>VWYI01006027.1:0-19245 GCA_013399455.1 Anthoscopus minutus | reverse complement strand
GGACAGACAGACGCCTGTCCAGGACAGACAGACTCCTGTCCTGAGGGACAGACAGACGCCTGTCCAGGACAGACAGCTCTCCAGAGGGACAGACAGACGCCTGTCCAGGACAGACAGCTGTCCAGCACGCCGGGAGGCCCTGGGGGCAGGAGCAGGGGCAGTGGCTCCATGCTCAGCTGCAAAGTTCCCACATCTCATCCTTGCCAGAAGCTCCCAGGCTGCTGTCACTCAGCGCCTGCTTCCCAGCAGCCCCGGTTTTAACATCACACGAACATTTTTGTCACCTCTTCCATCAACTTAACAAAAAAAACCATCACAAGACTTCCAGTTTATCCTTCCTCGCCTGATCTTTGCTGCAGGCTGAACACAGCAAACGTCTCCTCTGGCTGCCAGGCCGTTCTTCATCCTGCCTTAGTCTGTCCCTGTGCACAGCCTCTCCTCCCCTGGCTGCCAGCTCCATCCTGCTCCTTCCTCGCCTCCCCCTCACTGCCCGAGGTGCAGAGCCCACTGTGGCAGTGGGGAGAAGGCAAAGAGGTCGTTGTGAGAGGAGCACAGCAGATTTTTCTCCTTGGTGTGAGCGCTCGCTCTTCTTTCCCTGCTGTTTGTATAAATTATCCACCCTTGCCCATCCACTTTGCACCTCCAGTGTTGCCTTTGCATCCTGAGGATAAAAATAGCTGAGCAATGCTGGTCGATAAGAGATCTGAAAAAGGAATGTCAGTGGGAGTGTGGCTGCCCTATTTTTTGGGTTAATTAAAGTGAGGATGTTCCCTCCATCTCGAGCCCTTGGTGATTTTGTTTCTTCTCTCCCAAAACACTGAACTTGCAGTTCAGCTCATGCCTTTGTCTTGGAATGGGACCCTGGGTCAGCACCACCTCTCCCCAAGCCCTGGGAGCTGGGGCTGGCAGAGCTGGGGGTCCCTGTCCCACCTGGGGCACTCCAGGACCTGCCCAGGGGCTGGGGCAGCTGCCAGGATGGAGCCCTGGCCTGCCCCAGAGCCCAGCCCTGCTCCCAGGGCACAGGAGGGCTTTGGGACCAGCCAGAGCTCCCTGCAGGGATTCCCTGCGTGGAGCCCACGCCCTGCAGGGCTCTGCTCACACCAAACCCCTCCTGGTTGTGTGCAGCTGCCAGGGCTGCTCCCGAGGCTCCACACCAGCAGTGAGAGCTGGGCTCTGATCCCAGCCTGGGAGCACTGGGGACCCCAGCTCGGGGTCCTGGGCTGACCCAGCCCTCCATGGAGCCCTGGAAAACCTCCCACAGGTTCATTACAGGTTCATTAGAGGTTCGTTAGAGGTTCATTAGAGGTTCATTACAGGTTTATTACAGATTTATTACAGGTTCATTACAGGTTCATTACAGGTTTATTACAGGTTTATTACAGGTTTATTACAGGTTTATTACAGGTTTATCACAGATTCATGGCAGATTTGCTGTCAGGGCACCTCACTGGAGCTCCCATCCCGAGCAGTTGGTGCTGCAGATGCTCCTTCAGCTCTGCTGGATCTCAGAGGGATCCCAGGAGGCCCAGAGTCAGCTCCAAACCCCGCTGTGTGCCCGGGCTGTGCTCAGCCCTGGGGTCAGCCTGGCCTGGGTTGGGTTTGACAGTGATGCACACTCCCTGTAATGGCCTGGCAAGAAAATTAACCAAAAAACTCCAAAAGAAAACAAAACCAAACACAAACAAACAAAACCCAACAAAGCACAAACCCAAACTGAACACAAACAAACAAACACCAATAAAACCCAAACCGAACCAAACCAAAAAATAACTCCAAAACCCACAAAAAATAAACAAAAAAAATCCCCGACCAACCCCCAGTGGATAAACTCCTGTTTGTGGAGTGCAAGGTGAAGGGTCCAAGGCAGCCCTGGGAGCTCAGGCAAACCCGTGGGAAGCTGGAAGGAAAATTCCAGGTAAGGCCCAGCCCCAGTTCCAGGTGAGACCCTGGGACTTTTCCTGTGCTGGGCTCTCCCACAGCCCTGCCAGGGCAGGGCCAGCTCCTCTGGCTCCAGCCCCTCACCCCAAGGAAAAGAATGAAAAATGTCAAGATGTGTTTGGAAAACTGTACGAAAGGCTAAGTCCCAACTGATTTTAAAAACCAGCCTTTCTGGTGGAACTGAGGAACTCTTCCTTTCTGCTCTCTGTGGAGGTGCTTTTCCCCTCTTGTTTAGAGAAATTCAGCTGATTAGATGTTTTACTTCGCAATATGATAATTATGCAAATAAATGCATGGTACCTGTGCTTAGCTTAATATCATTGTCTATTGCTACATTCCATTTTTTGTTTTTCTTATTCTCAAACTGAACAAAAAGAAACAAAGACTGTAGAAAGAAGATGACACCGAGCACCCTTCCAGCAACATGTGCTCAATCAGAATGTAAAAAATTGTCTTTATTCTCCCATTTGTTAGATGACAAAACCTCCTCTTTGCTGCTGTCCCAGGGGAGCAGACATTCGTCCAAGTAAGGTTTTATTCCTTGTGATTCCAGATCAATTTATTATAAGGTTTCTTAGAATAACGAGGGAAGACTCCTACATCCTCTGAAAAAGACAATATAGCAGTGAAAAACTAGCCAGGGAAAATTGGTCAGAAGGGCAATTTCCAGCTGAGGGGAACATCCATTAATCTCTGCTCTGAAGTCAAGTGCTCTTGCTGCTGGCTGCTCGCCCCCACTGCGTGTCCTGACGCTGCTGGAACCCAGCCCCTGCTTTTCCAGAGCCAGAGGGAAAGCAGCAGAGTCCAGAAAGGTCCTGGAGTGAAGGTGCTGGAGCAGGTGAGCCCAGTCACTGCTGCTCCGAGAGGTCCCCGTGTGCACACGGACACCCACAAGGACACGGCTCCAAAGGGACCAAACTCATTTACAGCAGGGAAGGAAATCAGCTTTCCCTGAGCTGGCAGAGGCTCTGCCTCCTCCTCCTCTCCCCCGTGGGAGCTGTTTCTTTTCAGTGTGTGCTTGTGCCTCGGGAGGCCTCGTTCACGTGCTGGGATTGTCCCCTTTGGGCAGCTCGTGCATGGGGAAGGGAAATGGTGTTTGGAGAGGAAGACTTGAAATGTTCCTGTGCTCTCTTTTGAAAGCTTGACAGATGTAATCCAGCTCTGGGCCCAGCACAGGAGGGACTGGGAGGCACCAAATGATCCCAGGGATGGAGCAGCTCTGCTGGGAGAGCTGGGGGTCCTCACCTGGGCAGGAGAAGCTCCAGGGAGAGCTCAGAGCCCCTGGCAGGGCCTGAAAGGGCTCCAGGAGAGCTGGAGAGGGACTGGGGACAAGGGAGGGAGAGACAGGAGCCAGGGAATGGCTGCCAGTGCCAGAGGGCAGGGATGGATGGGATTTGGGCAGGAATTGTTCCCTGGCAGGGTGGGGATGGAATTCCCAGAGCAGCTGGGGCTGCCCCTGGATCCCTGGCAGTGCCCAGGGTTGGACATTGGGGCTGGGAGCACCTGGGACAGTGGGAGGGGTCCCTGCCATGCAGGGGTGGGAATGGGTGGGCTCTGAGGTCCCTTCCAACCCAGCCCATTCTGGGATTCTGGGATTCCATGACGGGTAATGGGTGATTCCATGATTGGATAATGGTTGAATTTGCCCACTGGGGTTTCGAGCCACTGAACAAAGCAGGAGCTCAGCATGGGAAGAAAACTCTTCCTCATCCTTCCCTGTGACTGGAATCATTTCCCAGCCCTGCCCCGAATCTCTGGGTGCCCACAGTGCCACCAGAGATCTCACACCCGAGCAGGACCAAGGCTCTTCATTCAAATTTTAAGCCCATTCCTCTCATTAGCAAGGAACATTTGGACAAAACCTCGTTCCTAGAAATCATTTCCTGTGGGAGAGTGCGTGGTAAAACCTGGGGACTCGCCCAGCCCAGCGTGGTTTGGGCTCGTGCTGGTTGTCAAAGCTGAGAGCATTTGGAGTCTAATCCTCCTAGTATTTACTCTGCATCTCATAAGACCATTTACCCAGGGGAGGGCTTAACCCTGCCAGGCTTTGTGGAATACTATGAGAGTAATTCTCCTTTTCACACTTCCCTTAATAGCCCAGGCAGCCGTGCAGAAGAGCAGGATTACTCCAGGCAGGCCCAGGAAAACGCCTGCCCATGCTGAGGAGGGGCAGGGAGTGCAGGCTGGAGAGGAGAGCCCCGGGCAGAGGCAGGAGCAGCTGTGATTCTGTAAAATCCCCTGCCCGGGACAGAACGTGGAGCTGAGCCGCAGTCACTGGATGGACGCAGCCACAGCGAGGGGGAGATGTTTCCTGCCAGCTGTGAGAACATCTGCTCATGTCCTGAGCACCTCCAGGGTGGGGACTCCAGCACCTCCCCTCCCTGACCGCCCCTTGGGCAGGAAACTTTCCCCAGTACCAGCCTGGGCCTCCCAGCTGCCCTGGACACCGCTGGGTGTGTTTAGGAACGTGCCCTGAGGTCACACACCCCGGGCTCGTGTCAGGGTGACTGAGTGAAGACCCAGGGCAGCGCTGTGAGGCCGCTGGCCCGCTTCCAGGCAGGGAAGCTGAGCGAGGCAGATGAAGCTCAGGGATGCAGGATGAGGTTTCCATCGAGCCAGGAGTGCTGACTGCTCTGCCGTGCCCTTCCCTGCCACCACCCACATTTATTTTCCTCTTACACCTCTGCAGAACAGCCTCTTCCTCGCTGTCCAGGAGGGGCTTTCTCCTCCTTAGTGTGATAAAGTGGAGTGATCCAAAGCCTGGGCAGAGCTCATCACTGAGCAAATGGACCTGGTGGGAAGGATGGAGCAGAGAGGGAGCAGCGGAAAACTCTGTGAAAAACAGCAAAGGGCAAGAACTAATGAAAGGCCAGGGAAAAAAGGCTGTGGCTCTGTTCTCAGCAGGGAATGAGGATGTTCCCCAGAGGTGAGAGCAGCCAGTCAGGAGCAGCAATAACATCCCATCCCTCCCAGCTGTGCTTGTTGTGTTCACCCTGCTGGGTTCAGCCCAGCGCTTTCCCTGAGCTGCTGTCGCTCTTGGCAGCGTTCCCAAGAGGCAAATCTGGGTTTTATTCCTCCCTGGGAACAGCTGCTGCCAAGGCCAGCAGCCTTTCTCCACTTGCTCTTTGGGCTGCACATGAAAATAGCGATTATTTTTGATCTCATACATGATGAACCATTTAAAAAAGTATGGACTATAATAAAAAGCTGTAGTCACAGCTGGTCTCGGGTGGCCCCTCTGCCCACGGGTGGATTTGCAGCCTGGGCTGGGATCCTCGTTCTCCTTGAGCAGCCTCCTGAGAGGAATCAGCAGGGGCTGGGAGTGCCGGGGTGCATGGAAGGGCATTTCCCGCTCCTCTCCAATTATTGCAAATGACGGAATAAAGCAGGCAAACTGTGGCGTGGGCAAAGGAGGAGAGAGTCGGGTGAGCACGGAGATTGCCTGTCCCTCTGGGTAATTACTGCTGATTTCTGAGAATAAATGGTGTCACACAGAACTGCCCACCCCTCCTCCCCGGGGGTGCCAGCCCTGCCCTTGGGGCTGGAAGGGTTCAGTTCCCAGCCCAGGGCACTCACAGGGAGACAGGAAAGGAGTGCAGTGAGGAGCTGTCAGTGCCTGACCCGAGCTGACAAACCCTAAATCACAATTCCTTATCTCCATACAAAGCTGCTCCGGACGAACTGAGTGGGTTGTACTTGTTTGGATGTGTTTGTACTTGTGGGAGAGGGAGCAGAGCAGCTCACCTGCCTGCAGGCAGAACAGATCTCCTCTGCCACAGAGCATTTTAGGTTCTTGGGAGCTCAGAGCTGTGTAAATGCACACAGAAATGATGCAGGTCAGGAGGCACAGCTGGGAAATATTCCCAAGACCCTCCCCATCTGCTCACACACAGCGAGCTGGTTTTCCCAGCCTCTGGAGCGAGCAGGTTCTGCTGCTGTTCTGACTTGCTGGGGAGCTCATCCCCTGCTCATCCTCTGGCCCAGCTGGGTCCTGGGCCCACACCCAGGCCTCGATGCCTCAAGGGATGTAAATGTGAATTAATTGTTCACCTCATCCGGTGTTTGTGTGCCCCAGTGGGAGCCCCGGGCCCATCCAGAGGTGTTTCCCCATCCCTGCCTCCTCCTCCCCACCCACCACCCCAGCCCAAAATCAGTCCACAAACCTCATGCATTAAAAGTGAAGTTCTAGTGGTGACAGACATGAAAGCCCTGCCACAACAGCTCAGGATATCCAGCATGTCTGATGGGATGACCCCGTGATATTGAAAGAATCACTTCATTTTATTAAAAGAGGAATGAATTATATCAGATCACTTTGTCAAAGTGGTTAGGCTGTACTGAAGTATTTGGATCTTAATTTGATATTTCATTCTCTGCTTCAGACAGGAATATTACTAGTGGGACATTTTAAGAGTAAAGATAAATTTGTTATAAACCATGGTTCCTACTTAAAACCTCATTATCCCCATCCTGTTCTTGCCCTGGAAAGCTGCACATGAGCTTCAGTGCCCGTGGGGAGAGAGGAAGAGGCTGGTTCTGTCTGCTCGGACACCTTAGACATCCCAGCTGTGCCCCCTGGATTTGGGGGGAGGAGGGACCAGGGGTGCAGCAGCTGGGGTCGGGGTCTTTGCCCAGGGAAATAGTGACAGGACAAGAGAAACAGCCTCAGACTGGGCCAGGGGAGGTTTAGGTGGGATAGTGGGAACATTCCTTCACCAAAAGGGCTGCCCAGCCCTGGCACAGCTGCCCTGGGCAGGGCTGAGTGCCCGTCCCTGGGGGGATTTCACAGCCCTGTGCCTGTGGCACCTGGGGACAGGGGCAGTGCTGGCAATGGTTGGACCTGATGGGCTCAGAGGGATTTTCCAGCTCTGATGATTCTGTGACTTTGGGATTCTCTGAAATGCAGTTTGAAAACCCCACAGAGCCTGAGCAGCTGGGGGGCTTGGGGCACTCCATGGGATGAGTTTGGCAGAAGCAGCTGCAGGGGTTTGGGAAGAGGAACAACCCTTGGGATGCTCCATGGGATGAGTTTGGCAGAAGCAGCTGCAGGGGTTTGGGAAGAGGAACAACCCTTGGGATGCTCCATGGGATGAGTTTGGCAGAAGCAGCTGCAGGGGTTTGGGATGGAGCACAACCCTTGGGGTGCTCCGTGGGCCAGGGAGCTGTGAGCAGCTGGGTGACAGGGACAGGGAATGCCCTGTGGATGTGGACACAAAACCCACATTTGGCTTTGGAGAAGTCTGTCCTTTCCCTGGGGCTGTTCCTGGGAGCCTCCTGTGAGTACTGGAGTTATTTTTGCTGTGAGGAGATGGGGCTCCTGTTCCCTCCTGCTCCTGCCTGAGCAGTCCCAAACGGATGGATGGGGATGTGGGAGCCTCCCAGGGAGTGCATTTTTAACAAGCTGAACTCTTGCTCTAAACTCCTCTTCCCGTTCCGTGTTCAGCAGCTTCCATGTACCCCAGAGACACACGAGGGTCTGAGAGCACCCCAGGGCTTTCACCATTTCCAGAGAAGCTCTGTGGACAGCCCAGCTCTGGGAGCCAGGGGAGTTTGTTTTCTAGCAGATATAAATCTAAAGGTGGGGATTCCACTTCTTTCCCAGGCAAAAAAGTGTTTTGAAAGCTTGGCTTTAGGAGGTAGAAAAATGCCAGAGTAAATATACTTTTCTCGTAATTTCTCTGTACTTAGAACAGAGACTCTGTGCTTTCTGTGGAATCTGATTTTATGAGCTGATTTATCTGATTTATGTTGAATCTGTATTTTGATGGAATTATTTTTTTGGGAAAAGTGATACAAGCTAATAGCTCTGGCTGGTGCAGGGCAGCTGCTGTGGTTCCTGCTGGGCAGGGCGAGCTCTCCCCTGCTGCACTTGCCCACTCCTTGGCCCTGGGAGCTGCTTCCCAGTTTATCCTCTCAGAGTTTGTGCTTTCCTTCCTCTTTCACAGCTTTGGTGCTGTTTTCTGTGCTGAGTTACACTCGCTGCTTCTTGTGAAATGTGCTGCAGGTTTGCTGTGCCAGAATTAAACTGCTAGAACCTGGAGTTCAGGATGTCACTGAAACACTCGAGATCCTCGTCAGCTGCTGGAGCAGCAGCTTCTGCTGGGAGCCAGGGATCACCACGGAATGCTTTGGGTTGGAAAGGATCCCAAATCCCAACCAGTGCCACCCCAGCCATGGCAGGGACCCCTCCCACTGTCCCAGGTGCTCCAGCCCCAATGTCCAACCCTGGGCACTGCCAGGGATCCAGGGGCAGCCCCAGCTGCTCTGGGCACCTGTGCCAGGGCCTGCCCACCCTGCCAGGGAACAATTCCTGCCCAAGACCCAGCTGAATTTCCCCTCTTTGTCTCAGTACCCATTGCTCCTTGTCCCATCAGTCCCTGCTGAAGATCCCTCTCCTGTTCCCTGTGACTCCCCCAGACCCTGGCAGGTGCTGGGAGGTGCTGGGATGCACTGGCAGGTGCTGGGAGGTGCTGGGATGCACTGGGATGCACTGGCAGGTGCTGGCAGGTGCTGGGAGGTGCTGAAAGGGCTCCACAGAACCTTCTCCCGTGCAGGTGAGCACCCCCAGCTCTCCCAGCCCCTTTCTGTGGGGATTTGCTCCTTATCAGCCTCATGGGCTCTGCTGCTGCCTGGGCCAGGAGCTGCTCGTGCCTGGTGTCTCTGAATTCCCCCAGCTGCCTCTCAGAGCACTTAGGGCCAGGTTGCCCCGTGCAGGGACTCCACAGCTACATTATTTCAAGAACTAAAACCAAAACAATCTGACAAAATAGCTGGCTTTTTTGCCTTCTGCTTAGAGACAAAACTTTTATTGCAGCAAATGGAACTAAAATCAATATACATGGAAATGACTTGCATTTGGGGACCCTGGGTGTTGTTGATTTAATACTATTTATTTAACAGCTTGGCAAATGTGTGGTTTGTCTGTCTCGATAGATTTTGAAGAAAATGATAATGTTTTATAGTAAACAGTATAAAAATTCAAGCAAAGGCATCTTAATCAACTCCTATAAAAATTAAATGAGAGATTGAACATGTCACCGGCTCAAGTCTGTCTTACCATGCTACTCATATTAATGCTGCAGCTCCTTTTGTGATGGCTCCATTAATATTCATGAGGGCTTTAGTGCAGAACCGTGCCTTTCTTCCTGGGGTCCCTCCCTGACTCCAGCCAAAATGCAAACCCTCCCCAGCCCCTTTATCTTCACCAGGGGTGTTGAGTGCAAGCAGAAGTGACATCTCGTGGCACCCCGAGTGTCAGCGTTATCGGGATGCTCAAGGCACGGCTTCAGCCAGAACAGAAAATAAAAATACTGGGATTTCCTTAAACCTGGGGCAAAGCATGGGGATGTCAAGACTGGCCACCTGCCCTAGTTTGGGGATGTTTTGGGTCTTTGAGAAGGATTGGGGCTGGAGAGAAAAGGGATCACCCAGGGCTGGCTCCATTGGCACCTCCCTCCCTGGCAGGGCAGGAGCCTCCCCCGAGGGCTGGGCTTGGAATGGGGGCCTTGAAAAGGGCCAAGAGCAGGGATTTAACAGAATAAATCAGTCCCTAACTCCAGTGCTCTTTAAGCTGGGAGCAGGGAGCCCCTGAGATGAAGTCCCTGAGTGGTGGGAAGGGTCCTGATGGCATTTGCTGCTCTGAAAATCAATTTTTAAAGGATTGCCAGGAAGGAGGGTTTAATTCCTCTTTTTGACTGAGGAGGCAGGTTGGTAGCTTGTATCTTCCCATGGTGGGGATGACTTCTCACTGAACATCAAATAAGCCTGAATAATATCTGCCTTGATGTATTTATTTTATAAAAGCCAAAAAGGTGTTCTGGAAGATCAAGTATCTGTCTTTGGAGAAATCCCTATCAAGGAGTTTGGAGATGAAGGTCTCTTGCTCCATGGCAGTGGTAATGCAGTGAATGACAAATCATGAAGGAATAAATTTGCATTCATATTTATTGAAGGCAATCTTGAAATATCCTCAAGCAAGAGAGTCTTGTGTTGTGAAAGAGAAATTAAGGTGACATTGGCAGCCAAGGCAGTGGCTGTGGGATGGGCAGCGTCGCTGCTGGGGCAAACCCAGGAACTTTGGGGCACTTTCTGTCCAAAACGGTGCCAGGACAAAGGGGAATAGCTTCAACTGGAGGAGGGCAGGGCTGGGTGGGATTCTGGGCAGGAATTGTTCCCTGGCAGGGTGGGCAGGCCCTGGCACAGGTGCCCAGAGCAGCTGGGGCTGCCCCTGGATCCCTGGCAGTGCCCAAGGCCAGGCTGGACACTGGGGCTGGAGCACCTGGGACAGTGGGAGGGGTCCCTGCCATGCAGGGGTGGGAATGGGGGGGATTTGGGGACCCTCCCAGCCCAAACTCTTCTGTGGTTCCATGAAAGCAGTGAGGGTGCTGGGAGCAGGGACAGGCTGGGACCTCTCCCTCCCTCGCTGGGGACGAGGGTCCGACCTCCACTGCTCTCTGTGAGGTTTGCTGGAGCTGCCTCAGCTGGGGACACCCTTCCCCACCACTCATTCCCTGGGATATTCCTGCAGAAGGGTTTTCCCAGCCAGCTCAACCCAAAGTGCAGCTCAGCCCCAGCCTGGAGGTGTTTCTGGGGTGATGCCTGGAGGAGCTGGAGCAGGGGCTGGATGGAGCTCAGAGCAATACAGGAGATTTATTGAGGCATTCAAAGGCCACACCTGGGCAGCACCAGGGCTGTGCCTGGATGGCTCCAAGGTGGAGGCAAAGCAGGGCCCAGCCCCAGATCTCACATTTTTATGTTTGGCTCCATTTGCACACAGGAGCCCCAGTGCCCGCCCTCCTCCCTCCCCGCTGTTTGTACTCTGAGCCTGAAGTTTGGGAAAAATGTCCCTGAGTCCCAGCTGGAGTAGGATTGTTGTGTCTCCATCCCCCTGTGAAAAGGTCCTGGTGACCCTGAACAAAAGCTGAAAACTGAAGGCATCTCAGGCAGAGCTGCCCTGGGTGCTGAGGGCTGAGCTGGGGCTGCTGGTGGGCAGAGAATCGCAGCCTCAGCCCCTGGCTTGCAGCTTCCCCGCTGTCACTGCGGGGTCATTCCCTGCCGTGCGCAGGTTTCACACCGTGCCACACGCTCTCCTGGCACTCCTGGTCTTGGGAGAAGCTGCTGGATTCTGTGCCAGGGCAGCCAGCGCTGCCAGAGCCCTGGCACACGAGGCTGCAGCTGTGGGATGCAGGGTGGAGTGAGTCCCTGCCTGTAAAATTGGCTTTTCTCGGGAATTTCCCCGAGCCACAGCCATGGGCACAGGAGCACCTGTCCTGTCTGAAGCAGTGAGGGGACAGAGTGCACCCACAGCTCGGGTTTAGCACCCCCCGAGCTCTCCCGGGCTGAACTCTTGCCTTTCTCTCTTTGCTGCCCCGGTTCTCTCCGTGCCCGGGGACTGGGGAATGCAGGGACCCGGGAGGAGGCTGGGAACGGATGGCAAATTCTCAGGTGGTGGCAGTATAAGACATTGAATGGAGCAGCCTCTCCTGCCCTGCTCCCCGGCTCTCCCCCGGCTCTCCCCCGGCCTCTCCGAGCCAAGCAGGGCATTCCTGCAGCTCCTCCTTCCCCGAACCGGGCAGGGCTGGGGGGCAGAGCTGTGCTCTCTGTGCCAGGTGACGTGCCTGTGACTCTGGGTTCAGTCCTAGTCCTCTGGAAAACCACAAAGTTCTGAAAATTCCTACCTCTCATGGCTGGCAGTAGATCAGGACCTAAACCAGGCTCAGCTGCAGGTAACCTGAGTCACGAGGTGAGCAGTTCCTGAAGTCTCAGGTGTGATTTTCATGGCAGAGGACACAGATTTCCATCCCCTCTGCAAAGCCTGGCTTCCCTGGGAGCGGGGTGAGAGCAGAGGCTGAGCCCCAAACTGGGATAAGGGCAAGGTCATTAACAGCAGTTAAGGTACTTGAACTGCAGGATTAGTGCCCTGTATTCCTGAATGCAAATCAGGATCCTTGTTCCAGATTTATTTCCGTGCTGCTTCCACGAAGCTCCCCCTTCCTTAAGCTTCCTTAAGCTCCCCCTTATATATTAGTTTTTAATCTGAAAATTCTGAAACGTTTTGCTCTTTGTTGTTGTCCATCAGGCACAGCAGTGGGTGTTTTCTTAGTCCAGCTTTCTGAATCAGCCTTCAAGTCCTTACCAATGATCCACAACCTGCAGAAAGCTGTATTCACTCATTTATGCATCTTTAGTTACTGAGCTGGTCCAGCACTCCAGGAATCCATTGTCACCGGTAGCAGCTGTGCCCAGGAGAAATGGACTGGTTAGGAGTGGTTTCCCCTCTGTCCTGTTAACTCATAAAATGGATTCGGAAGTCCCAAAGGTGCTGCCTGTGGGTCTTTTCCTCGTCTCTGCTTTGGGCACGTTGGAATCCCTGAACCATTAAGGCTGGAAAAGGCCTTTAAATGCACCCAGCAGCACCAACCCCACCCAGGTGCCACCTCCACGCGTGCCTGGGGCGCTGCCAGAGGCCAGAACCCCACTGGAACATCTGGAACACTTTCAGGATGGGAAGATAATGGCCTTGCCTTTCCCCCCCCCCCCAAATTCTGGCCGTCCTTGCACTGCAGAGAAGAGCAAGGAGCAGGTAGGTGTTTGTCACAGGAAGGGGTGAGGGGCCAGGTGAGCAGAAAGGCAGCGCCTTTGGGTGCTGGGCAGGAGCTGGGGGCCAGTCCCCGTGTTCCCTCAGCTCCCTGTGACCTTCAGGGCTTGTTCCCAGCGGAGCCCCAGTGCCTGCCTGCTCCAGGAGTGTTTCTGCCTTTTAGTTTTGTCTCAATCACCGAAAGGTCAATAAACTGCTCATTTATTTGAGCGCTAACGCTTCACTGGGCCGACAAATCTCCATCTCTGCAGCAACAGAAGCGGGCTTGGTGTGTGATCCCAGGTGCTCCTGCAGCCTGGATTTGTAGCCCTGCAATACAACTGATACAAGTTAATAACCTCCTAAGGGGAGTTTGACCTTTTCCCCCTTAACTTCCTTATTTTCCCAAATTGGTTTGATTCCAGCGCTCCCGTGGCTCCTGCTTCAGTCAAACTCTGCCACTTTCAGGTGTCAGTGGAGCTGAGCCACAGCCACACCTTCAGAATTTCATCTTTTTTGGTTGTGATGGGAGCAAAACTCACAGCAGCTGCAAGTCAGCTGTTGTAACTGAGCTTGTAAAAGAGCTGCATCTCTCTGGGCAGGCCAGAAGGAAGGACAAAGGGATGGTGTTATTTTACCAACAAATACAAGTGTCTGACTTATTCTACAATCCTCGAGGTGATTCCCTTGCCTTTGCTTCATATCATCAGGGACTCCTTGGGGAAAAAGCCCACAAGAGCACAGGTGAGGTATGAAGATACCAGGAGAGACCCTGGAAAAATCCCTGCTGCCCGAGGGCGTGGGGAGCCCAGAGAGCACCCAGGGGCCCTGGTGTGGCTACAGAGCCCAGCCAGGGCTGGCTTAAAGCTGAATTCATCTCCAGTTGCCTCAGCTGCCAGGATCCCAGGCTCTCTCCTGCCAGGCTGGCAGAGCCACCCTCGCAGCTGAGGCACCCTTGGCTCTGAGCAGTTGTTTCTGCACCCGGAGCTGCTGTTTCAAAACAAACCCCTCACACACAGATGGCCAGCGCCGCCTCATTTCAAGCACATCTCATTTTCCCACCGGCTTTTTGGAGTTTAAATGCCAGTGAACATATTGAGAATTGCAGAGGCATTAAAAATAAAAGATGTCTTTAAACTTGCAGCAAAAATAACTTGCAGAGAAATATTACTAAAGACCACTGGTTCGTCAGAAAAGATCTAGAAGGGCAATTTCAGCTTTGCAAAGTGAAAAAGAAGAGGAGGAAGTGGCCAGGGCTGCTGTGATGGCTGTGGAGGGAGCTGCTATCTGTGGGCACGGATGGGAGATTAAATGGAGCCCAGCCTGGGATGTTTCCTGTGGCTTCTCAAAAATGGATTTCTGCCCAACTGGTGCCTTGATTTGCAGGGTCGTGTGGAGACCTGATGCTCCTACCTTCATACTGGCTAACAGGATTAATTTAAGGAAAAGTGAGAATATTTGAGTTAAGGTGCTTCATTTGGGGGTTAAAAGTGCCCAAACACCAAAGCACCAAGAGGCAGCAGGACTGGGTTACACCAAAAATGTCTCTTTAAAGGTTTAACTTGGAACACTCCGAGCAAACTCTGAGGGATCAGAGAGTGTGTGGAAAACAAATCTAATTTAAAATAGCAAAGACAAGCCAATAAAGCTGATCCATCAAACAGTTTCAATAGTGGGATAAAATGCAGAGCTACTTTTAACCAATGCAGTTCTGAACACAAGAAAAAAAAGCATTTTGATTCAGTGTACCACCCACAGTGGATCAGAGGCTGAATTGCTGTAATTTCATGAATTGATCTCTCAGGAATTTCAGGAATATTTTCTGGAAGGGGGGCACAGCTCCATGTCTGGCCCAGCCTGCCTGGGGAGCTGCTGTGCCCCTGGTGTGGTGCCAGGGCTCCCGGCCTGGTCTGGGTGGGAAAGGATCCCAAATCCCACCCCAGCCATGGCAGGGATCCCTCCCACTGTCCCAGGTGCTCCAGCCCCAGTGTCCAACCCTGGGCACTGCCAGGGATCCAGGGGCAGCCCCAGCTGCTCTGGGCACCTGTGCCAGGGCCTGCCCACCCTGCCAGGAACAATTCCTGCCTCGCTGTTTCTGCTCCTGGGTGTTTAAATCTGTGTCCTGAGACAGCCCCCAGCACTGCTCTGATACCCACGGCCCCTTCCCAGTAACAGCTCCACAAAAACCCACCCTTGTGCCTTCAGAGCTGGCATTAAGCTGCTGAATGGAGGGAGCATTTCCTTGGTTAAAGGAACGTGACCCATCCCTGTTTGCCTTTGGAAGGTGACACTTGCAGCGAGCACAACAATTTCCTCCCTCTGCAGCGCTGCCATTTCAAAATTTGCCCTTTTCAAAAATCCATCTAAAATCTCATCTTTTCCTAGGTTTACCTAAAGTGCTGATTCTAACCTTGCTCTCGCCATGCTGTATTTGTTTGACTTGTGCGAACTACTATTTTTACAGGTTTTTTTATTGCTATGTTGTGTGCTTTGTACCTCTGCACAATCCAATCTTAAACATTTATAAAAGTCCTTAAAAATCCAGAAAGTCAGACCAAAGAGTAAGCCATGAACTGATTAATCTGTTACACCACTTAAAAACCGCTGGGAGGGGGTGAGCAGAGGGAACAGTGGGGTTGAGAGGTGTGCTTTTCTGAAGAAAATAACTTACCTTAATGAGCAGAGCTAATTTGGCAGGGCAGGATTGAGCCCTGGCAGGGGCTGAGGCTGCTGCTGCAGGGTTTTGAGGCCGGTGGCAGCCCCAAAGGCATGGTCAGGGCTGAGGGGAGCTGGGGCTGCCTGTGGCACAGGTCCCTGCTGCTTTTGGAGCCTCCTGCAGCGGCGTTGGCGGATGCAGGTGAAGAACAGGAGCAGGGGAAGGAGGTGCAGGCTTTGAGGAGGGGAAAAGGGTGGATGGCATCGCTCTGAGGAGGAAGAAGTGGAGGGAGCAGGGCTGGGAGGAGATGGAGGCATGGAGCAGGCTGGGAGGAGATGGAGGCATGGAGCGGGCTGGGAGGAAGGAGAGGCTGAGCAGAAGCGGCTGCAGCTGCAGGAGGGCTCTGTGTGGGATGGGCAGCAGGCACAGGGCTCGGGGCTGAGCCCTCACCAGCCTGGGCTGGCACTGGGGCTGAGCTCTGGGCTCTGCTGCCCAGGGATGCTCCCTCCTGCTCCAGGGAGATAAGTCCTTATCTGAGCTCAGGGGAAGGAGACAGAACTGTGCGTAAAAATTGGTGATTCTACAAAGCTCAGCTCATAATGGGCCATAATGAGGGAGTCTGGGTGATAAATTGGAAGATAAGTGTTCATGAAAATGAAGTTAAACTCCTGCCTGGGCAGCCTGGGCTAGTGGCAGGTGTCCCTGCCCGTGGGTTGGGATGGGATGGGGTTTAAGGTCGCAGTCTGGGCTCCTGTGAATCTCCCAGTCTGAACCATTCCATGATTCTGTGATTGGAACGGAAAGGTGTGGGAGGAGCTGGTTCTGTGTCCCCTCTGGCGTGGCCATAGCTGGGACAGAGGAGCTCTGGGACACCCTCAGGACCTGTCCTGGGGCAGGTGACAGCCCCCGTGTCCTCCCCTCGTGTTCGTCCCCTGAAGGGGCTGCTCCTGGCCCTTCCTGCGGCAGGAGCGGGACCCGGGGCGGGCAGGGCACCTCTGCAGCAGCGGCAAAAGCACTCGGAGAGCGCTGGCCTCGGAGCAGGGCTGGGCTCAGACCGAGCCCCGGGAGCGCCCTGGGCTCCTGAGCTGCGGGGCTGCTGAGCCTCTGCTGCTGCCCGGCGCTGTCGGGAGCGGAAAGGTTCGCGTTGCAAATGCAAATTAAGGTTTTTGTCAGGTGGGTGCTCAAACAGGAAAGTTCCAAGTCTTTTTTCTCAGGTCAGAAAGGAAATAGTTCCTTCAGACAGAGAAAAACCTCATGAATAAAGCCAGAATCAGAAGGTGCTCTGGATGACAGCACAGGTGAAGAACTGACCCAGGGTGTCCCCAGCCTGATTTCTCTGATCTGGAGATCAGATTGACTCAGGTTTTCCATCTCCCCCGAGCTTGCCCAGATCCAGCTTTGTTTTGGACCAGCACCTGCCCAGCCCAGGCCCCTGCAGGTCACACTGGTGTGCAAGGATGGGGCAGGAGCCCCAGCAGCCCCTGGGGATCCCAGCTGGGAGCGTGTGGAACCCACTGGGAACTCCCCTGGGGCTCCTGGGGACCCACAGGGATGGGGAGCGTGTGCAGGGCAGGGAACGGAGCTGGGCTGGGACTGAGCCCCAGGAGGGGCTGAGGGAGCTGGGAAGGGAATGGAGAATTCCTGAGGGAGCTGGGAAGGGGCTGGAGAATCCCTGAGGGAGCTGGGAAGGGGCTCAGGCTGGAGCAAAGGAGGCTCAGGGGGAATTCCTGGCTCTGCACAGCTCCTGGCAGGAGGGGATAGCCGGGGGGATTTGGGATCTGCTGGCAGGGAACAGGGCCAGGAGCAGAGGGAACGGCCTCAGGCTGGGCCAGGGCAGCTCAGGGTGGGCACTGGGGAGAATTCCTCCCTGGAAAGAGCTGCCCAGCCCTGGCACAGCTGCCCTGGGCAGGGCTGAGTGCCCATCCCTGGGGGGATTTCACAGCCCTGTGCCTGTGGCACCTGGGGACAGGGGCAGTGCTGGCCTGGGCAGTGCTGGCAATGGTTGGACCTGATGGGCTCAGAGGGATTTTCCAGCTCTGATGATTCTGTGAGTCCATGACACACATCTCACAGGACTGCACAGATGATGAAGGACCAAAAAGACCCCTTTGTTCCCCTTGCCTCTGGCAGCATTTCTGGCCCATTTCCATGCTAGCAGGAGGATTGGCAAAGCCTTGGAGAGCGTCCTGGCCATTCCAGCGCTGGTTCTGGTTCTGTCCTGGGGCGTGGCCGCAGCAGCACGGCTGGGAAGGACATTGGGGGGATCTGCCCTGCCTGGGCACAGCTGCTCAGCTCCTGTGGTGGCCACAGCTTCGGGTCTGAGACATCACCAGGCTCCCAAATCCAATGGCTTTGGTGTTGTGGGAGCAGGATTGGAAAACATGATTGGAGTTCTGGAAAATTCCATAGAACTACACAGTCCCAGAGTGGGCTGGGCTAAGAGGGATCCAAAATCCCCCCCATTCCCACCCCTGCATGGCAGGGACCCCTCCCACTGTCCCAGCTGCTCCAGCCCCAGTGCCCAGCCTGGCCTTGGGCACTGCCAGGGATCCAGGGGCAGCCCCAGCTGCTCTGGGAATTCCATCCCCACCCTGCCAGGGAACAATTCCTGCCCAAATCCCATCCAGCCCTGCCCTCCGGCAGTTTAAAGTCTGAATTCTCCTTTTTAAAGATCTGGCCTCTTGCAAAGCTTAATTCTGCCAAAGCACTGCTGGTGCTTAACCCAAAGGTTTTTTCCTCCAGCTTTCACGTGGCGCTGTGAGGCACACGAATGTCCCTTCCCACCCCAAGATGAGTGCTCCTTCATGCAAGTGGGAATTTCAAATACCACTTCATGCTAATTCCTGGATTTTTTCAATCATTGAGGTGTTGGATGAGCAGGTGGGATGTCAATGCCTGAGGGTGCATCCAGTGTCATTTCAGTTTAGGGAGAAACTGAGGCACAGCCAGAACTGAAATAATACTTTGGAGTGTTCCCTTGGCACCTTGCTCGAAGCTGCTGCTCAAAATCAGACAACTCACAATGGAAATGTTTTCAGTAATATTAATTTTCTTCTTGCACACAATGCAATTTCCTCTAAATCTAAGGATTTTTTCCAAACAGTGCACATCATGTTTTGTTTTAAAAAACCACTTTGCAGTGTACATGATGTTTGGATTTGCTACAGAAATGAATTTCAGTAAACTTGTGTTTGAAGTATTGATTGGAAGATGGATAACTGACAAATCCAATACAAATGCCAAGTTTTAGAGCTGCAGGTGCCACCTTGAATTGCTTGGGCTGTTCCTTCTGGTGGGCACAGTGTGTGTGGTGCACGATCCTCTCCTCATCCCAGGAGCCCAGCTGGCCTGTGCTGCCCTTCTCCTGAGCATGGGATGGAATTCATGGCCTTAACCAGTTTATAATTCATCCCAGTTGTGCTCTGAATTCAGGCACGTGGAGGTAAAG
This sequence comes from Anthoscopus minutus, assembly GCA_013399455.1. Taxonomy (NCBI): domain Eukaryota; kingdom Metazoa; phylum Chordata; class Aves; order Passeriformes; family Paridae; genus Anthoscopus; species Anthoscopus minutus. Next base: position 627 of record VWYI01006027.1, on the reverse strand, counting down.
AGGTGAAATTGAGGTGCTGGATAATCTGTTTTTCCTTGTGCTTTTCCTGGCGGAGCAGGGGCTGCTCCGGGCTCGTTTCCTGCTGGCTGTGGGATGTGCTGGCTCTCCCTGCCGCAGCTCATCCCTGCATCCCAGGCGTGCCTGTCCCCAGTCTGAGCACAGCTGCGCCCCCGGGCCCTGCCAGCCCCGGCTCCTGCCGCCACCACAGCCCGGCCTCGCCAGGGCCAGCGGGGCTGGAGCCACACCTGAGCCGTGTGACTCAGCGGGGACACGGAATCCAGGCAGGGATTCAGCCGGGCTCTGTCACTCTGCCACCTGTTGTGGAGTATGTGAGAGCTGCAGAGGCAGAATCCGTCTGTAAACAGATCCATGTTCAAACAGATCCATGTTCAAACAGATCCATGTTCAAACAGATCCATCTCCAAACAGATCCATGTCCAAACAGATCCATGTTCAAACAGATCCATCTCCAAACAGATCCATGTCCAAACAGATCCATGTTCAAACAGATCCATCTCCAAACAGATCCATCTCCAAACAGATCCATGTTCAAACAGATCCATGTCCAAACAGATCCATGCTCAAACAGATCCATGTTCAAACAGGTCCATGTTCAAACAGATCCAT
>VWYI01006020.1:3013-24149 GCA_013399455.1 Anthoscopus minutus | reverse complement strand
CTATTTAATTCTTTTGTGGAGAATAGAAGGCCTACCTTCACACTAATTAAGCACTGAAAATAAAGCAATGACTCCATCAAACTGTCAAAAAAAAGTTAGAAAGTCCAATTTATTTAAAACAGTATAAAGGAAGAAAATTATTTTCTTTTTTTCTGTCAGCTTCATCTTTTCAGGTGTATAAATGAACAGAAGGAAAAAATTATTTTTCATAGATGCTATCTCTGCTCAATTATATGGTGATGGATGTAAAGTTATCTCTATGTCAGTAAAGTACAGCCTAGGAAAAGCAGCATAATTTGAGATATTTAAAAGAATACACTACTGAAGTAAAGGAGGTTTGAAGTGATAATTAAATACTGTGTTACATACACTTGTACATTACAGACCAGGACACATTGTGCAACCCTTATTTGCACTGGTGAACACTTACAGGAGTAGTCCTATTGACGTCAGCGAGACTACTTATGTGGGTAAGAGCTCACTAACATGTGAAGGGTTGTGCAACAAAGCCCCAAACACATCTCATTCCACACATTGTTTCATGCTTTGTTCCTCAACCACAGTTCTTTCTCTAATAGTGTTAATAATATTATTTCACTATTACCACTCAGAAAAATATGTGAGTGGTATCTGACATATTCCAGTTTTTCAGCTAGACACCAAAGCAGAGGCACACAAGAATTGCAGATTCACTGAGGATGGCAGGCACCTCTAGAAATTGCCACCAAAGTGACCCTCTGCTCAAGCTGCATGGGTTTCTCATGGTCCTGGTCTGCCAGCTTTGAGCATCTCCAAGGACAGAAGGAGACTCCACACCCTCTCTGTGCAGTCTGTGGCAGTGTTCAGGTGTCTTTCTGTTTTCATGTAGAAATCCCTGTGTTTCAATTTACACCCAAAGCATTTTGTCCTCTTGCTGGGAACAGTCAAGAAGAATCTGAACTGGCTCCATCTGTTTTACTTTCCCTTCATAGGATACTCATACAAACAGATAAGGTCCTCCCGAGTCTTTCCTTTCTTCAGGCTGAATAGTCCAGTCCCAAACTTTATGGCCCTTTGCTGTACTCACTCTACTTTGTCCACGTCTCTTGCACTGGGGAGTACAAAACTGGGCCTAGTGCTCAAGATGTGTCCTATCAGGACTCAGTAGATGGGCAGGATCACCCTTCGACCTGCTGGCAATGCTCTTCCTAATGCTGGGATGCTGCTGGTATTCTCTGCTTTGAGGGCACACAGCCTGAACAGGTTCAATAGATTTACGGGCAGAAATGCTAAAGGGATTTCTACTTCCTGGCAGGTGAAATAAGTGAAAATACCTTCTACTGACTTGGATGTTGGCACCACAAAATAAAAAACAACATATGGCGTTGGCTGCTTTTCCAAAAGCTTTCACTGCTGTGGAAATGCTCTACGCATGCAACCTCATCTGGCAAAACATCTTCCATCGATACTATTTTAGACAAGAATTCAAATAATCTATTTGTTACTATTTTAAGAATTTCTTTTTGGCAACCACAGTAGAACAAAGACGCAGTGTTTCAGTCATGCCCCTAGTTTTTATGATAAAGTTTAAGCAAATGCCAAGAATTCAAGGCTAGTTTCAAAAATTAAAAATGAGCAGCTGCATCTTTTTCCTGTCCTCCTCCCCTTCATCATCTCCCCACCCTCTTTTGTTTGTTTTGGAGACAGTGTAGCTCACAAACACATGTTCACCACCAAAACAGTGGTGAAGAAAAAAGAATGGGGAAGCAGAAGTGAAAGAAAAACAGGAGAGATGAAAATTGAGGGCTTATGTTTGTACAGGACTCATTTTTTAAAATTCCCTCATTCATAGGATGCATGTCTCACACTGTGCCTTTGCTATAGCAATTTATACAAACTTTTCACAGGCAAAGATGATAAAGTACTCAATGAGCAAAGAATTCTGGTAGAGCTACTTCTATTGCTTTGTAACAGCCTGGTTTGTCTAAAGCCTATTTTAACTTCACCGTTGACTACATTCAGAAAAACACTTTAAAACTATAAATATGTCCATATAAGACAGACACCCTAACACATAAAATTGAGGCACATTTCCACAAGGTTGGTCATAAATACTCAGTACTGATGGCTGACATTCTGATTTCAGACCAGCTCACTGACCAACCCAACAGTTCTCAAAAGCCTATGATAGGTCCCTTACAATACCAAAAAATGACCAAAAAAACCCAAAAAAACAACTAGAGCCATACCTAAAAAATCATATTGATAGCACATAAACAGACTGATCCACTGGCAAAACGAGCCAGTTAAAAGCTGTGTTGTAAAATATCCAATAGGAGAAGAACACAAAAGGACTTAAAAAAAATTTAAATTAGACAAAATAAAGAAATTTAACAAATAGGTAACTATCAACATTTTTTAAGTCTTTCAGATTCACTCTGGGAAAGCCTCCAGGACTGCAACTTCTGTAGGCTGAAGAATATAAATTTTAGTACTATTCAATTTAACTGACAATGACATGAAAGATCTGGAGAAAATCCAGCGCACTCAAGATAACTAAAAAATGACTCCATGTTGTACTGCAAGAAAAATGGCAGCAAGAGGTCTCTCAAGGATATGGTATCAATGAAAAAAGCAGTCATAAATAGCAGTACATTACTCTTTCTCCTTTACTATCACTGTCACATTATTTTACAGACTAACAGCTTAGTAATTTTGTGAACAGCAGTTCTGAGGACTTAATGTGCTGGCACTGTTCACATTATAAACAAGCTAACAAATGTACCTGATAGTGAAACTCATCCAAGTCCCTGGCACATCTTTTCAGCAAACAAGCAATCCTGCAATACTTCTGTTTAAGTGACTGTGACACACATACTCTAACTGTTGCAAGAAATCCAAGCATTTCAAAGTCAATTGACACGAAGTATTTTCATACGTTGAGCACACTCAGCATGACAGCAGCTGGGGAAATTTTAATATGTATTGATTTTTAATTGGGGGAGTGGTGGTGGTGCAGAGATTAGTAAAAAGAAACAAAGAGAGAAGCAAAGGGTAATTAAAAATGCATCAACTCAAATTCTTTAGGCACAGCCGTCTTCTCATGTGATACAAAGGCTCAAGAAATACTGGATATATTATCAGCAGGAAAAGGGCTACATAAATGGCTACATTTTTGATATGGATAAATGGACAGAGTAAAGTTGGGAGAAACACAAAGAAAATGCAGAAGAAAATTTTAGAGGCATGAGGATGAACGTGGGTCAGAGAGTACAAAGACTATTCAAGAGGTAAATGAAATGACTAACTAAACTAGTACAAAATTAACCAGAAAAAAAACCCAAAACCAAACCGACCAAAGAAACAAAAAGATATAATGACCCAAAACACAAATTGACAGCTTTTGTCAAAATCAAGTCATCCTGTTTACCTGTGTGAACCTTCATCTTGTAGCAAAAAGTGATGAGCATGAGGATTGGGTTGGGCAGTTCAGGCTGAGGGAAGGAAGATCTCTTCATACAGCAACATTTGATAACCTCCCCTAGTCTACAGTGACTGGGGATTACAGCCTAAAGTGTGGAAGAATGCCATTCAAGAGTCCAGTAGCTACACTAATTTGCAAGTGCATAATGTCTAAAAAATATCAGCTAACACGATTTTCAGAGTCAATAAACAAGAACTTTTAAAAAATATCCATATCTAATCAATTTGTTTCTTAGAAGAAGTTGGAAAGAAGAATCTCCCAAGAAACATAAGTATTCCAGTATTCTGAAGTTTGGTTTTATTTGTAACCAGTATTAAAAGGATAACCTTATATGAGTATGAAAATTGGGGACATTTTTCTTTTTTTTTCATGTTACTACTTTGTACTTCTAATATTTTCTTTAGAATTTTGAAAAATGTAAACTGAATTATTTCTTCATAATCTTTCTATTATAACAACATGTTTTTACTTTTAGTTCAACAAAACTGTATTTTCTAGAACGTACAAGTGAGTGGTGAGCGCCCACATTTCCGTGCCACTCAAAATTCCTCTATTATGCAATATGCAGACATGTGCTTTTTTAACTTTCCTTACTTGAAGCACCAGAATGAGCTAAACCTTACTAATTGATTTAGTTGGCAAACCATTTAGGAAAATACATTACAAGTAACATGAGCTTCCTAAGAGTCAGGCAAAGAAAAATTACAAGGAAATCAAGCAGAGTTTTTCAACCCAAGAAGGCAACCTAGTCAATCTGAAATACCACCAAAGAGACACAGACAAAGTGGAATCAAAACCGCTATTGAAAACCAGTTTTGTGCATAACCTTCCATCACTGGGCATTTATGTGTTTAATTGGAATCTTCCAAAGCTATAGTAAATATGTTTGTAAAAAACATCATTTAAAAATAAAAATATTAGAAAACTGGATTAACATTTGTAGCTTTTCTTCAGAAAAAGAACAGTATAACATTAAAAAAAAAACAAAAAAAAACCCAAAAAAAACCCTGCTTATAAGAACTTTTTTGGAAGACTAAATCCCAAATATCACAGATGACACATGAAAAATCAGTGGGTTTACTGATGTAAAAAGTAATTATCTTGAATAAAGGATTTAAAGAAGAATATAATTTTCCATGAACTTCAATACCTGCTAGATAACATTAATTCTTAGCTGCTTTAATTTTGCAATTAAGCACAGAAGTGGAAAAGCACAGGCTTTTGGAACTGTTTTTGTTTTTGGAACTGTTAAGGAAATTAGCAAGATTTATTTGTTGGAGCTCCCCAGTTAACGTCAAATCCATTTGACTTTAAAGTGTTCTGACAAAGAGTATAAAACTTGTGTCAACTATAAAACATGTAGAGGATACTTGCCAAATTTACAATTTCTACAAAAGGTGAATGAAATATCTGGAGCTTGGTGGAGTTTTGGGGGGTAGGGGGAATTTGATTTTTTTGGAGTCTAAAAGTTCATAAAATATATATAGCACACACTTTTTACAGAGTGACAAAGCCCAAAAGAATCAGGTGGAATTTAAGTAATCTCCATAAGAAAATTTTAATTAAGCAAAAGCCATAAACCTAAGTTATCAGAGGGATATTCTGCTTCCTCCTGACATGGTGTGTTCATTACTTCAAGCTGTCATACATACAACATTGTAACTTCTGGTGTGTGGTTGCCTTCATTAAAAACAAAACAAAACAAAACAAAACAAAAAAAAAACAACAAACCAAACCAAAAAAAAAAAAGGCAAAAACTTTGATGAGAGATCAACTGCTGAGACTCCTTGAGGCTGATCTGAGAATACATATAGATGGGATGAGCATCTCTCTTGTAATTCAAACTGAGAAACAAAAAAATTTCCTCTAGTATTCAGGAAAAACATATTTGGGCTTCTCTTTCTTTGATGTTCAGAGCATGCATCTACAACATATTCTGAACTACCTTAATTTCCTCTAAATCAAAGAAACACAGCATGAAAAATCTCAGGGTGTCATTGCTTTTGTGACCAGCAGTTGTGGAAAGGGGTGCCTAAACATCCCAGAGTCTGTAACCCTGGATGTGATCAGTTTATTGCTAACACAGGCCAAAGGGAACCACCAAACACATTATTTTATACATCTGATCAGTAGCAGAACACCTGCAAAGGTAAAATGTGTACTATGTTGAGGGTAACATAGTACATGGCCAAAGTTCTTTGAACCAACAACTTTTTAAATCTCTGCAGAGTGCCTTAGCCAACAGGCAGCGAGGAGCTCTGGCTGGAGGCAGTGTAGGAAGGAGGGAAGCTTCTGCAGCAGGTCACAGGTGTTACAGATACCAAGGAATTATGAAGCCAGATGCAGAATGAGCAGCAGTATTGCTGCACGGGGACCACAGCACTCAGATGGCAGCAGGGGTATACCCTGATTCAAGTCTATTCTCATAAAATTACTTCTGGTTCCCATAGAGTTAATTTTTACTATAAAATATACATGAATGATAACAATAAGGGGGTGTTTTGCTTTGGTTTAAGTACATTTTCTAGAACAACTGACATCCATCCACATGCACATTTTTTTACTAGGCTTTGCTTTTAACATGCAGAAGCAAAAGCTACTAAACTGTTGTATCAGTTAAGGACTTAAGCCTTTCACTTCCCTAAGAGAAATGTAATTCCCATGCTGCAAAGATGTCCTGCAGTTACAATGACAAAGATTGCAAATCTTTGAGATAAAATATTACTATTTTGTTATCAGGACCTAGGGATCCCCTTCACCACCCACAAAAAGAGAAATCCACTGTAGAAGGGCACTAGGTTCAAAAATTTCTTGTAAAAGATACAGTGTGCAATCATTTCACACACATGCTAGAACAACTATTCCCTTGATGGAACCTTAATTAAATTAATAGAAATCTACCATAACCTCCCCCTATACTAAGGATACATAATTACACTTGCCAAACCAACATAGCTTTTAAGAATTTTATAGATTTACCTGTTTATTCTATAAAAGTAAACATAAGCGAAAGGTTATTTCATTTGCACTATTAAGCAGAAATATTAGCTGAAATATTACATTTGAGGTTATGATGTAGTACAGAAGCACAACACATACTGGTATGGTCATTTGAAGTTGACCATAGGAATGGAAATATTGTAGCCAGTGTGATAGTCAAATTATGACAAGTGAATGAACAATTGGAAGAGTTCCCATTCCAGAGAACTATTTAAGATGAGATAATAGGCACATATACAACTTGCCTTGAGGAGCATCAGATAGCAGATGAACAGCTGAATTCATTCTACTAAAACATGGCTCTGACTCTTTTGCTCAGAGGAGAAACCTCATTCAGAATAGCGGCACATTTGTTGGGTCATGAAAAGTGAAATTCTTCTTTCCACCCAATTAGAACGGTGAAGGAACAGCACCAAAAGATACACACTACTCTTACGTCCAATATAGCATTGATTTTACCTAGCTTTCTTATGTCTTGGTTTTTTTAAAATGGCATCATGAGGAAAAAAATGTACTGATTAATTAAAAGAAAAAATTACAGATGCACCACATGCACTCACAAGAAAACAAGCCAATGTCAGGGTGCCTTGATGCTGGAAGTTGTTTTCTAGTTCAGAACAATGATACTGAAATTAAGAGCAGTGTAATGGCTGGATTATTAGAAGCAAAATCTTCAAAACATCCTCAGCTTTTACTTGAAAAACAGATTGACTCTGAAGATAGAAAAAAAACAGTGCTGCAGAGGTTTGTATGCTCTTTAATGTCACTCCTTAAAAAACACGAATCTTGCCATAAAAATAACAAGTTCTTAAATTTTTGTCCTCCCACATTTCCTATAACTGAACTCTATCAAGCTGTAAATAACACTCAGTTGTATTTTACGGCCCACAGTCACTACCTTGTTATTTGAAAGGAAAGCAAAGACCTGTCTTTAAAAAAAATGCAGGTTTTGTTATGTTTACATATGAAATTTTTCTATTTAAATATCACCCCCAGATACTAAAGACATTGATTAATTAAACCCACAGACATTCAAGAATATAAATTTTACAATCATATAAAATAAAAAGAGAAGTTAAATGATTCTTGTACGTCTTTTTCCTCTAAGTTGGGAGGAATGCAAATCACTACCTCATTATATGTTATAAACTCACAGAGCTTTAAAATCTTATAGTACTCCTGACACTTAAGATTAAGGTCAATATTTTAATGTTACAGCTATAAACTCCTACAAAATAAATATTTCACCATTGATGTTTCCTGCTGAAAGCCTTGTCTATTATTTACAGCTCCTACAAAAAGATCTAACAGTGTTAATACTCGTGCGCACAATGACTTTGCCGTATATGCCCTGCATAAACATTTTCAAATGTGATTTGTGTCAGGTCCCTTTAATCATCTGAAGTACTGTCTGTATTCTACATTCCCAAGCTAATAGTTTGTACAGCTAAAATGTTGGCTGCTTGTAAGCACCTATCTCCATTCATTTAAAGATATGCTGCTGCTGACAGCAGAGAGGAAAAGTTTCTGTTGGTCATTTTCTTCTCCTTACCATGTGACTATACTCAGAGCACCGTATCCTGAGGGCTCAACACTGATCAAATTATCAGTGTGGATAAAAAAATCTCAATAATACAGTTACATGAAAATAAGTATCTCACATGAGAGGAATACAGAGTTTTAAATGGTTTGTAATGGGGCTTATATTTATGAGCCTAGCATTTTAAGACTTTCATCTAATTAATCTTATTTTCAGAAATGCAAAGCTTTGACATTAACTTTCATGGAACTCAGTGGGACTTAATTGTAATGTTGCCATGTCCTGAATGTGCTGTCACCTTTTTCAGTTATACTTATCAAAAAAACAGAGCAATTGAAATGCTGAGAACCCAGTGATTTTTTTAGATCAACTATAAACTCTGAGAACAGCAAGTTTTCACACTTCCCAATTCACCCTAAAAAGCAGACATAAAGCAAGCCAATCAATGCAGTTTGAAATACTGCAATGATTCTGTACTGTAGTAAATAGAGACAGAGCAAATCTTAATTATTTCTAAATTCAGGAATTCCTTAATAAATCCTATTAAATTGTATACCTGCAGAAAGTATACAATTCTCAGTGAAAGATCCTCGTTGATGAGAAAAAAGAATATTAATCAAATAACTTACACTAGAGGGAAATGTCACTGTTTCTGGAAAAAAAGGAGTTGTTCTCACACATGTCATAACAACTAGGAAGTATCCAATGCTTTTCACAAACATAGGTAGCACAGCAATAACAGGAATTTAATCTGGAACTTGAAAACATTTAAAAGGACAGGTCAAACGTGCAGAGCATATACCCTCACAAAACATTGGCAGGTGCTTTAATAAGCTTTTTAAACAAGGTACAGTCCTGTAGCAGCCACAGCAGCACTCATTTCTATGACAGTTACCCAATATGCTTCAGTTCTTTTGTAAATCTACCACTTAGTGGAAAGAAAGAATTTGCATATTTGGATAATTCAAACCAAGTTAAAATAAACTGTTGTAATAACATTGTGGCTTTCAAGTGATACATAGAAGATTGTCAGTTTAAACGAATATAAATCAAGGGTGTCCAAAACATTTCTGTTTGATGTGCAGGCAGCACAAAATAACAGCTAGAGGCTCTAGGCAACAACTGTCCCATCACTGCTTCCTCACACTGCATTCCTTCAGTCCGTGAAGTTTGAGCACACCTGCTTTAATTCTAACTTCACACTGTCTTTTGAACTGAAACCTATTACTCCTTTTTCTTTTAAGGTATTTTCTTCAATAATTAGAAGAAAGAACACGTTTTTCCAGCCACTGGAAAAAAAAGAAAAATATCAGCCGGGACAGAACTGCACATTCAGCACAGCTTCATGAGCAGCCTTCCTTATGAAACTTGATTTCCTTTTACAACCCAGACCAGCTGATCAGGGGTATCCAGTCGATGTAATCTTTTGGGATTTCAGTAAAGCTTTTGATACTGCCTCCCACAGGATCCTTCTGGACAAAACATCCAGCACACAGCTGGATAAACACATCATTGGATGGGTGAGCAACTGGCTCACGGGTCAGGCACAAAGGGTTACAGTGAATGTGGTGAATCAAACTGGGGACCTGTCACTAAGGGGATTCCACAGGGCTCCATTCTCGTCCCTGTGCTCTTTAACATCTTCATAAAGGACTAGGACACAGGACTGGAAGGGATAAAGAGCAAGTTCACAGAGGATACAAAACTGGGAGGAGCTGCTGAGTCCCGTGAGGGCAGAGAGAACCTGCAGAGAGACCTCGACAAATCAGAGAGCTGGGCAGTCACCAACCACATGAAGTTCCACAAGGGAAAGTGCCGGATTCTGCACCTGGGACAGGACAACCCTGGATGTACAGACAGGCTGGGGAATGAGATGCTGGAAGGCAGTGCCACAGAAAGGGCCCTGGGGATCCTGGTCACTGGCAAGTTGAACAAGAGCCAGCAGTGCTCTGGCAGCCAGGGGGGCCAGCCCTGTCCTGGGGGCATCAGGCACAGCATCTCCACCAGGCAAGGGAGGGGATTGTCCCTCTCTGCTCTGCTCTGCTCTGCAGCAGTCAGAATGCTGGGGGTACTTTTGGGTGACACATTGTAAAAAAGACATTAAGCTGTTACAGAGTGTCCAAAAGAGAGTAACAAGGACGGTGGAGGGCCTTGAGGGGAAGCTATTTGAGGAGAGGGTGAGGTTACTTGGTCTGTTCAGCATGGAGGAGACTGAGGACAGACCTCACTGCAGTTACAACTTCCTTGTGACGGGAAGAGGAGGGGCAGGCACTGAGCTCTTCTTTCTGGTGCCCAGTGACAGGACCCCAGGGAATGGCCTGAAGCTGTGTCAGGGGAGGTTGAGGGTGGATATTAGGAAAAGGCTCTTCATCCAAAGAGTGGTTGGACACTGGAACAGACTCCCCACTGATGTGGTCCCAGCACCAGCCTGACAGAGTTCAAAAACTTTTGGACAATACTCTGGGACACATAGTGTAACTTCTGGGGATGGTCCTGTGAAAGGCCAGGAATTGGACTTGACAACCTTTGTGAGTCCCTTCCAACTCATCATATTCTGTGACTCTGTGATTCAGCTGCTGCAACTTAGCCTAAGCTCTCCAGGGAACAATGACCATCTGAAAACACCAACCCCTTTGCTAAATTACCGAATATTATTTTGAATAGTTGCATTATAAGCAGTGGTGGCCTACCACTTTCACCAAGATCATATCCAAAACATACCTGTTCTCTCCAAAGCTTGTGTTTTACATTTACAGGCATCATTTTTTATTAGAATAGAAACAATAATGCACCACAAACGTGCATTGCAATATCCTTTATATCAAGTTTCCTTAATATACCTTAGTACACTTAATACACCCAATTCACACTTGAATTATTTCCTGTCCAGACTTCTGTAATTACCCATATGCTGTATTAAATGCACAGATTTTTCACAAAGCTTGAACGCTGTGGCTATATTTTGCTGCCACACTATTTAAGCTTTTACCACCTCTCTTCTCCCTCCACCCCTTCTCTGCCACCTCCAGCACAGACTTCCTACAGCCACTGTCAGGGCAACAGTTGGAAAATTACACACTGGTTTCCAGACTTGCCATAATTAACTTCTCCCATATTTTGAAATTCAAATATTCATCTAATCTCTTTGCCCATCACTTTTACTTCTTCTGTCTTAGCTCCCTGCTGTCCTTATCCTGCATTTTTCTACAGCTGGGGACAGAGATAATGACCTTTCAGTTGTCTTTAGTCTACATACATATTAGGAAGGTTTTGCCCCTTCTGTAAACAAAAGGTTTCTATATGAGGTTATGTTTAAGGTAACATTAAAGTTACATTAAGTTCTGCACAAATTCTTGCCCTCTCTTAGATTATAGGTGCCTTCTAACGGATTTTGGAGGACATTTTAAAAAGAGCAGGAAGTAAAAGCAAATAAAAGTGCTTAATTACATGAATTTAACAACAGTGTTCTTATATCAAATCACATTTTGGAAGAAATAAAAGAGCTGTGAAAGACAGCTTTAAACTATTGTTCTCTGGGAAAGAAAAAGCAGGAGGAGATTTCTAAAATCTCATAAATCTTGCACTTTCCTAATTGCTGCCAAGATTCGGGGGAAAGACTAAAGGGCTTAAATGCAAGTCACTCACTAATTGTCTGTTATCTTTTTTGGGTTTTTTTAATAAGCATAAACAAAGTAAAGTGTAATTTTCACTATTACAAAGCTTCTGGATTCAAATCCTTATATTTCTACATTCAAATTTACATGATAGAAGTCATTAAAAAATAAAAAGACCCAATTACACAGTAAAAAGCATAGAAACAAAGAATATGAGAGAATCTTTAAGTTTCTTTCTGAAACTTAGCTGAAACTAGATCAAGTAAGTATTTTTAAGTGTACCTTTTCTTAGCTATCATTTGTAAGCTGCTCCTAAAAATCTGTGGTAGCAAGCACTCCAGCTTACACTGGTAAACTGTCAAAGTATTTCTTATTGTTTAGTTGGTGTGCCCCTGAGATTCTCTTGTGATACAATGACCTCCTACAGAAAACAACTTCTTGTGTCATGTATCAAGTCTAGTTTCATGTATTCATCTCTTGCTTCACGTATCAAGTTTTCCCAAATTCATGCCTATGTTCTACATTGCTCTCTTCAACCCATCTTCTCTATTTTAGATGGATCAAAATGTATTATGTTTTCTCAGTCTCCTACAAGTCTGTTGCTTTCCTCTGGATTCTAACTCGTTGGTATCACAGAGAATTGTCTTTCAACATATTTGTTATTTTGGCTACAGCCTCACCAGTGGTGAAGAGAAGGAAATTGCTTTTCCATATTTCAATTGTAATATTTCTGTTATTAAGACCTCTGCCATGTTTTGACTTCCTCATTTTGCTACCCACTACTATTCCCATATCTGATTCTGCTTTACTTATATCTACCTATTTCTGATTTGATATTTACATATGTTGTATTCAGCATTATTTATCATACTTTTCTTGGTTTATTACAGATAACTACTCCAGTTTATCAAGATTTTTGATTCATATACCCTCTTTTCAGCTTCCCTCTTGCCTAGTGGCAAAAATTCACTGATTTTGGTACACGTACAGTCATGTTTAACATCACTTTCCACGAAAGATGTGAGATAAAGTAGCCAAAGAAGAGGCTTGTATGTGCTGTTAAGTTCAAGAGAAAATTATTCTTTGAGTAACATGGTTCGCTTTGTAATCTCAGCATTATTTCAGCAAGAGCTTCCCTTTTTATCTGTGCTAATGCACAGAACAGCATTAAAGTTGAGACAGAGTTCTATAGCTCACTAAAGCAGCTCCCAAACCAAGACACAGAAAAGCCTGAAGTAGTACAAGAGAAGGAAGGAGGAGATTAAAATAAAACCACAAGAAATATTCAGTTTATCATTAGAAAGCACTATCACATACAAGTCACAGTAATGATGGACACCTATAATTGGTCTCCCTTCTGAATCACCAAGAGATGAGAACTTGGGAGAGGCTCTCAGAGGCACAGAGGAAGCACACAAGGGCATAGAGGGACAATGTACATCCCGTTCCCAAGCAGTGTTGCCACACTGCAAACTTATTTCCTGACAGAAAGCAGTTCTTCTCTGCCCAGGACAGCAATACAGCACACCCAGGCATGGGTGTGAGCACGCTTGCTGGGTCTGGGAGAAACAATCAGCAGCAGGCAACCAAAACCCCACACTGACAGCCCCAGAGAACTGAAGTCTTGAACAAAGAATTCAAGAAGAATTTCATCAAATACTGTTGCTTAGGCTGTAACTTCCAGAAATGTTCCTACTAAGAACTTTAAATACAGCTGTACAAAGTATTCAGTCATAGCTACCATCTTACAGTCATTAGATCAGCCTTAATGCACATTTCAAGCTAATTTACAACTTCCCTGTGGCTCAGATAGCTTGGCTTTTTGTAAAGAACATCCTGAGGGCTGTTTCACACAAGCTGTAACTCATTTTACATCTCACCATTTCTGATTATTTTATTAAGTGGTACATTATTAGTAGTCTGCATTACATAACCTTCATCCTCCTCCTCTCATGTCAAGTTTTACATCCTGTACACAGATTTTGAAACATCTAGAATGTCCCAAATATATTCTTAGACTACTCTTCACATTAAAAACTGTGTTTTAAAATAAAAAACATAGTCGCTGTAAAAGGGGTTTAATCAGAAAAATTCAGGCTCTGTTTTCAAGTTAATTTTACTCAGAAGAAAATTATTTCATAAATTTTAACTAATATAAGCAATACAAAAAAACATTGAAGCAAAATCAAAAGAAGCGTACACAGCCTGGTGCTTTCCATGAAGACAATGAGATCATGCTGCCGACTATAATGAAATCCATTTCAGCCTCCAAATTGCTAAAGGACAAAAATTACACAATTACTCACATTAAAACACAATTATCTTTTCATGATATTATTAAAATGATGCTAACTGATAAAATGAGAATTTAAGCTATTTTGTATTTTATAAACATTAACATTTCATGAGTATAAACTATTTAGAGTTACATTACATAGGAAATTAATACTATGTATGATAGCTTCCACTGAGGATTTGTGAAATGTTTATGACTTCAAAATAATAATTCCAATTCTTTCTAAAATTATCTGGGGAAAATGATTCTTGAATCCCTAGGGTGAAACATCACCCTGCTGAAGTCAGCTGATGAAATTTGGCCTTGTTAATTACAGTATCTATCTGTAGTTTCTCTTGCAAAGTATAATAAAAGATTTTTCAGACGAAATTTTTTTATAAATGTAATTATTTTGAAACTAGACAGGCATGTGTACAATATCTGGATCTCTTTTTATTGTATTCTTGTTGTTAATAGTTAACTGAACACTAGCTTTCTAAGTCATATTTCATAATATATTCTCTCTAAAAGCATTCTAGAGTGAATATGGTCTCTAGAAACCAGCAGCAGAGAACTATGGGAATACCTCTCCTTTCTTTTCCATGAAGATTCACAAAGCACTTTTGTGGACATTATCTTGAGAATTAGTATACAATAACCAGACTAAGAAGGAGAAGAGAGCCAAGGGAAACTCTTCCATACAATCAGAAAACAAAACCCACAATCATATGATAGAAAAGCATGGTGCATTAATGAAATTCACTGCATCATTTGTTTTTAGTAATAACTCCCTGAAATGTCAGAGTTGCATTTTATTTAAACCATGCTTTGTTCATTCTGACTTATGCAGTCAAAAAGTACATAATGGATCCCTTCAGGATGATTTAGGTATCTCTTAAAACTACATACTTGAGAAGCAACATAGTATTTTGGAATCCTAGAATGATTTGGGTTATCATCTCATTCCAACTCCACTGCCATCACAGGGGCAGTTTTCTTTCACCAGACCAGCTTTCTCAAAGCCCCATCCAACCTGGCCCTGAACACCTGATGCTGTGTGTCCAGTCCAACACAGAGCCAGTCCGGCACAAATCCGACAAGCTCTTCCTGGCTGGAAATCCAGCTGAATTTTGCAAGCAATGGCTATACAGCCAGCAGAGTGTCAGTCCCAAGAGAAATTATACTTTCAGATACCCAAAACAGTACTATGAGCAGCACTAAGCATTAGCATGATCCTATGCAACTATGAAAAGCTCTTTTGCAGTAGACCTTCAAGTTTGGCATTTGAAACATTTACAGACACACATACACACATAAACTTTTGCTCCTATGATGAATGGATGAAATTCTGCAAATGGATGACAAGATATATGGCTTTTTACACAAAGTAGCCCAAAGTGAGTCTAAATATTTTAGTAACACATGTAAGAAGGCACATATAACACACACACTGATGTTCACTTTATCATCACTAAAAATGACACATTAAACTTAACATCACCTTTGCGCTTCATAACACACAGTCATATTTCCTTTGGTTCAGGTAGTATTAAAAGCAGACCTCCAAAAGATTTATAAGGTATTTCCTGAAACCAAGTAGCTTCCCAAAAAAACTTTGGTTAAGGATTTGAATTATTAGCCCAGGATAACCATGTTAGTGCCATCCTGCCACTGCTTCATTACAACAGCAACACTTCAAAGACTAGCAGCCTCAGGAGGGCTTCAACAACAGCACCCACTGCAGTGGCTACTCAGGTCCTTGAGACCTCTTATTAATTGGATAATTTTGGCATGTCTATTCTGGATTTGGTTTTACAGCAGTGTGAAATGACTGTATATTCCTATAACAGATGTATAAATACATCTGCAAGAACACTGAAGTCTAGAAAAATTGGACACACATCTAGAAATCCCAAATAGCAACACAAATTTTGAAACATCTATATAGATGAACATGCCATTTGCAAACAACAGGCTTGAATAAATATACAAAAATAAGCACATGACTATGAAACACATTCAATTTCCTACCTTAAAAATATTACACATAAAGCTTTGAAGTCATGTAAGCTCATGACCTCATATTATTTCAAAAGGTTTTAACATCCTGCACTATTTGGCACAAAGTTGTTTTGCTAAGAAAAATTAACAGGAGAAAATGTAATCCTTCTAAAGCAGGAGCATATCTTTCAAAATCTGAAACACTACATCTACAGTTTAACATAGAAAATCAAGCAATAAGAACTATACAAAACCAATAAAAGTTCAAGGACTGCAAAGAGTACTGTTCTATGTTTATTATGGAACTATTCCGATAACTAACTCAGGTTTTTTTAATCACTAATGTAGTCTTAAATTTGTCATTTTTTGCTGTTGCTCTGCTTCATGCTCTTAGATTCTTGAAAAGTAAGCTTTGTATAGCTTTAAAGAAGCACTGTAGTGTGGGTTTGGCTATCATGCTTTATAAACCCTGCATGCTGTATTGCATGTCTGATGCTGCATGTACAGTCAAATATATATCATGCATGATGAATTAAACACACTTTTTTGAGTGGACATCTATTCTTGCCAAACAATTCAGGAATAATACTAAATAGTTTAAACAGACAGAACTCTGGCCTGGATTCAAGAAAAGCAGCAAGATGTTAAAAAAATATCTCAACAGAGCTGCCTTTTCCAGACAAAGGGCTTTTTTTTCCCCTTCTTGGCACAGAGGTTTGGGATTGGAGCCAAGGTGCTACTTATCAGCTGTTTGACATCAGGGGAGGACTGCGTGCGTCAGTGGACCCAGTAGGGACCCTCGGCTTATGGCACGGACCATGTCGTTCTTATCTTATCAGTTTGCAGGGTCTGGCACTTCAACCTCTGCAGTGTGAAAAGAGAAAAAATAAAAACAGGGGAAGGAAGGTGTGTATAACTGGGAGGCAGGTGGTCAAACAGGACTGGTGAACCAGGCTGGACTACAGGACAGAGCCCTGTACACTACTGCGCTGTGTACAGTGCAGAAAATCCCAACAGAAATTTCTCCTGCTTTCCCCAGACACTTGTAGAAGAAAGGAACTTCTTCTCATCCAGGTCCAGAGAAGGCAGAATAATGTGTGTGCTGGAGGGACGATGCTCCCTTTCACATGCAGCTGATAGAATGGCTGCCAGAGAAATGAGGAATATGATATACTCATGAAAAAGCTTATCAAGGCAAGCGTGTCCTCCAGGAAGCCTATGAACGGGTGCAGTTTCTTATTGCAAACAAGATTTCAACAGCCCAGATTATTTCCCCAAATGCACAGCTTCAGCAGGACTTAACAGCTTTTGCTATTTATTATAGCAAATTATTCCCAGGACCAAATGAGCCTTACGGTACAGCACAGCTCCAAGCTTAAAACTTGATTGTACAAATGAACCCTTGTATTTAGTATTTAGAAAAATATTCACCATGGAAGATAATCCTCAAGTAAAGCATCTGCTTTCCAAGGTTCATTCCAACTGAAAAATTAATATAATTACTCAGAAAAATATTATTTGTCTTACCCTACGCTTCCTACACAATGTGTATGAATCAGACAGCAAAAGAAAAAGTCACCTCCTTCAGATTAATTTCCTTAACCTATTCTACCTCTAAAGATGCATCATAAGATATAAATTACAGGAGAACACAAAAAGCTGTTAAAGTATATGTGGAAATTAGTAAGTTTGCACCCTTGAGCAATCTTTTAATTATTTCCAGGTATTTCCACACAAAAACTTTTTGTCTTAGACTGCAGTGACCAGATTAAAATCAGCAGAGGATGAAAAAAAAAGGCTCAGTGCTAGCACAGAAACCTTGCTTGCTAAGGACTCAGCAGAGCTCTGGGAAGACCCACTGGTTGAGGACCAGGACTGGGCAGCCTGTCACAGGTTCTGTTCACTCTAATGAAAGTTCTCATTTTTTACTTCAAAACACTGTTTTCATAAACTACATCATCAAAAACTGCAACATTTTGCTGCATGCAGCCAGAATGTGCTTCAAGTTTCATTTCTTGTGTTTTGTCAGCTTAGGGAACCACAACAGTACTGTGTAGTCTGTGGGACAATCACTCATCTGAAGAGGTAATTCTGGTACTAGTACACTTTCTTCTTCAAATACAACCTACTTTTTAGGTAAATACCAATAACATACATAAAACACAACAAACATTTACAACCAAGTATACTATCATTTTTAAAACTGTCTATAGAGTGAAATACATAACCACTGGTTTGCTATGAAAATCTACAAATATAAATGTTTTATTCATATTTTTCTTTTCTTATCTGTTACTTCATTTTGGTCAGATAGGTTGCTGCTTTTCATGCTTAGGAGACAGAAAAATAAACGAGAAGCCTGAAGAGAAAAATCACCTGCAGACACTATTCTGCATCCTAACTTCTATGGACTAATTTCTGCACTTGGAAGAAGCCACCACTGCACTCATCTCAAAGGCCTGTGCATAGTGACTGGGATACTTAATTGGTGGCTCAAAGAGTATGCCGGTCCCCCTTGAGTTAAATGATAAATATAGAAGTTATTGGTAGTGATCAAGGATCACTCCATAAAGGATAATGTGTTCCCATGAGGCCCATGACTTACAGAAGTTATGTTTCTTAGAGTGTGCGATTTTTCACTCTTTCTACTTTGATTTGAAAACACAATTGACAAATCAATTGCAAGGGTAGCTAAAGATCTATGACACAAACATAAACACTGGATGTGATGCTTCACTAACCAAGAAAAACAGACACACACATGAAAAAATAATGTGCATCATCTCTGAAGACCCTATCAGTCCCATTATATGGCTGCTTGAGTGTAAAAAAGGGTCTGCTTTGTATCTCCATTTTTAACCCCTCCTTCTACTTTCTCCTTTGGTTTTTTTTTGGAACAAGACAAGTGTCAAAATCTCAGTGAAAATATACAATACCTAGTAATTTTACACAAGTCAATTTAAGCACTTACATCTCGGTTACATGACAATTCTTTGTCAGCTGTTTCTTTAACACAATGAAGTAAATTTTTTGGGTCACAGGCCCTACACAGTGAGTATATATAGTGTGTAATATTCCAGTCATTCTTCAAATAAGAAACCTGATTTGTTTGTTTTATGACAAAAGTACAAAGCTGCATCATATTAAGTCAACGACCAATTTCATGTTCACCTAAGTCTGTCCCCCACCCCTCACATCCTGTGGAACCAACACAGGCCTTGAAGAATGAACCACATGGCACTCCTTGCACAATCTTGTTCAATTTTTTATACATGCTATTTCTACTGAAATATTTAGTACTATGAAGCCAATAGGAGCTCTTCACATGCCTAAAGATAATCACATTTCTGGTGAGCAAAAGAAGGACATTTGTTAGTACCCTGCACATGTTGAACATCCTGTTCAGAAATGTCACCTTGATCTCAATCATGTCCACTAAAAATACTCTAATTAAAAAAACCCATCTTGCCACACTTCTATTGATTCCTTTACTTTCCCTGACAATTTTCTCCAGTTTTCCATCTCCTGTGGAAAAAACTGATGAAATTAAGACTTCCAAACTCCATGTGAGATGGATAAAGCGATTCCCTAACTCTTCTGTATTAGTAGAGAAACCCCTCCAGACATGAGGGCAACACCGCTTCTTCTGACATTCTGATGCAATTCTGTTCAATAGCCTTCTGTTTGAAAACATTTGGAAACCAAAACTGTGCATAGTATGTAAGTCAGAAGTAAAAGAATTAAGAGAGTTAAAATTGCCAAACCAAAGGATTAACATATCACAGCTAATGAAGTACCACAAGAGATTTAACAACCCCATATAGCACAAATGGTTATCTCATCCAGAGATAAGACATGTCCACAGCTAGAAAAATGATTCAGCACAGAGTGAAGGAGGAAATTGTTTCCTTAACCATATGAAATTTCTCTAAATACTCCCTGGCATGAGCTCCCTTGAAAGATTGTAGTGCAAAAGATATGCACTTGAGCAAACACAATCTCAAAAATCCATAGAATATATTTAAAATCCATAGAATATATTTAAAATGTATAACAATAATGACGTATAAGCACATGTTCTCTTTAAAACTGATGTAGATTTGGGGTCTTCTAGGTCTTCATTTTTACCTGGAGAGATTTTGGTTAATTTTGGCAAATTAAATAGCTTTAGGATTGAACAAAAAAGAATGATAAAATTGTGTATTGAAGGACATTTGAGTTTATTATGACCAAGTTGTACTTTAAAAAAAAAGTAAGTTGATTTTAAATATCAGTTATGTAAAAGCATCTAAGATACAGAATTACTGAGTGTTTTACTGTTCTTTCATTCCATCGTGGGCAGTACTACAGAAGTAGCAGGAAAGAGTCTACTGTGCCAGTATACTACAACTGTGACAGCATGAAGGTCCATGGGAAAAAAAACCAAAAACCAAAAATGCATAACCAAACCTCAAATCTTTAAATAAAAGGAAGTATTTTATGTAGACTCAGTACTATCTATATAATTATATGTTTTGATCTTTATCAAACTAGTAAGAGTGTCTCGCAGGACATTAGTATGGGAAATTAAGCATGCTATAAGGTACATTTGATTATGCAGTCATCTGTTCATCACTGTTTAGACAAAAAGTTAATTTGTTAATTTCTCCACTCAATTTAGTAAAACTACTTGAACAGGTTACTTTCAAGAAAACATCATAGACACATGAATAATTTCATTATTTTTAGTTCTAATTGAAATGAAATTACAGATTATTTTAACACCCACTCTTATTTTCCCAAGTGAAATACAGTTTATAAAGTTAAAAGTCCAAACTAAACATCTTGCTTCAACACAAATGACTCAAAGAGCACTCATACCAAAATGATTAGCTGTTCAGCCTTCTGGTAACTTTTTTTTCACCTTAACGAAGTCTCTTCTAAAACAAACAACACTGCCATTACTTCACCACTGTCAAAGTAACAGAAGCAGTTCCAGACCTACACACTATATTATCTGACTTTATAATGTACGTCAGATTTAAGTTTTTCTGGAAATTTAGACCTTGTGCACGATAAAATGTTGGGGGGGAGACTCAAGTAGACTCTTGCTAGGAACCAGAGTGCTCGACCAGAGCATTCCAAGCCTGCTTCCTTTCCTGGGCAGTCCTCACCACCTCAGCTCAGCACTGCTGATGAGATCTGGCCTAGTTTGTGGGCACTTCTTTATTCCACACACTGCCAGCCAACATTCCCCTTCAGGG
>VWYI01006016.1:0-31273 GCA_013399455.1 Anthoscopus minutus | reverse complement strand
ATCAATGTTTTAAATTTCTCATTTCTATGAGCTGGACAATGTACAAGTAAGTAGGTACTTAATTCCTTCAGAAGAGGTCACAGACGGGAGGTGAAGCAGCTCCACCTTAAAAATTACAGCAGAGACAGTAAAAGTCTGCAGAACTGCACTACAGGAGAGACAAATCAACTCTTTCTTCCTTACAGCATGCTCAAGACCCCCATCCTCAGGAGTCTGAGCTATTTGTGCCTATAAATTGGTGTATTTATTGCTGGTCTAACTGGCCACAGACATGGAATCTAAAATTAGTCCTCGTTCCCTTCCTCGGTAGGTGGAATTATTTTCAGAGCGCTCAAAGTCTTTTAAGATCTCAGGAGAAATATTTTTTCATGGTTGATGCAGAGTCCCTAAATGGAATTGCCTTCAGGGCATTTGATTGTATGTTACAAGTGATTAAATATGTAGAATCCAACCTGATGAAAGCAGACAATCATGTCCACAGTGGAAGAAGTTCAGGAAGGATCACCAGAATGTATGTTTTAAACCAATCAAGAATAAGGAAAGGTTGTTATATGTTACAGGCATATTTTTATAACATGCATACTTAGTATGTATTCATATGTGTGTGCATATGTACCAATATATTTTGCAGAAAAATATGTTATGTAAAATCAGCAAGAATATGCAAAATGCAAGCATAACTATTTATATTTATAGATCCTGTGATGTTCAGCTTGATGATAATGAATGAAAAAAATCTGTATACATCTTTGCAAGGGGTGATAGAAGTGGCAATGTTCTTCCAAACTGTCTCTTTAAGTTATCCTTAATGAATTAATATGCTAGTATGGAGTGAACAGACAATGCTGAGTTGTCTTGGGGATGAGATGTATAGTCCAACTGTTGAGCTTTACTAAAAATGGCTTCAACCTTTCTTCTGGTTGTTCTGCAAAAGTGCCCAAAAAGAGTTGTTGCACCCTTTCCAGCTGTTCACACTTTATTTAGAAAATTGTTAGCCTGTCTCGTGGACATTGCATTTGTCCTCAATATACATCTTTTACTCTGCTGTCAGACCTCATGGTCTCATTTCTTTATCCGGTATTCTTGGGGAAAGTAATCTGGACAAAAGTTAACCAGTGCCACATTATTTGCACAGTTAGGTATCAGGTGGTACTTCATCTGTCACATTCACATGAGCAGAGTCACTATAGACAAGTAAAAGATGCCTTTCTTAAATGCTGGGTGCAGACTTGACACCACAATGCATTTAATCATGAGAATGCTTCTGGAGCTGAAAGAGTGTTTTTTGTGATCTTACTCATGATGAAATTCCAACTCCTGTATTTGCTACCTCTCACCCATTATTTCTGTAACACTGCATGAAGGCATGAAGATATCAAGAATGCATTATTGTTAATTTTTAGCTTGAGTAATTTTTCCATATATCCTAGTACTTTCGTGCTGTGGGAATAAGTCCTGAGTTATTAATGTAGCCACTGCTGCTGACATAGTATAATGATAAACAAAACTAGAGTAGAATACAATAGAACAGAACAGAGTTTCAAAAGATTTTTCAGATGTGAGGGACTTAAATCCTAAAGATTACCTGATATCGTAACTTAGCTTTGTGCACTCAAAGTGTAGGGCAATATCCCAGTAAAGTTTGAAGTTTTGCTGTATTTGTGCTATATTTACATATTAAGTCCCTGAATCAGTGACTGTTGTGGACTGTATTTTCAAAATACAACTTTAAAATACAAAAAAACCAGGATTTCTGAGTACTTTGTTTCAGACTTTATCCTGTTTCTCAGGCTCAGCTGAAATCTGCGCTGGTGGCTCTAGGTGGCACATTCTAACTGCTTCACTAATCCAAAATGAGGATGTCACCTCTGGGTCAGCACTTCACTAATGAGAGAGGGACACAGTGAATGTGCATTGGATAAACATGGGTGGGCTCATTCCAGTACCTGTTGGATGGACACAGAGCATCACATTTGGAGCAACAGATCAATACATTAGTGAGAGAAGACTGAATTCACTTCCAGTTTGAAGAGTCCATGTGAGCAGAAAGCCACAAGACGTTTCTTCTTCTGTAGCTTTAGTTTTCTTGTTTTCTTATGTGTAGAAGAGCATTGCATTTGTAGTTTTCAGAATAGGTATGAAATAAGGACAGGTTTTTATAAGAAAGCATAGTGAAAACAGGCAATAATTTCATAACAGTTGCAATATGTGCATCATTTCCTACCTTGCATTTATTTCAGGTCAAGGTTTATATGTCAAACTGCACTTTTTAAGAACATTTTTGAACTCCTAATTGAAGGCATTTGTACCCAGTATTTTTATATTGTAGCGAAGTATTGCAAAAACAATAATAAAAAAATAGTATCAGAAGTGAAATTTCATTTTTCATTTTACCATAAATTATCTTAAAATAAACTAGATTAAAAGCTCGATTTAATTTTACTGCTTTTTATTTATTGCAAAGCAATCTGAAGTCTGCAATATTCTTGATTCCACAACATAAATTGGTGTAATAGCACATTTTATTGTGTAAGGGTACAATGATTTCCTTTCATGCTGTGAACCAAAGATAGGAGATCATATTGCAGTTGGCCTAGGAAATGTATGCAATGAATAGTCATTATATTTCTGATGGAATGGATTAAGGGAAAAATACTCATGATATGAAAAAACCCTGTATATCGAGGAAGGACACTGGGTGCCTCTAAATGCAGTAGAGGAAAAGTTTTTAGTTCAGGCATAAGGTGGTATTTTATTTTTCACCTTTCAAGGCTGAAAAACTTCTACTACTTTAATTACACTCCTCTGGACTCTGGAGTTTAAATGTTTTAGGTGTTACATTTAAAATAACTTGCTTCTTGCCATCATTATTTCATTGCTAAGAACACTTGCAGTAGTTGTACTGTCTATATTTTATATGAACTATCACCTGCACTGAGACTTCTGTTGTCAACTTCATGCCATTTTCTGCTTTCTGATTTTGCTGGTAGTTTTATGCTGTGTACTTCAAACTTTTATTTAATTTTAAAAGTTACAAACGGGGCCTATATTATAAAGTTACAAACAGGGCCTAAACAGGGCCTAAGAATCTTAATCTCAGGTGTGGTGAAACATCATTTTAGGATCATTAATTACCTTTGTGCCTGCTGTTCATGTGGCAAAGCAATGTGAAGTAAAATCATTCTATAGCGCTTTGTGTCATGCAGCTAAAAACTCTAGAATGTGAAATGGAAAGAAGAAATTTAAAAGATCTCCTTTCTCCTAAGTAGAATGTAATTCTGATCTGAAGAGAAATAGTACACTTACCAGTAACCAATTTATAAAAATAATTCAATAAATAAATATAATATGATGCTAAGTTTTATAGAATTAGCCATATTATATTTATTTTATTCAAGTGCAAAATGTCAACAAAAATATTATCACTTCCAAAGATAAGATAGCCATGTATTTCAATACTGTCTCAAAAAAACCCAAAGTTGTGTGCTTGAGAAGTACCTCTTAATGTATGGGATATGTTTTTATGCAAAAGCAGCTCTTTAGAAGTTTGTTACAGGTAACATAATAATGGGTATCTCATTCAAAACCTTTGAACAGAACTGTAGATTTCTCAATAATGAACTCTTACAAACCTTCTAAAGTTCTTCATCAAAGTATCTTGTTAGGATCTTGTTAAATAAGCTGCAGAATCAAAAAATCCATGGAGAATGAAAAGTTAATTTCAAATCTGTTAATTACAGCAAAATAAAAAAAGTGTGTTGCCAATGGGAAAATCTCTCTCCTTCACATCTGTACCCTCATGCAGGTTAAGGAAAATAGAGAAACTACAAATTCCTTCTAAGGTCTTTTCATGCCAGCGTGATGTAATGCTATATGAGGTAAACACAAATCCAGTCATTTGTTTTCTTTGACAGCATAAAATAATTTTACCAAACAGAAAAAAAAATCATAGTATTCCAATAAAGCTGCTTATGTTAGTTCTATATTCCCTGATCAACAAAACTGAATCATTATGACACAGCACAAGGGAGATGGTATTACAGGGTAAGATTTCAGGTTCATCTGTGTCCTGTTCCTTGTTATGAGTATCATGTAGCATCACCATTCCTCAGAAAACATACAGCTACAGTTGTGTACAGCCTGTTGTGTTGGTAACATCCTTTCTGCTAGTTCCAATTAACAAGGATGAGTTCCTTTAGGGCTCCTGTGGGGCTTTGGAAAAGCGGACTGCTGAATATCTTATGTTTCTTTGTTCAATAAACATTGTAGCAATGCTACTTTTATGTAACATTTCGCTTTTTATTGTAGCATTACATCTGTTAGCAGAAGCCAAATAGACACTGTTTTTCACCAAGAATAAGTTCATTCTTTAAAATACAACAGTAGGAATTTCCCATTTTTAATTCCAGGCCAGTCCAGTTGACTGGCCTACTGTAGCTAAAATATAATCCCTGGCTCCATTTATACATCAGGTAACACTTTCTTAAGTACTCTTGTTTGCAGGCCAGCTGAGGACAAGAAAGGTGTAATTGAACATTCAGGATGGACCTTAGGGCACGTGGCATGGTTAGTTAGTTCTGACAACTGCTATATGTTTTGGGAGTTGTGTTAGACACTCTCAAGTTTTGAGCTGAAGGGAAAATAGGAGTGTTCCCTCTTAAATGCGGGTTTTATTCTAGATTCAAAAGCACAAAACAAATCTCAGCAAAGCCTGGTGATGTTGGTGCATTTGAACCTCGCTTTCAGAAGGGCAGCAGTCTCCTGGGAATTTCTAGTTGAGTAGCAGTGGCTACTTCTTTTATTGATAGATTCCATTATCAGAGGATCATCTCGTAATTAGCTGGGAAATTCTCTCTGGATATAATTTGTTCCAACATTCCATTCACGGCTGGGACAACTGCAAAGCTAAAACCGTCATGGATAGTAAATCATGTTGCTCAAGACTTTGTTAAGCTAACTTAAGAACTAGAGAATCTACAATGATATGCAGTCTTTCTGGGATACCTGTTCCTGTGTTGGATTACTTCTGATGTAATTTTTTCCATCTTAATATTTTCATTGATAGTGTTACTACTTTTTCTTTCTGTGTATTTGGAACAATTAGGGGAGAATTTAGGCTGAGAAAATTAATTCCCCACTCATTCTTGGATGTCTCTTAACAAAACCATCCTATTACTAAATCCAGTTTCACTTGGAAGCGGTGGATATTTTTTTTTAAGTGAAGGAAGACTGACTGGAGAGAGAAGTCTTCTTGTGTAAAATATTTGAGATTGGTCACCAATTCTTGATCAACCTTGAGAAGGTTTTAAACTCTGGGACTGGAAATCCCTGAGATCTAACTATGTAAGTGTCATATCTCTTCCAGAGACTATCATTAATCCCTGGATGGATGGAGGTATGCTATCCATATTATTTATTGGAAGCTGGTGCTTCTGTGTCTGTCTCATCCAGTTACTTGCCTTTGATGAGAGGCAGCTTGAGGAAAAATAGGAGTACACCACCCAAAAATGAATGTGCTAATACTTCTGTAGCTAAAACCATCACTAACTTCATGCTGAATTCATAGAGTCATAAGTTCTACTGCCAGAGGGGATCATTATGTTCACCTTGTCTGACCTCCTGTGTTACATAAAGGATAGAGTTCTTCAACCATTTTTAACAATTAAGACAATTCCTATGAAAATAGCCTTAAAGATACACAGAATCTACTACATTATAATAATTCAAATTGTTAATTAGCCTCAATATTAAAAACATACACTTTTTTCTAATCTCTGTGCATGAACTCTCACCTAACTACTATATAGATCATGGTACTAAACATTTGATGAAGCACATAATTATACATTAAACCAAATTCTTGCTTTAAAAATATTGTATAATTGGAGACATCAATAACTCTTCCATAATGTAAAATTTTAAACATTAAATTTATTAATAATGAAATCTTTCCATTGTGATATCCTAGAACATACATGCTTTGCACCTGCATCTGATTTCACTCATATTCCTGTTATCTCTTTATAGCCTCGTTGCTGTAACGGAGTCAACATATTATGAGTTCATTTGCTTTATGTGTGTTTAAATGTGTTCCTACAACAGCACAAAATCTTCAGGGATGCTAGGATCATTTGGATAAACAATTTGTATGTAGTTCATGTATTTTTCTTTCTGTTCTCTAATGGTTGCTACATTTTTTTCTAGTATGTAGCTATTCATCATCGGGTTCTCCTGTACCTGTGTTGTTATTACCAAAATGCAGCTAACGAATTTACATATGACTGACACATATTTCAGCTTTTGTAATATTGTGACTCTCAGCTCTTTCAAGAAAGAAAAACAATGAGAGATTATTTATATGTGACATTAATGTCACTCAGTTTTGCTTTGTTAGAAGGACAGTCCTAATTACTGTTTAAATGTCCAACAGTATAAACTCAAGACTGTCATCAAAAGCAACACATCTACATAGCAACGTCCAAGGTTAGAGGAGATATATCCACATTGCTATAGAACAAGGTTTTCTGGGATATTGCAGCATGGGGTGAAAGCAGAGAACTTGGTGCTGTACATTTGTTCTCCATTCTTGTGTCTTTTTCTAAAGGTGCTTTGGGAAGAGCTTAGGATCGACTACATTTCACCTTAGGAGATTTTCTTTTAGCTTTTTCTTCAGTGGGAGAAATGAGTTTGCATTCAGTAAAATGCATTTTCTATTGAGATGGCCACCATACAAAACCAATTTCTTCTACAATACTAACTGCTTTGTCTTCCTACCATTTTCTCTGTGAAGTCTCCTGCCTCTTCCAAACTTTGCAATATGTCAAGACTTTGTCTTGTCTACCCTTTAGTTAGAGGGCTCATTTATGGATCTCACACAGTTTACCTGTTCCTTTTAAAATAACAACAGCCCACAAAAAACTGTATGCAAGAATCCATGAAGGTTTAACAGGTGATATAGTGGTGCTGTCTGATATTAGAGAACTAATTCACCTGCATTGAATTGCTTGACTTTATTGGATTCTAAGATAGAAGAATAGAAAGATTATTATTTATTGCAAAATTTTAAATTTAAATTAATATTAAAGTATGAGGAAATTGTAATGTGTGATTTATAAGCTTGATTTCAATTACATGAAATTTTTTAAAGCCACAGATCAACTTCTTGGCTGGTATAAATCAATGAAATTGCTGCTATTTATGCTAGTTGCAGCTTTGATTATATATTGTTAGTTTCTTCATAACACTGTTCTTTCCTTTAGGTATTTTACGAGAAAAGCCCCACAACCATACTTCAGAATGTCAGGAACTGTAGAATTGATTCTCATGGGACATTTGCATCAGCTGAGCCCATATCGTTCTTTATTTGTAGCAGATCAAAAATTCAACAGCCTGTATTGTGCCTTTACCTTCTTATATAGTGGCAGTTTGGGGCTGCTCTGAAAAGACAAGAGATGGGTGTGTATTTATTTAGAACTTGGTTTACATTACAGGAAAAAATTGTGAAAGAGATACAGACTTTATGTAGCTAATAGATTATTTCAGATAGAAATATAACACACTCCCTCTAGTGATAATAGATAATTTCCAAAATCTTAACAAGTTTATAAGATGACTTATTCAAAATGTTGTTGACTACTAAAACTTGTAAGCTATCTTTTTATATTCTGGTGTTACATGGTATGAATATGCTTTCCTGCATACATGCTTTGAATAATATCTCAAAAAGTTGAAATGTTCTATTAGATTTACTTGATGATTTCTGGACATATATCATTATCATTAGTTACTTTTTTTTTTTTTGGAAGCTCCTGCGAATTACAGAACTTATCAGTGGTGAATTAAATTTATCTATGTATATAAAAATAAAGAACAACTGTGAGTCAAATAATAAATAGGCCAATTTGCACTCATAATTCTTACATTTTAAATCTTCATAAAGTGTCATTAAAATTCAATGTTCCTTATACAGATTGATGTGCAAGCAATACATATCGCAAAAATTAGATTTAATGGATATGCAAAGGGGTGGGTTTATGAAGTAATTATAGCATTACTTCATTTATAATTATTATCTTTATTAGATGTAATTTAGCCAACCAGTATAATTTAGACACACACATGCATCTACTACTTTAATAAAAATATGCTTGCTGCCCTTAACAGCTTCATGCCTTAAGCAAACACAGTGTATCGAAAACTCTTTTTTTTCTTTTAAGTTTTCTTCCTGTGGAGTTCAGCAAACATAAAACTCTGTTTTTGCCGCCATTGTTTTATTCCACTTTATTCCACATAAACAGAAGCTGTTTATGATAGCTGAAAAAAAATAGGCCTTGGTTCTCATAAATTTTTTTCCTCAAGGTAAACTGATATAGCCATTAGTTCTTGACTAGGTTTTCAAAACCTAAAAAAAAGTGTTATTAGATTTATTATTTTTTAATTCAGGGAGCCTTTTATACTGAAATTCTTATTAAATTTTTTGAAACACATTATTTTAAAACAAAAATAAAACCAAGCAAACATTTTAAAAACAAATGCAACAGTTAGTAAATCAATGAACTTAGTATTAAACTGTGGGGATTAGACATTAAATTCACAGCTTCATGTGAGCTGTATTTACTTGGTCACTAAAGCTACTATGCTATTTTTGTCAAATGGTTGACAGAGATGCTGCACCAGTGGTACATCTGTATTCCCTGTGGGATAATAGTTTTGCCTGCATAATTTCTTGAGTTCCATGCCTGTTTGTGGTAAACTGGTCCAACAAAGTGGGAGTTGAAGTTCTGATGGAAACCCATCAGAGAAAGTTCCATGATTTTGATTTTTACTCCCTGTGATCTGGTTCAACAGCTGTATGGATGAAGTCCTACTGAATGGCAGACCTGAGGCTTGTTGGTAAATGAGAAATGTCACTTCCCATGGTGTAAATTACTCCTTCCTTCTGCTGAGCATGGTGGTACAAGAGTTGATGTTGGTAGTGTTGATGTGTTTGTATGTTGCTGTTCCCATAAAAGCTGCAGCAATGGTTTGTCCTTCCAGAGCTCTCTGTTGTTCTCCCCTGGGGAAATAATTGTAGCAGCAGAATTAGCTGAGGTTTGGCAAGTCTGAATACAGCAGTATAACCTGACTTGTACCAAGTGAGCACAGCAGTACTCATGTTTGAACAGCTTAGTGACAAATGTCATTTGCTGCAAAATCACAAGGAAGGAGCATGAGCCAAAATAGTCTTCGTGTCCCTGTCTTGGTGTTCACCACAATACCCACGGGAGCAAGGCAGCCCTGCAGTGTAGGTGTAGGGGCACCACCTTTTCCTAGAAAGGATCACAATGCTGAAAGATGTCCCAAAGGAGAAATCCTTCCCCTACACATTATTCGAGATAAAAACCTGTTCAGCTGGAGAGACTGACCACTGCTCAGATAAGGAGAAGCTTGTCTGGCATGACAATTCCTGGAACTGAAGTATCTGAACTTCAGCCATACTTCATGACAAGCCCATGTTCGTGGATTTGACAAGCACAGAGCAAGCTAAGGAACAGGCAATGTATGTATGCCATGTACACTGCTTGAAGTAAATTGACAAATTATAAATTCATCTAGAATTTTACAGCTATTGAATGCAGGGGCATTTTTACATACTGGAATGAAGGGACCACAGTATGAATGGCATGTGGTGCCAGAAAAAAACCTGTCCAAATAAAACCAAAAAATAACCCACAACAGGTGAGGACTTGGATCGGAGATGGTTAAAGTGGAAAAGCATTAGTGTTACTCTACATTGGTATACAGAGCTCTTGAATTGAACTTTGAAGAAGTTGAAATCCTAAGATGCTTAAAAGGAAAGAAAGAGTATCACTAAAAATACAGAATATTCATGTTCTCTGATAGCTGGGGAGCTAGAATCATTGACCCACACATTTCAGGGAATTTGGTTTTCTAATACTATTTATTAGAACATAAATTCCTAAATAATAATTAATTGCATATATAAAAATAAGAATAGGATAATTAGATCTATCTCAGTTTGAGACAGGTACTTTTAATTTGCTCAGTTATCATCAGTAGGAACAGATGCTGGTTTTTACTAACTGTTTGGAGCTAAAATAACTGCTTTCTAGTGACTACTTCATTGAATGTTGCAAGGTTGATTATTAGAACTCATCATATCAGAAGAGGGAGCCTTACTATGTATGACAAGCATCAATTTCTGTTATCCAAGCAGAATAACACTCACTACTCACTAACAACTTTTCTTTAAGCTTTGTCAAATACAAGAAAAACATCAAAGTCACACCTGGGACTGAAATCCTTCAGGTTGTTCCAAGCCCTTCTCTATATATAATATTTACGATTTTCTGGTATAAGATTTTATCTGTTAGTTGGATTATGTAGTCACCAGTGCTATAGTTACACCTTGGAAATAATTTCTCTTGAAGATAAGAATAGCAATGGGCTTCCCACATTCAGAATTATGTGGCATTTATTCCCTCAACTTCACTGTACTTGATTCCTTTTTAAGTTAAATCTAAGCTTTTTTTTTTCCTACCTTCAAAAAAAGTATGAACAAGGTTTTTAAATTTATTTTTAAAAATTTAAGATAGTCATATCTATGTTTACATCAGGCACTTTTAAGTTTGTGAGTATGCTATAAAATAATGACTTCTGCATAAATAATTTATTCAACTGTTTATCAAGGAATGATTTATTTAATTTTTTTTATTAATGTGAGTTAAACTGAAAATAGTTTTTTCCTAAAAATAGATGGGAAAAAAATCTGTTTCAAATACTTGCATTTTATGGGAAGTAATATTTTTAGGGAAAATAATTTAATATAAACACTAAGATGGTTTCAGTATAATAGATTTCTTTTCTGAATACCGTGGCAGAAATGTTCCATGATGCATTCATTGATGTGAAAGAATAGATTTTTCTCTGCTACTATTTTAAACTGGACTTGGTAGAATAGAAAAGTAAAACTGTGTTTCCTTAGAATTTACTGCATAAGGTCATAGTTCAATGAAAACTTTATTCTCTATGAGCTATAGTGGAAGAAAAAGAGAAATAAATTTTTCTTTTTAGGGTTTGTTACCCAGGTGACGTGGGCAAACCAAGTGCTTCTTACTAGAAGTAAGTGTAATTAGAGTGTAATGACACTGAATGATCTGTGTTTGTATATATATATATATATATATAGGATTTATTTTAGAACAGTTTGGTTGTGTTTGATTGCAAAGGACAGCATGTGTGTAGCCATTTTGGCTATTATCTTCTGTAGTAATAAAGCAATATGAAAGCATAAAAATATCATTCATGAAAATGTATAAGGGAAAAGAAAGAAAGATAAAGATAACCACCCACTGAGCTCAGGGTGATACCTGTTTGTTGCAATGTAGTTTACCCTTGATCAAAGTGATGGTCTTGATAGTCGGGGAAGAAAGCCCTGAAACACAAAGTTCCATGAGTTAAAATAGGCTCAGGCTGGGTGGGGGTGCCCAGGTGGAGGGGAAGTTTTACACTCTTGCAGCACACCCTGGATCTGTTGCAGCACTTGTAGATTGTGTGCAGTCATCTGGTGGAAGGCCTCAGGGATGGGTGTGGGGGCACTTTGGGGTCTCTGATGGCTTGAGGCACCTTCTAGGACACAACAGCCACCTCTGGGCTCAGTCGGGTCAGTGATGCCCACCAGCCCGGCCCTGGGGGGCGAGGCAGTTGCACCCCTGAGCAGAGGACAGTGACCATGATAAAAAGAACCATGCCCACTGCAGGGCTTGTGCCTCCTCCTCAGGGGTGCAAGCCTGGCCTCAGCAAATGTGTCTGTGAGCTTTGGCTTCCTGCCACTGAACACAGCCGGAGCTGGTAAAGGCTTCCTTTGTGGGTACATTCTTCTCCCTCCAGGCTTGTTTATTTCTCCTAAGTCTTGAGATAGCTGGACAATAGTACCAGATTTATCTTGTCCCAAGTTCCAGTCAGAGGGTTTAACTCACAGTCTGTTTCCAATCAGGAGACGTGGTCTGGGAGGAATTTGGCTTCGGTGGTCACAGATGAGCAGTGTGCCAAAACGGACAGAGGTCCGTGCTTCTGTGGTTTTAACAATGTTTAAGCTGTTAAATATAACTTTTCAGTCTCTCATAGGGGTTCACACCATTATTGTGTATATCCTACTTTTGCTTCTTGTACTGGAAAGCAAGAGGAGGAAAGAGGAGAAAAGACGTTTCATCTTACTCTAGAAGCAGACAAGAAAACATGTGCTTGCAGACAAGAAAACAGTGTGCCTGAGAGGTGCAGCCTTCAACAGTCTGTAACCTTCAGATGAGAAATGTGCTGCCTCAGGGACAGAGCACTGCTGCCATGGGAAGCAGTCCCACAGCGTGACTTCTCCTTCTGCTCAAAGCCCTCTGCAGCATGTGGTGGCATCCCACAGTAAGAAATCCTGTCTAGCACTGATGGGATCCCTACTGAGGGGATTCTAGCATTCCCAGTGTCTCAGCAGAGCATTTGCTCTGCTGTCTGGATAGCAGCTGGCCACGAGGGATTTCAGCTGGGAACCTATTGGAAGTGTCACACACGGAACTGCACAGCTCGAACCTGTTCAGTAAAAACGACTGCAATGGTATCTGCTACTACATCTGAGCATCTCTATGTCACCAAAACAAGGTCTAGTCCAGTGTCTGGTGAATGGCAAAGAGTTTTGGCCGTGTATATCAACTTTTGGGCTGAAAGGCAAGGAATGCAACCATTGGAACTAGCTATGAACAGGAGGATATGGAGTCCAAGTACATGTAACTCTCTTCTAGTGTTCAAACATCATCCACTGTAGTTTTTGCAAGTACTTTTTGATTCACAAATGCTCTGGACTGGGTCTTACTGGCATGCCTAGAACATGATACCTTTCAGAGGTACATCAGAACATAAATCTGAAGACTATGGAGAGAGAGTAGACATATCCAAAGCCTGCCACATTTTAAATACAGATTTTTTTTTTTAATTCACACGTATTAAGTAGTTGCCTTTTTTAAGTACAAACTCCCCTCATTTTTCTGTTAGTCATCTGCCCTGGTACTCTTAAAATCCTTTTATTGCTTCATACTATTTATTCATTATTAATTGTCTTGTATTATTGACACAAATTTAAACCGCTGAAGTGAGTTTGGTGTTAATACATGAAAGAATACATGTGTAGATGTATTCTATGGTAGCCTATTTCACAGTCCCTTTTTTGGGGGGGACTGTGCCTCTCAAAGTAAGACTGTAGATTTAGAAAATCCATTTTTAAATATTTCCAGAGATTTGGTATCAACAGCTAACAACTCCATAAATCCTTTTAAAGTGTCCTATTAAATAGACATTATACAGAGTGGCTAGCTTCCTATGTTTGAATAAAATATAAAAAGCAAATAAGAATATTAGTGGGGTTTTTGAGTTGAAAAATTATTATTGCAGGCATTGCAGAACCTGTCAAAGCACACTATAGTGTGTGTACAACTTAAGAGAGTTTCTTCAGCTTTGTGTGGCAATAAGTACAAGCTGCATAACAGAAATCATCCATAACAGTTTATTTATAATGTTAATAACATCAAGTGGTAAAAAAGTAAGTCCTGTTGTTGATAGCAGAAATGTCCTTTACACTAGAAATGGTGCATTTCCAGGATTTCTGGAGACATATTTTTGCATTTTTGAATCATGTGCAGTATAAATAGATGTTTTGGCATCACAGTTAAGCAAATCATCCCAAATCTCACTTAATAATATTTCTTTTCCACTGATGATCCAATCCATAGCCATCAGCAGGAATAACAAATTTATTAATACTGGACAAAAAATCATCTGTAATATCTCACTTTATCACTCTAGCAGAGGTACCCTTGCCAACAGATTGCTATGCAAATAGTTCTCTAACTATATCATCTATTCTCTTAAAGAGCTGCAAAAAGCAGGCATTTCCCAGAAAAGATTCTGTTCTTCTAAAACCATAAGAAGCCATTTTCTAATTAAACTTTTCTAGTAGTAGAAAGCATTTTGCATGTAATTAGGTGAACTTTATTTTATTAGTAACATCAAAAGTTTCTTTCTGGATCTCATTAGCCGGTAATTTTTATAAATCTGTATAGAAACATAAATGTTCGTGCATATAGGAGTCTCTCATCATGCTGCCCTAATGTATGTCTTCATTATGTGGGTAGTTCTCTTGTGCATATATATTCATGTAAAACTCATTCTTTATAGTTGTAATAAAGATTTATGGGGATGTAAGCAAC
The DNA here is from genome assembly GCA_013399455.1 of Anthoscopus minutus. Taxonomy (NCBI): domain Eukaryota; kingdom Metazoa; phylum Chordata; class Aves; order Passeriformes; family Paridae; genus Anthoscopus; species Anthoscopus minutus. The sequence continues at coordinate 17,024 of VWYI01006016.1, read as the reverse complement.
TGTGTACCATAGGAATCAAGGTCTAAATGTACAAAAGAGGTAAAAGTTTGTCATCGTGTTTTAGTTTATATCTTTACCTGAAGGGAGTGAAAATACATGAAAGAAGAACAGTGACTGTCTAGAGCATGTACAAAAACCAATCTTGGACTCTATTAGTTATTTATTACCTCAATGAGTTCCTAGTTAACCAAAATAAAACCCCAGACTTCACCTTAATCTACCTCTCATTAATCATCAGATTTTCAAAGTTTTGTTCTCAAATATTTCTTTATGGCAGTTTACTGCTTCCTTTCATATCTGTTTGGAAAGCTGATATGGAATTTTCATTTTCTAATAAGCATTAATGATATTGGGATATATTTCTGCGATATTTGCTAAGGCAATTACATGTTTTATGAATAAAATCCTAGTGTCTTCTGGAGCTTCCTGGCTGATACTAATTTTTGCCGTGAAAAAAAAAAGCAACCTACCAACCCACCAAACACAACACAAAAACCTCTTGAGGCTTTAATGTGAAATCCAAACTTACTCATAGCTGATTTTCCTTCTTTTCATCTTTTCTACTTTCTGAGCATTGAAAATCAGATTCCTTTAGGGGCTTGGATAACCCCTGTAAGGACTATACTTCTAAATGCCAGAACAGCCAATTTCACAATTAAGCATTTTTCAGGAATTACAAAGAATACAGTTTAAGTGTTTAAGGTACCTGCATTAGCAACAGCCTTTGTGATTTTTTTTTACAACTATTTCCTGCAGTCATCCATGCCTAACTTTACACAAAATATTCACACTTCTCTGTTATTAGTTTTTATCTTTAAAGTCTATTTTTAGCATTTAGAAAACTACTATTGACAAAGATAATGTATAGTAAGTTATTTTACTTGCTCAAATGCTGTATTGGCAATGAAAATTGGATATCTGGCTTAATACTGGGTCAGAGTTCAGTACCCTGCAGACATAATGAGAATTCACCAACTGCAGGAAAGTGACCCAACTGATGTCACAGCAACCAGCAATGTCACATACCTTTGAAGAGAGAGCACACAGTGTGTCAGTGCCTAACACAGGACAAGAGCACAAAGTGCAATATTCACATCCTTGCACTGTATGAGGGTAACTCTGGATATGCCATATTTAAAAAAGAAGTTTCAAAGTACCTGTCCCAGTGTACAGTTGTTTTGCTGCATCTCTTCTCTGGGTTCTTTTTGCAGGTTCCGCTGGTTCTCTCATAATTAACCCAATAAATAAACAAATCTCTAATGCCCCTACCCACAATCTTTAGCTAGAACTACTGCCATTCACATCTCTAAGTTTTACATTTCTGTTCAGCTCCAATGTGACTTTATTTTACAGTGCATAAATTATCTTAGGGCTGTTCACTGTCTGTCACATTGCATGAAACCAAGAGAACAAATAGAAAACCCAGACTGTTTAATCAGAGGCTCCTGAATGCAAATGGAATCTAAAAATATTTTTTAAAAAGGTATTTGAAAGAATGTATGCATCAAGACTCTAATAATCCTGTTAACCACCAGGTAGGAGCTTATCTAGCTTACCTAATGCATGTGTTTCAAGTTTGGAAATAATGAAGATCTAAAGAACCTTTCAAAGAATGCATATTCTGTAAAGGACACGCTTGTTTGCTCCTTATGTGCATTAAAAATCTCAAATTCATTAATTCATTGGTTTTGTTTTACACTATAAAATACAAAATATTTCCTTGATCTTATGTGGTGGTGTAGAACGTGCAACCCAGTGCACAGTCCATTAAGACTGCTTTTCAGTCTTATGTTTTCCTTCTTCAGCAAAAATCACAATGTATCCAACAATGTCATGAATCCCAAATTGTAATACAAACTGTGAAAACTATGGGTGAGGCTTTTATTTTCTTTTTATATGTTTCTTTTGATATGAATCAAATTCTCCACCTAATTTTAGTGCACATAGATTGAGCCATGTAGTTAATCTGTTATTTCTGCTACTCTCAGTGGATGCTAATTATGCACAGGAATTTCAGAACTTCCTTTTTAGTTCACATGAATTAAGCACCTAGACATTAATCTTTTAGTTCTGTGATGAAGTATGGCTAAATGCTTTTCATTTTCTACTAAATCTTGATCAGATAATCCAGGAGAGAGTAAAAACATAGTGCTTCTTCAAAATAGCATCTGATTTTTCCCCCTGTGTACAAGTAACTTTGAAAATTATGCTGCAGTCTCAGAGCTCAGCATAATGCCTGCTAAATGCCTGCTTTCACAGAATGATTGTGTTTGGGAGGGACCTCTGGAGATCATCCTGTCCAATCTCCTGCTAAAGCAGATTCACCTACACCAGGGTGCAGGTACTTGTGTCCAGGCAGGTTTTGAATATCCTCAGAGGAGACTCCACAACCTTTCTGTTCCTCTGCTCTGTCTCTCTCACAGTAAAGACATTTTTCCTCATATTCAGTTGGAACCTGCTGTGTTTCAGTCTGTGGCCCTTGACCCTTGTCCTGTTGCTGGACAGTGTTGAAAAAATCTGACCCCACCCTCTGAAGAGCTGCCCTTAACATATTTGTATGCATCGATGAGATCCCCTCTCAGCTGTGTTCTTGCCTCACTGTAGAGCTTTTTTTTTTTTTGCTAAATCTGAATTGATTTACATCCAGATCTTCTTCAGGATCATATGTTAATGCAGTTTGAAACTATTACCCCTGAAAACATTTTCAGGAATCTGAATTCCTCTGGTTCTGCAGCTTTTTTTTTTAAATAGGAATGCATCAGAGAAATTGCTGGTATTACACTTGGAAAGGGGAAACACTTTTATTCTTCATGACCATTGGCAAGAAGGGACTTATGCCATCATGGTTTATGTTGTTATTATGAGAATTGTCATAAATGCTTGAAGCTTCTGGCTTTGTAGTACATCCAAAATCACTTTACTTGAAAATTATGTTTATTATTCTCTTCAGCTAGAAATTCAGTAGATCAAGACAAATGTGGTGCTTCTCTGCTTAATGCAGTTAGTAATTTGACAAGATAGGTATAATTTCCCATACATTTCAGCTCCTCACAGTAATAGTGTTCCAGAATAATTTGGCAAACAAACAAAAGACCTAATTAAGTATTGCTGAATTTTTCTAAGGCAAAGTGTATGCAAGGTCATACCAAGGGCTCAGCTGAAGTTTATTAAAGATTAGCAGTCTGTTTCTGCAGGAGGGATCCCTCCAGCTACTGTAATAGATGACAGCCTGGCGGACCATGTTCCACTACAAGCTGTTGTATGGAGCAGAGTTACAGAACAAATTCTCAGTAGAATTTCTAACAAAAGGGCTTCATATATTAAAGATATTTTTCTCTTTTCATTTTGCTACATTTGGAAGAGATAAGCAAAACAAGGCATTATTTGCTTCCACACATTTGGAAAATTACTCTAAAAGTAGGTCATTATGCAAAAAGGACTAGATTATTCCCATGCTCTTCACTTACACTGTAATCCTTGTGGCAGACACACCTTTGCTTTTGAAATTACCTCATGCAGTAGGAAGCAACCTGTGAATCCAAATATAAGTCAGCTAAATATGTGTGAAGATGTTTGGATAGTGGTGTGTCTTTTGCCCTCAAAAGAAAAGTAATAATTTAAATATTTATAACATAATATTTTACATGCCTGTAAGCTTGGAGCATTGAAACGTGTGAGCCCAGTCTGTGAGCTGGTATTGGACAATGCAGAGAGTAAGGCCTTTAATTCTACTTTTCTGACCATCATATAGACTCTACAAGGACACAACTATTACAATATTAACCTTATGATGCTGCTAAAGACTGTAAAGTACAGATTATTTACTGCAAGTAAATTAAGTGTTCTTTAAAATATGACTAAAGTACTGAGTGAGTCTTTCCTGCCATAGCTCTGGGAGTTTTAACTAATATTCATTTTTCTATGCTGACACATAAATAAATGAATTTGCCTCTTTTTCTTTTCCATAACTACATGGAGTTAGCAAAAAAAAATTGAGGGAGCACCTTTCTTGCTTTTGAAAGTAGCAGAGCTGGACAGAGACTGTGAAGACTCAGCGCCTTGAAGTAGTAGAAATATGATCAAAGTCAGGCTGTGCACTTCCCTCCCAAATAAGCACTAAAATGTTACAATTATGTAATCTAATTCTGAGATTAAAAAGACACATATAAATTCCTAGTTGTTCTACCTCTGCAAAGTGGTGTGGAGCTTTCCAACCCTGGAACTCTTCTAGAATCAATAATTCTATGCATTTTTACTAATAAAGGTAATCTGTACTGAACACTACATGAATGCACCATATTTCCAGTCTACAGTGGAAATCAACATAAAATTCCATTAATTGATTGTTCCCCAAGCTCATAAAAGCAGTATTTCAAAAATAGTTTATTGCTATTAATTTAACACACTCTTTTTTTTTTTTTTTATAAAGGTAAAGAGTTCTTACGTGTCTAAACACCTGCCCTCAGGTGCCTTAATCTCATTTAAAAGAAAAATAATCTTTTAGAGGCTATTTAATTCAACAGCACTTAATTCCTCTCCTGGAATATTGCACCATCCTACAACACACATGAGCATGGAAAGCCTGGACTCAAGTATAGCAAATCACCATAACTCCCCTATAGAAGAGAAGAAAGCAGCTGCAAAGGCAATAGTTTTTAAAACATAATAATAATTAGAAGACATAGCACATACCTTAAATGCCTCTAAACTCTATCCATCTTGAAGCTATAAATCCAAACAAAATAGTTGCTCATTGAATGACCTTAATATTGATTTAGAGAGCAGATTGTTTGGTGAATGATGCTAGAAGTGGTCATGAAGGCAAGGAGGATCAATACCAGTCCAGATTTCGAAGACCAAGGCCCTGTGATTTCTAAGGTACCTACAGGCTGTGTGACAGCACTTGCATGACTGGACTGGTCATGGCTACTTGAGAACTTCTCCTTTTGTATCTTCAACAGCACCAAAAAATTGCATTTGTCAGAAATATGCATAGTGCAAATACCTTTTGTTTGGTTTGGTCCTGAAAGATCTAAAAGTATAATATTCTTTCATTATGGAATCCAAAGATTATTTTTTCATAGGTTACCTTAGTAACAAAATCAGATGGAACCTCCTGTGCATCAGACACTGCCTCATGTTCTAGTGGTTGGCACCACTGAGCAGAGCCTGGCTTTATCCTCTTAGCATCCTCTCTCTGGATACTTATACACCATAATGAGCTCCCCTCTCAGCCATCTCCTCTTGAGGCTGAACCAGCCCAACTCACTCAGCCCTTACTCATCAGAGAGATTCTCAAGTCCCCCCTGTCATCCTTGTTGCCCCCCATTGTATCCACTTCAGGAGCTCCACATCTCCTTGTACTGAGGAATTGCACACAGTACTCCAGATGGACTGAGTACTCCAGATAATAGTATGAGAATTCCTGGAAATTAAAAGCCAGTTTTAGTTGTAAACATTGAGATGGGAAGGGAATTGGAGTCAGAGAAAATAAGGGAAGGGTCTTAATAGATTTATTAAAATATATTCCCCATGTTAGGTACTGAAATATTATCTTGACAAGCTCATTCAGTCTTTGACATGGACTTCAGGCTGTGTCTGAGGGTAAAAAGGTCTCTATGACAGGCAATTGAGTTAATCTAACACTTTTATGTTTCTGTATATTCAAGTAAGAGAAAGGAGGATGAGCAGGCTTCTAGCCACTTCCCAATGTCAACAGTCTTTAAACCAAACCCTGCAAGTGTTGTGCAATCAGTACAGTATTGATAAAGAATTGATTCAGATGTTTCAAACACTGAGACTGAGGAGAGCCTAAATCACTTCCATTTCCAAATGAATTTAAGACTTTTTTAAGTGGTTTCGGTCAAAGCAGGGATAGTCTGACCACGATAAGCTGGACCATTAGGAAACCAGGTCTGTTTCAGACTCTTCCCTGCTAACATCCCAACTTCTGCTAGCGAAGCCAAGTCCCTTGTCAGGCTGTGTGTAATATTGTCTGCCAGCTTTTACAGAGTTCTGTCATCCAGAGATGACAATAGAGGCAATAACTAAATATAAACACCTTTGCAGTTTGACAGCATGGTCAGCAGGTGATTTTTATCCCACAGGCCCTAAAGCCTAACCATTTGTCAAGTCCACTTACGGCACTGAAACAAGCAATGTGAATATAACCCTTACAGATTTACTTACAGAACTGTTATTTTGTGTCCTAAATAAATGTTCAAAATATCATGAAGCAGACTAATTATAGAAAAGATTTTGTTTTGTGTTACTCCTGAATGCCTGATGTCACTAAGGGTCTTTCTACTAGGGTGAAAAGAACAGTATAATAGTTTTTCATTAGTGAGAATAAATATAGAGATCCAAATAATATCTGGCATGAAACATGCATCTCATATACCTCTGTCAGCTTCAGCAAATATAGCAAGATTCCTTTGAAAGGCATCCTCACAAGAAAGATATGCTATGTAACATGTTGTGTAAATGGTTGACTTTGTGATTTTTTCCAAAGCTTTCAAAAAGATCATTCCACATTTAGGCCATGTGCTTGACAGTGTGTTTTTCATATTAATAGGCACCACAAGGCCACATAAGGAGGGGGAAGTCCCTGGTGTGGACTATATTTTCATCACTGTCGAAGATTTTATGGAATTGGAGAAAAGTGGTGCTCTCCTAGAAAGTGGAACATATGAAGGTAAGCATGCTTTTACAGCTAAATTTATATCACGTTTCCATTGTACTGTTTTCTGATTTGATGGAATTGCACTGGGATATCCTTTTACAAATGTGTCATTGCTACTGTTATCAGAAATTTGTGAAGAGCCATATGGCCATTATGAAAATATTTTCATTTGTAAAAGCTATATGCAGATGGATTCATTGTAATTTTAGTTAAGTGGTTAAGAGAAACATACAGAAAGCTACTACATTGCATATACAGGACAGGAACACTAATCCTTTACACCAAATACTCGAGGACATGTCCGCAGAATTTCAGCAAACAGCTGATTTTCTAACATAGGACAAACACATTCTATAACAGAAGTCAGATGTAAGGCTGACCCTTTTCCTTTGCATGTGGGAACCTGCAATTATCCAGCTATATCAGAAGCTGAAACCTCAATACTTAAGTAACAGAGGAGGAATTTGCTATGTCATGTCTTATGGGGTTTGTAAAGTTATTTAAAAGAACTCATTAATTTAGCAATATGGCAGTGGGATGGGGGCTATCCTAGTGGCTGTATTAGGAATGCCTGTCTGTGGGGCAAGGAGCCAGCAGCTTACTGCATGACTCTGCTTCCCAGGAGAGAACCAATGATTCATCTGATTTTAAACCTTTTCCAAAACACTGCTCTTCTGAAAGTGAAACTGTTGTAAAGAGGTGGGCAGTTACATAGCAGGGTATTTTAATAAAACCAGAATAATGATAAACTATTTTAATCCAGGTGTTTCTTGCAAATACACTAATATTTAAAACAACTGGTTAATGGATAGTGGTTTTTACTGCAATACTCAAAATTAGAAGGAACGCCCTTTATTGGAAAAATATGACCCATATATTTGGGAATACCTGGATGAGTAGAACCATTTTACATAAAGCAACCCTGTATTTTTACCTTGTAGCAAAAAACACAATGAAGACTTTTTTTGTCCTTTGTCCCTGCCAAGAAAAGCATCTGAAGATAAATAAGAAGCTGTTCACCCCAAAAAAATCATTAGCTGTTATAAATAGCAGTGGAGAAGGTAATTCTTTCTCACCTAATCATCACAAAGTACCCATTGTCGAGTAAATAAATTTTCATTAAGACCTATATCAATACAGAAGTTGTAACAAAGATCTCCATTAAAGAAAGTCAAATAAAGGAAGATATGTCATCTTTCAGGTTTCTGCTTTTTTCACCACTGTCTGATAGGTAATGATACAAGTTACCTAAACATTAATACTGCACCACAATTTTACTTTTGTCACGGGTTAATTTAATAACAAGCCTTTCTTGAAATGTCTTTTTGTTACTATAGGTGTTTGAAAGTAACATTACAGGAACTTAAATGGAGCACAAGTCTGTCATTGCTTGACCATGTAATTTCATTAGTTTGCAGCAAGTTTGTAGAGATTGAACTGCTACAGTAAATTAATTCACAGTGCTCTTCTGTCCCTCTAGGGATACTGAGATGTGTCTTTTAACACCAGTTACCAGAGTTGAGTGGACAGCAAGGTGAAATATTGGTTGAGGAAGTCTGCATAACTCCTCAAACCAGCTGAGAACCCAGTTGAAGAGAGGTCCAAAGTCATGACTGTGCAGTGTCTGTCACGTCATTTGCTTATCACAGGTGACAAGTTCACTGAAGCCAAGAAATTAGAAACTAAACATAAAACTAAGTAAACTCAACAGACCAATTCTGCCTAAGTCCTGTATCTGAATCCCAGGTTTTCTGATCACCAGATGTGCATTCTGACAAAAAACAGATAATTTATTATCTGCTTATGCCTTATGGCGAAAATTAGGTGACACATGAGCAAATACAAGTATTTTACAGATGCTGTTTCTCCTGTCCCCATGCAATGTCTTTTGGACATGACCATACAAAGTTACACCTCCAGTTTCATGGTTAATTCTTTACTGTAAAGTCTTCCTTGAGGAAGAATTTTACTAATCATCCTGTCACAAGTTTTCCTGGGCACATTAGGACTTCAATGATTAAGTGTAAGAAATTTTCAGTTTCCCTCATGAGGAGATGATTTTTGAATTCTTGCATAGATCAAGCAACTTATTTGAGCATACATACTCTGGGAGATGAATTTTCCACTCCTTATCAACACTTATAGACTTATGAAACAAATCAGCCTTCTTTTTAATATTTCTCAGTGTTAATAGATTGGTTTGAAGATTATTTCCTTTTTTTGTTTTAAGAAAATCATTCTATATTTAGCTAAGTTTCTATGTAGTGTAGCTCAGTCAGTCTGTGCTGATTATCTAACCACAACTGCTATGAACCAGTTCATCTCTAACAGAAAAATGTTTTAAAGAAAGGATTTCTCATTCAGTTGAGACAAAAATTCAGACTGTGTACATGTGTTGTTTTCCATCACTTGTTGAGTAGGAGATTTCTTTCAGTCAATTTACCTTCTACTGTGTGATTTCCAAAGAGAATCAGGAGCATCCAGGTAAGCCAGAGGAGAAGGAGGTCAAGTGCAGACTTGTTTGTATTGTTCATTGTAGTACCTGGTATTGTTAGGAGTGGGATATTTTCTCATAGTAATGAAAAAACTAGTAAAAACAGTCAGAATTTTTTGTTCTATTGCAATAAACAAGAGTTATGATTCTAACCTGGACAGGACATCTGAAGGTGAAAGCAAAATATATTCTTAGAAAGGTAGAGTTTTATAGTTCTTTTTATATTTTTTCTTTGAAGCACTTTTTTTTTAATTTTTTTTAGTTTTAAAATAGATTTTTAAGTTATAAAGTCTTCAGAATTAAAAATAAGATGCTCTGTGACCTCCTTAGTGCTTTAAGCTTTGGATACACCTGTCTTTGTCTACTGCTTTTGTGACGACTCTGAATGACTGTAGTATTCCAAAGTGCTGTAGAAAAGCAACAGTATGTTCATGATAAAAAAATCTACAAATCTTTTTAGAAATTTTGCAAATGTGAAAATATTTTATTTCAGTAGGACTAAATGCATTGTTATTTTGACCTTTTCTACTTATGTCTTTTCGAGCAACGGCTGTAAGAAAGCTATATTTATAGTTATTAATTATTTTAAACATGCATAATGTTACTTAAACAGTTGCTGTGTTTTGCTGCTTACCTGTGGCTAAGCTCCCTTTCAATCTAGGTAACATTAGTCAATGCAGAACAGGAGAAAGAATACAAGAGGCAGTTCCACTCTCACTCAGATTAACAGTCAAAGTCATGTTAACTTCAGTGACATTGTCATTGAGTTTTGAATTTGTAATAAAATTTCAAATTTTATTATGCACATTTATATCAAGTTTAAAATTTATTATGTACCAGCTCGTTGCTATTTGAGGCAAGGACTGTTTGCCTGAAGCACATTAAACTTTAATTTCCAGGTCTTTGTATAATAGCACAACCAAATCCTAAAGGTTTCACTTTGTTTGTTTTTAGTAGAATTTCAGTTTACTGTACTGATTAAAGGAATTCTGAACTGACTCAAAATTATAACTTCATTATCTAACACACTTATTTAGATGACATAATTGTGGTTCTGTAACCAGAGGGGGAGGTGTTCCTGTGCAGAATGAGAGCTACTGCCATGTAGACTCATGTAACACAGGAAGATGTGCCCCAGCAAAATACCCCGCATTCTTCTCCTGGTTTCTGGGATGAAGATCAGAGATTGTCCTTGAATTGACATAATGTGTCAATCTATAATATGAAGAATAGCAAAATCTGTGATGAGCAGACAAATTGTGTGTCTGTGTATGTATACAGGCTTTTACAACTTCTCCAGCAGGTTTGGCTCAGCACACTGCCATCTCTCCATTATGTCAAAACTTGCATGGAGACTTCGGGGATCACTGACATCAAATGTTGTTCCCATCTCCTTATTAGATCAGCAGAATTCATAGCCAGTGCAATGTATCACTAGAATTAAAATGTACTTGAACTGTATGTAGCTTAAGAATGTCAACACTCATTAACAGGGATGTAACAGCTTCAATATTTCCAAAACCCAGAAATGTTAAGGCACATGATTGAATGTTGTAGTAAGACGTCATTATGAAGTGTTAAAAATGTAAGAGTTTAAGTGCAATGCATCCTATGGATAGAATTGCCTCTTAAAAGTGACATATGTAGTGGCAGTGTCAGCAATAAGAAGATCTGTTCAGTGTACAAATACTGTAAGAAAAAGAAACGTTGTTGGCAATCCATAAGAATAGAAATGTATTTAAAATACATTGAAGCAAGAGGCATTTTAGCAATGTAGAGCTCTATAACAAGTGAAAACATGAAAAAAAGCCTGTTCATAACTTTTAGATGTGGCAAAAATAGGAACATAAACTAATCGAGCCAGTACATTTACCCATAATGCACTAAGTAGAACTCTTTTTTCTATCATTTTTTCCTTAGAAAATCTTAATAATAGTTGTTTTGTAAAAGATATCTTATTTGCTTTTAATATAATAGTCCTTAACTTATTCCATTAAAAGCAATTATTTTAGTTATTGTGCCATTAATTTTGTCAAAAATCCACTTTTTATTACTTGTATGATTGTTTGGAATTGTCTCAAATTCATTCGCTGCTGAAAATTCCAAGATCACTGAAGCTATTTAACCACTTACATGATCATAGACTTCCTTTGGCCCCCCTGAATTCCCTGGTAAATTTCCAGCTGGCTTAAAGGAAAACAGAATTTCACTGTTTTTTTCACTGATGGAGTGTTGTTTGGCAGAAGGGTAAAAGGTGAGATTTCCCTAACATTCCACAAATCTGTAATTATTAAGTCTTTAAAAAACAGGTTGAACACATCCCATGGGTGAAACCCTTGCTTTTTGTATTACTTGATTATTCAAGGACAAAATGTTCAGTTGTTGTAGGCTCAGTTTTAAGGGGTCACCGTTATAAAGAGCTCCACTGGGCAAGAGAATGTGGGTCACAGCCAATGCCTTGCCTGTGACTCTTCCAACAGCTGGTACAGAAGCAACACTGGGAGGTGCTCTGACTCCTTTCACCTGGAGACAGACCCCATACTGTCTCCTTAAGAAGACATTACAATTTACATAAGCTTTCATTTCTTCTCTCAAGCCAAATTTAGCCCAAATTATCAAAACCCTTCTGTTCCGCTAATGCATTTTCAATTAACATTTCATTTTAATATCTGTAAATTTTAAGAATGAATTAAGGACTGTTACATGTAGGCAATGGAGATTTTAATTACTGCTTTGTGGTGAAAATGGTTTATAAAGAGCTGGTGTTTGATTCCACTAGTTTTCCTTGCAAAAATTGTAAGGTATTAAAAAATTCCACCCATTTACTGTATGCAGTGTTCCCTTGTGTGCAGGACATCCTGAGCACACCACAGGAGATGGATACAAAGGAAATTAATCAACATAAAGATAATAAAATGCTTCCCTCCTAAGACCTAAGTACAGTAGTTAATGAAATACTCTGATTTAAAATGGAAAACAAAGGATTCATGAGGATAGATGCATAGAGATAAAAATAGTAGTCCTTCAAAAGCCATATCTTTTAACAGCAGAAGTTGTTTTCAAGGGCACAGAAAAATGAAAAGAGATATTTGATAGTAAAAATCATATTCCTGTTGAAAGTGCCTCTTGAAGAGGTAGATCTCATATTAATGTGATGTCAGCATTTCACCCCCTATTCAGAGATCATGTAACTGTAGATATTTCAACATTTAGATCAACAAACAGGAGGATAAATCTTAGATACAGTCAGTGACTTCTTGATCTGATTGGGTTCTTGCTGTTTATTATTGGGTTCTGTTGTTTATTAGTAAGATTTGATGGGCTTTTTTGTGTTTCCTCTCCTATTCTTGGGGCAGAGGCAGGAGTTGGATTTCATCAATAAATATGAAATGAAATAAATATTCATCAATAAATAAAAATGGTCAAAGCTCAAAAATGTAATGGAAGTGAATGTATTAACATGTATGAGGAATCCCGTCTATATTTTTTAATTCATTTTAAGTCATAAAACATCACATTTACTTCTTTATTAACTTTATTTAAGTATTTTGTCATTTTCTCAGGGTAGTGATAAGGAAGGAAGCAAATTGAATACATACTATTTCCTTTTCAAAAAACAGCTGCTTTTAAAAATTATACTCTTGCATTGTAAAGGATGACTTTCACAATTTCTACAGTCCCTTTTTAAACCCTGAAAGGTGGGAGTGCAGAATGTATTCTTTGTGTCTGTTTTGAGGCTGCATAAATGCTCGTTATTTTGATACTCCTGGTGTGTGGTTAGCAATGAGGTTTATGGTTAGAAGGACCTGCCCTGTTTGGGTCCAGGGCAGGTCATCATCCTCCACAGCACTGCTGGGAAGATTACAGATCCCTGAGGCTGCAGACCATGCCAATAGTCAAATATTATTATTTCATAAAAATTCAAGATATAGTCAGTTTTGATCTAGTGCAAGAATGCAAACAATAAAAAGAGGTAACATCAGGATGTTCTTCATAATGTAGCATTAAAAAATGTCACCTGGGGGTTATGTGTGTCAGTATAGGTCAAGCCCATCCCCAAAGGCATCCAGGAAATAGAAGCTTAAGGACTGTGGTTTTATGTATGAAATTCAGAGAGTGTTGCCATCCAGCCTTTAAGCAGACAGCATTCTCACCCAAAGATCTGACAGCTCCTTCATCCTTCATACTTCCAGAGAAATCCAAGAGATCACTGGCTTCCCCAAGGCTTCTAACAGGGTTCAAATAGTAGAAAACAAACAGTCATTGGAATTGTCTCTGTCTCCAGGAGCACCTGTCAGCTCCATCCCCTGCCCAGCAGATAGCCATGCATGCACTTGATTTGTGTGTGAGTTTAGAAGGCTGGGAGTGGGATGCACTTGGCTGAGCTGGGGCGCAGTCAGCATCTCAACTGAGCTCCCTGGCTGGGTTGTCAGACAGCCATGCTGACAAGGCTGGAGGGTTCTAGGAGGCCAGAGTATTTTATGGCTGTCTGGTGCTCTTCCTCAGTCAGTGTCCAGTGCTCCTTTCAATCACGTGTGTCAGGCACAAGGTCCCAGACTAAGCCACTGTCACATGTGGCTTGGTAGAACCCACAATTCTGCTGGCTGGGGCTGTGTAGTTCCAGGGGCTGCGTGGACATTCATCTGATTTGGGACTTGTTGAGATTCTGCGACTGCTACAAGCAGAAACTTTTTCTCAGCTTGGAGTTGCTTCAGTTGTTTTTGGCCGGTGATTTTCCCAAGGAAATCAGAAGGATACATTCCCCAGGCAGACAGCACTCTTCTTGTGCATGTGTGTTCCTGGGACATAGAGCAGGACCAGGTACAACAGAGCACAAATAACAGGGGTAATTCTGAGTGCTCCAGAAACCCTTTCTGCTTGAACATGCTCACTGAAATAGCTGTCAACATACTTTATCTTGTATCAAACCTAGATCAGCACCAGGAGGATCTCAATTGCAGGGAAATCCAGAAAAAAATTTTGCCTTCATGCCTTTTCCCAAGCTGGGTTGAGTATCAGCTCAGCCCTTGACCTCAGCCCTAATCTTTAGAATTCTGTGCAGTTACTACCAGAAAAATATTAACAAACAGAAGTGTCCAGGAAAAAGTAATGCAAATTGTCAGGAGAGCTGTAGGAAATAAATCTAGAGAACTCATCAGATAGGGCTTTGTTGAGTAATGATTGAAAAGCCCAGAGAATTTAAAAAGTGTGAACCCAATGGAAGAATAAGGATAATTCAAATTTGGGCAAATAAGTAACCAAGGCTAATGTGTTGAAGCTGGAAAAGATGAACATTTTGATTTAATATTGAGAAAAAATTCTCTTACTGATGTGTTTTAAAAGCTAAAATAACCTCCAAAGGTGTAGATACAAGTTTCATCTCTTAGAAATTTTAAAAGTAGTTATTAGCAAAAATATTCCTGCACTAGTAGAAGGGTTAATTAAAGGCTGCATTGTATGCTTCAGTACATTATATATTAATGCTGTCTGTGTGACACATTAGGTTTTGATTGTGAGGTTTTTTTTATAAAACAGGTCACAACCAGTTCATGTTTGCATTTCTGTTACATTTCTAAGTGAACTTTGCCAACAGTACATATTGTGTAGCTTTAGTTTAAGGGCTAACAGTGTTAGAAAAAAAAACAGCAAACAGTACAGCCTGACTTACCAGGTCACCACACTGATAAGCCACATGTACCTACAGGTATTACAAAAGATGTAAAAGAATTTAACATTCAAATTGCAAATCATTATGATGTGCTCTGCAGAAATGTTTATCTACATTGCTCAGTTACAGAGATCTCAATTTTTCAGTACATTACTGTAAAGACACAATACCTGTTATATCCAGTTTACATGTATTTCTCATGTTGTTTTTGTGAAGGTGCTCTGGATTTTATGTCCTCTCAGATACTACGCATTCATATTTGATATTTCTCAATATTAAGGTTCATATCACCTTCCTGTATCAAACAGCATTTCACTAAATACCATAAACTGCAGTCCAAAAGGTTCTTTTGAAAACCAGTGGAGAAAATCTCCTTTCTGTTTGTCCCATTCTCAGAATTTTCAAAAAATACTGAAGCCATTATATTTTCTAAACTCAAGGTATACTGAAGCTTCCACAATACTTTTCTATTAACATCTTTCTATGAATCAAAAGATTATGATTTTTTCTAAGTATGTTCCCTAAACCCCTCTTGCCTTTTTTGAAGACTTATGTCTTCTCTAGTCTTTACTGTCTTGATCACAGCTTTTCAAACATGATAGAGAATGGTCCCAGAACAATCATAAGCAAGTTTCCTGGCATTTTCAGATGCATTCTATCCAGTCCCATGGACTCCCACATGTCTTGCACATTAGCTGACCTAATTAGTACCTAATCTGATCCTTCTGTACCAGGTAGTACCTGTCTCTGTCATCCTTTGGTCCTAATCAATGACCTGAATGGCCAGGGAGTGAGCAGTGGGCTTTGCCAGTAAAGGCTGATGAAATGAAAGTATTGAGTCCCTCACATTTCCCAACCATAGGTTGTCCTTTCCTACACTCTCCATCTCTTGGGCACCTATCACATGTCCCACATTCTCCCCAGTGTTCCTTTAGTTGTTGCTGTGGCTGTAGAAACCTCTCCTGTTGCTGTTGATGTGCTTCAGCAATCTCAGCTCCATGTTTTCATTGGCCTTCCCATCCTGTGTATCCAGGAAACAATTCTCTATTTCTCCTTGCTTGCCTGCCCATGCTTCTTGTCTTCCTGACACACCTGTAGTGAGGAGTTTTCTGGGAGCAGAACTGGCCCTTGAAGTCTTCCCTTGTTTGCATAACATTCTATAAAATCAATATAAGGCCTCTCTATATTAGTGAGGATTGCAGTGTCTGTATTTCTGTTCTTTCAGTAGAAATTGCTTTGCAGCAAGACACAAAAATTTTCATTTTATGGCCTTGGAAGGAATTGTGCGGGTTTTTTATAAATTTTTTTGATTACTCTGTCTCAATAGCAAGGTACTGAAAGACTTTGCAGTCCTGCATGCAACCCTGGCTGTGGTTGCTATGGTGGACTCCAGACAGGTGAAAAAAAGTGTGCATCTTTCTGCCTGCTGGCACAAAATAAGACAGGAAGCATCCTGTCAGGATGACCTTAAAATAATGAAGGACTTTGAGAGAAGTAGGTTGTGCCAAGTGTGAAATAATGCAGTATGAGTGTGGGAAGAAGGCCTGGATTTGTATGGTTAATTGAAAAGAAGGATTCAGCTACCGATACAGCTTTTTCTGCAACAGAGTTACATTACTTCCCAAGTGAGCTAATTAAAGCAAGATAAAAGACAAAAATAACACAGGCACTAAAAGAAATGTTTGTGTTTCAAAGCAAGGAGTTTCTGATTAAAAACAAAACAAAACAAAAAACCCTGAAGATATTAAAAACAAATGAACAAAACCTTTCAAGTGTAGGAAAATCTGTATATTTGGTTTTCAAAAATAATGGTTCTGTGTTTTACCATGTGTAAATGAAAGCATAAATTGAACTACAGGGGGGTTTGGCCAATGGAAGGTTCTCCTTTTATTTCCAAAAAGAATTGTGGAGGAGCAATCAGAAATCAAGGTCAAATATGCTGCTGGAGAATTAAATATAAAGCACAGGTGATGACCTACATTTATAGTTATTTTATTTTGTACATAGAGAATAAAATAGCCAATGTAGAATAAGTTTTAAAAGATACTACCAATGCAGCAGAAACTACGCCTGTGTAAGGAAAGTTCACCAGCACTCAAAGTGGTGCGGGAAAGGTGCCACAGTCTGCAAAATGAGTGGCTCTTCAGAGACTTGTTTCCAGACTCACTTAAGGGAACTCC
>VWYI01006014.1:0-28710 GCA_013399455.1 Anthoscopus minutus | reverse complement strand
GGATTTTAATATACCAAAACTTGTGTGTGTTTATTTACACTTCTGCGAATATATTTTTAATAAGAGAAAGAAACCCACTCTTGAGAAATCTCACCATAAAACAGAGATTTTGAGAGTGGTGAAAAAGCAGGAGTTCAACTAAAGAAATTTCTATTGGAACATCTAAGATAACCTGTAAGTATCAACCACTTCAGGATGTAAACTTTCTTTAAAAGTATATGAAATTTGAGGTAAGTTGTTTTTAAAAGCTGACAACCTAGTTTAATATTTGACCCTACTGAGGTTTAACACTGTAAAGCCCCTGGATAATACAGTCCTTAGAAATTAGTTTTTCAGCCCAATGTATATTATAGGATCTAAGTTTTTTTTTTTTCACATCAATTTTCTACCAATTCCTACCATTTTTAGTCCCTTTTTCCTTTTGTGATTTCAATGTATCCAACATGGGTTTGCCTGTATTGTGTTACAATGCAGCATAGTTTCACTGGATACATTAATCACTAGTGAATTAGCTTTATTTCTGTAATCCTCTTGTCGGTTCTCTGGTCTCTGTGCCTATGGCAGAAGATCACTAATCAGGTAAGATTGCTTTTTAAAGTTGTCTTAAATGCTTTGTTTAAAAGAAAAGAACAAAAAACCACAAACCAGAGAAAATGCTGTTTCATTGTTCCAGTTTTTAATTTCATTTCAGTGATGGTAAACGTGGAGCCAAAGGGGATAAACATGTTTATTCTGCTCAATATTTGTTCAAAAACTGGTATTCTTGCATCCATCAGGTTGAAATTTGGTATATTTGGTTGTTATTTGGTATATTTGTGAACCGTGTACTTGCTCTTCCTCCCAGAAACATAGCTAATAGGCAAGGTTAATCCAGTGTTGGCGGTCCATGTCCTAGCACAGCATCTGTAAGTTAACACACAACAATTGCTTCCAAGGATGGATTTATCTATCATTCTATTGATGTATTTTCTATTGTCTTATAGGAATTCTGGTCATAAGAACTGTTTCTATATGAAAAAAAAGTGGCAATTTTGTACAATTTTTAGTAAAACTGTAGCAGGTAACCTTTAGTTTCTGTGTTTCAAAAGAGCTATTTCCAACCTTTTTTTAACTGTCTCCATCTTGCAGTGGTGGAAGTTAAGATTCCATTCTGCAGAGTCTTGATTCTTACCAGTGAACACTTAGAATTTTTTAGGGAGGGAAAAAGGGAAAAGTGACAGTTTTGTTCACTGTTTAACCACATGCACCATTGTGTAAGTGGCTATATTTCTTTACCCAAGTTTTCATCTAGGATGGTTTTGGTGTACCAAGACTTTTTGGGAAAAAACTCACTATCCCAGTAAGCATTCCACTGAAATATATTTTCCTAATTGAATAGAATTAATTTTATCAACTGGAAGTTCACTTTACTTGTACCCAACTGGCTTATAGGGCCAGTGGAATTTGAGTCCCACCTGAATCATGACTGGTAGTGCACTCTGAATGTGCAGTTTAGTCAGCTCATAATACAAGGCCAGCCCTACTCTGCTAAGGTTGGAGATTGCTGGTCTGTGTAGATCTGTGCTTTTGCACGAAACTTAGTCTTGTGATTGCTGCATTTTGATTTCATTCTTAAGAGTTCTAAAAAATACCCACCAAACCCTATTTGATATTTTAAAATTAGTGGCGGTTTTGGTATTTCCATTACCAGCCTTGTGTGTTGCGTCGGGAATATCCAGTTTGTGTAACTACAGAATTAACTATGAAAGTTCTCTTGTTGGTTTTTAGAAACTGGAGGAGGAAAAAGGCAAAAAGGAGAAAGAAAGACAGGAAATTGAAAAAGAACGCAGAGAAAGAGAAAGGGAACGGGAGCGTGAACGAGAAAGGAGGGAGCGTGAAAGAGAGAGGGAACGTGAACGAGAGAAGGAGAAGGAACGGGAGCGTGAACGGGAGCGAGATAGGGATCGTGACCGAACTAAGGACCGAGACAGAGACCGAGAACGAGACAGAGATCGTGACAGAGATCGTGAAAGAAGTTCAGATCGCAACAAGGATCGGAGCAGATCAAGGTGAATGTACTTCAGTTGCTATTTATTTCACTTTTTTGTAGTACTGTTTGCTAAATGCATAGAGTTCAGTAGATCAGCTGATTCAAAAGAGAATGATCCTTGTGGAAGATGAGAGTAACAGCAGGAAATCCAAATTGGGAGAACACTTGATATTCCCCACAGCACAAGATTGTAAAAACTATATGCAGTAAGCAGCTCTCCAATTATGACTTAAGCGTAGTGGTTTTATTTCAAATATCTCCAATTTTCATTATTAGCTTTATTCCTTCTTAAGGTTTTCTTATGTTTTTAGCTTAAGCAGATTCTATAATTTCCTTTGTTACATAATAGGCTTCTTGGTTGGATTTTGGTTTTTGTTTTCAGTTGGTTTGGTTTGTGTTTTTCATTTGGATTGTGGGGTTTTCTACTAAAAGCTAGGGGATTGCTCTTCCAAGCTGTAATTAATAGTATAATTTTCCAAGTGCTGCTTTCACATTAAATTATCTCGTCAGAAGTGTTAAAATTGTCTGTAAGCCACACATACACGAAAAATTTGTTAACGATACCCTTTATTTCTGATGGTTTTGGCTGTGGAGAGCTGCTAACAGAGTGATAAGAAATTGCCATATGCTCATGCTTAGTTTCTGTAGATATTGCTATTTAAAGGTTAGTGTTCAAACAACTACTTTTAGTGGATTTTTGAATACCCATCACTAAGTATTGATTCTATATCCATTTCTATACCAGCTAATCATCTTCTACAATTGCAGAAGAAAAATAACCCCTAAGATGTTATTAATCTTGTGATTGAATGGAAAGGAAGGCTCTGTACTGAACTTTGGGGTTTTTTCTTCTTTCAGAGAAAAAAGTAGAGACAGGGATAGGGAACGAGAACGCGAGAGGGAAAGAGAACGAGAACGCGAGAGGGAACGGGAAAGAGAACGAGAACGGGAAAGAGAACGGGAAAGAGAGCGGGAAAAGGATAAGAAGAGAGACCGAGAAGAAGATGAAGAAGATGCTTATGAACGACGAAAACTGGAGAGGAAACTGCGTGAAAAGGAAGCTGCATATCAAGAGGTAGGTTGGAATTTTTAAGGTTCTTTAAATAAAAAACCATTTGAGAGTGCTCTGGTATAAAATACATCATTCTCCTTTTTCTAAGATGTTTTTAATCCTTTGAGTTCATGAGCTGGGACAGAATATGTAAGTCACTGTGAAAACAGACTTTTTATTCTGATGTTTTAAATTAAAATTATGAAGACTATTTATAGTACAGCTATTTTAAACAGCAGTCCAAACTAACTTTGAAGTAGTACTGCTGTAATTTATGTTCTTGAGGATTTAAGTGTATTTTCTTCTATTGCAGCGTCTTAAAAACTGGGAAATCAGAGAACGAAAAAAAAGTCGAGAATATGAAAAAGAGGCTGAGAGAGAAGAAGAAAGAAGACGGGAAATGGTAAAGCTTATAGTTTGATGTATAATTTTCCCTGCCTTGTTCTCTTGGTCCCATTTAGAATGGAACTTTCTACTGATGTGTTTATGGATAGCAATAGACTTGAAACAGAAGATTTCTAATAAGTGGGAGTACCATTTAGAGTCTGAAAAACAGCTTAGTGGTTTGGTATTGTGAAGGCAGAAGAGTAAGAAGCAGGCAGCTGCAAAATACTGTGGTCTGATCATAACGCAGTATTACATCTGTAACTTGTGTCAGATTAATGACAAAACCTACTGTGTGGTCTGTGCCATGCACGTGGAACGAGATCTGTTTTTTTAACTTCCAATCTCCTCATGCGCCAAAACCTATGAGATATGATATGATATTCTTTAATGTATCTAAGCACTTTATAAACTCCTGTCTGTAGTTCATCAGTTGTGAAATTGCCACAGTTACCAATATAATACTTGGAAGTTTTGTTGGAAAAGATGCCTTTGGAAGATGGCTAGTTCTGTAATCTTATGATTTTGTGCTAAAGCATAAAGAAGTAGTTTTAAATTTTAGAGGTGTTATTTTACTTCATAGTATCCCAGAGAAGGAGAGAAGATGTTGAGGGACTAGATGGTGGGTTAGGAATTGTTTCGAAGTCATGCATGCAAAGAAACATGCAGGGCAAGAGGATTATAAAATACATTGTTTCATGTGGAATCCAGGTTTTCCTTTCTCCTGCTTTGAAAGACAGAGGTCTGCTAAGGAAGGCAGGAGCCTCCCTTGAAATGGAAAATTTAAACCCCTTCCCTACAAATTATTATAATTTTGAAACTAAGAAGCTCTCAGGCAAAGATACCCGAGTATCTGAGGGAGATAACAGTTCTTTACTAGGAAAATTAAAATACAAATGCAGTAGTACAAAAACCACTGACAGTCAGAATAAAGCCTGACACCCTGTTGGTCAGGGTGCTGGTAGCAGTCCAATTAAATGGTGGCTGCAGTCTTCTTGGAGTGACAGATGGGGTTTTGGTGAAGCAGTGATCCTGTAGGGGGTGTAGTTATTCTCTGGTGGTGTAGATGGGTGCAGACTGTCTCTGGGAATCCAGTGGTAAAAGGCTCACCATGGTGTTCCAATCCTCAGACTATATCCCGGTAGGAATGCTTGGCTCCTTCCCCTGGATGGAGCATCTCACAATGGGATGATGTAATTTTTTCAGTCATGCAGTGAGACTCAATGGCCCGTTAACAGAAGATATTCTCCTGGAGGGAGGATGGGTCATGGAAGAGATAAAAACACTGCCAGACCTGGTTTTTAACAGGTGGTAATAGAATACATACTTCTGGTTACATCTTACATTGCAGCCTAAGACATCCCTCTAAATGCATGAGGGGAAAAAATATTTGAAATTGACTAAATTATACTTTTCATTCCAAATCCTCCTGCACGCTGGGTATGGATGGCAGTTGTAGAAAGCAGTGTTTCATTTTGTGCTGAAATTACAACCATAATCATAATTTGTTTCTCAGAGTCATTAGCACAGAAGTATATTACTGTTGGTTTACGGATATTGCTCAAATACAGGTTAATTTAATTTTCCTTAAAGAACTGGGGGGTTTGCCTCTTCTTTTTATTAGAAGGGGAGAATATGTCTCCTCTCTTTCTCTCTTGCCTCCTACAGTGTTAGACCTGCACATTACTACCAGATAGGCCTGTATGTTAGTGCCACATGGTCTGTATCAGTACCACAACAAGAGAGTGCTTATGCTAGGAGCAGCCATAAGATTTGTTTCTGTGCATGATTGTCTTAAAAAAGCTCTTGAAACAAAGCAGTACTGATAAATACACTTAGGTTGACATGTTAAAATACTCAGTAGATTACTTAAAGGATTTGGAGAAAAGGAACTTTTGATCCTCTTCATCTGTTAGTAAAACAAAAAAACCCAAAGAAATACATAATGTGGGTGAGAGTCATATATGCATATATGTGTGTGTGTGTGTGCGCGCGCATCAGTGACACAATACCAGTGGACCCTCTGGATACAATACCAAAACTTTTCGGTTTTTTGTTTGGAAAACTCTGTATTTTTAGTTTAAAGCAGACTAGATCTACAATTGACTTGCTAATAACATCAATAAATTTTAAACTGGAAGGGAAGCTAGAAATCATCATTTAAGTTTAACTTCCTTGCAGGCAAAAGAAGCTAAACGGTTGAAAGAATTCTTAGAAGATTATGATGATGACAGAGATGATCCAAAATACTACAGGTATGTCTTTGTATTCCTAACAGTGAAATCTCCATTGTTCATTTTAACACAGTTGTGGGATTTGTTGGCAGGGGCTTATTGGAGTTTATGTTTTACTGGTAGTGCAGCAATGTAAGGGTTTTAATTACCTAATTTTTTTTAGTGTCACTTCATAAGTGACAGAGGGAAAGGGAAGCGTATTCTATTGGTTAATGTTTGGGAGTACCTGCTCATTCCTATCACTTTACTTTTGTGAGGCAGGGCAGAGGTCAGTGTAATGTCAAAATAAGGTGCTGGGAGAAGGGAGACTGGAACAAGCATGCATCTACGTAATTCACAGCAAAGCTGTAAATAATATGATGAACAAGCTTGTTAATATAAGTGATTGGGAACTTCTTTCAGCATGGGACTAACTAACATTTGTGTAAAATGAATTTAACAGAAGTGGTTCTTTTCAAAAATCTATAAAACTTGATTCTTTCTCTAAAGAGATCAGCAGCCACGTTTTCTACTTCTATTTAATGTGGGGGGTAGATTCTGTACTGTAAGGTTGAGAACTGGTATGTTAAGATTCTTCTATTACAAAAACAGAGGATGCCATATGCTCTTATGAATCTTATTTTCATTTATTGGGAGATATATCTGTATGAAGTTTTTCTTGCATTGTGGTACAAGCCCCTCATTTAAATGTTCTCTCAATAAAAAATATGTATCTTTTGTAGGGGTAGTGCTCTTCAGAAGAGGCTACGAGATAGGGAGAAAGAGGTGGAAGCAGATGAACGAGATAGGAAAAGGGAAAAGGAAGAATTAGAAGAAATTAGGCAGCGTCTCCTGGCTGAAGGACATCCAGATCCAGATGCAGAACTCCAGAGGGTGAGTTGCTGTTGGTCTGACAGGAAAACAAGTCCTTTGTATTCTGGTTGTATTGAGCAAAACTGTGTGAGAGATTAATATTTACTATTTTCTCTATTCACTTTTTCTTATAAAGAAGTCCAGATAGGCAGTAAGAACAATGGCAACAAAAAAACCTTTCCAGATCAACATCCAGATTTGATGGAGTTTGAAAACAAATCTGAATTAATCGGTATTCCTTGCAGGAATGTCAATAGTTATGTATATTTTTCTTGACGAACAGTCTTCTAAAGAGGAGGATCTTTAGACTCTTTTCAAGTAGTACTGATTTTGAGTGAGCTTCTGTTTTTGCTAATTGTCTGTTTCATTGTAGATGGAACAGGAGGCTGAGCGGCGTAGGCAGCCACAAATAAAACAAGAGCCAGAATCTGAGGAGGAGGAAGAAGACAAGGCAGAAAAAGAAGAAAAAAGAGAAGAGCCAGAGGAAGAGGAGGAGGAGCCTGAACAAAAGCCTTGCCTTAAACCAACTCTACGACCCATCAGTTCTGCTCCATCTGTTTCTTCGGCTAGTGGAAATGCAACTCCTAACACCCCTGGTGATGAATCTCCCTGTGGCATTATTATCCCTCATGAAAATTCACCTGAACAACAGCAACTGGAAGAGCATCGGCCCAAAATAGGACTCAGCCTCAAACTGGGCAAGTTTATGTTTTATTTCAATCTTCCATATGGTTTCAAAGTAAAAATTGTCAAGTCAGGTAGCCACATGGTTTTCCAAATATGTCGTAAGGTTTGATATACTTATATCAAGTAGTTGTTATCCAGATACTGTGCTTCAGTTGACCTATCCAGAAGATATGTTTTATAGAGCTCTCTTCATCCAAAACCTTGAGGGCAAAAAAGGAGGGAAGTTTAGGCATGTTCAAGGGCTAATTTTTGTAGGAATGTTCTGAGCTGGAATTGGTTATTTTTCACATGTTTTTTCTCCTTCATATATCTGTAAGTACCTCTTTCAAAACTCATTGCTACTTTTCATTGGTGTAAGTATATGTTAAATTTAAGACCTACATAGTTCTTAAGTTTACTTAAGACCTTTTTAAAGAAATAAAAGAAAATTAGATTTTTTTTCTTCCTTTTAGAATATCACAATGAACTGATGACAGTTGTGAGTGAAATTTGAGCCTAGAGTTCCTCAGTACTTTAGCAATTTCCTGCTAAACTAAAAAAAAAATTAGTTCTGAGCAGCAGAACTAAGAACATTTGTATTCCAGAAGGTTTATGTATTTATTATTTACTATTTTGATTAAGTTATGCCAGGCTGCACTTTTTGCTCACACTATTATATCTTGAATGTTGAGAGACTGTATGGTATTAGGCTGATGAATGCTTTTCTTCTGTGTTGTAGCCTTTCACTTCTGTGCTCTGCCTTTGCTAAGGTTGGGGCTCAGCTATAGTCTTCCCTCAGAGAAGAGTGCTAATTGGTGTCGGGGCAGAGAAAGAAGACCCTATTTTTCAAATGGGTCAGTCTTGAACAGACACTGTTAAAGTTCTTTACCTCTTTTGCCACTTTTGCAACAGAGTTTGAGAGATTAAAAGCCAGTGCCAGGCATTCACAGAAGTTTATGTAGCATGCAAACCAATATTCCTCAAGCAATGGGGAAAGAGTCACACTAGTTTTGGTTGCAGTTGATGAATGTTACTCTGCCTTTTGGGTTGTAGGTGCCTGCAACAGTCCTAATCAGCCCAATGCTGTAAAAAGGAAGAAACTTGCTGTGGATAGTGTTTTCAATAAATTTGATGATGAAGACAGTGACGATGTGCCCCGGAAAAGGAAACTTGTTCCCCTGGATTATGGAGAAGAAGATAAAAGCAATATCAAAGGCAGTGTCAATACAGAAGAAAAGCGCAAACACATTAAGAGTCTCATTGAGAAGATTCCCACAGCAAAACCAGAGCTCTTTGCTTATCCTCTTGACTGGTCAATTGTGGATTCAGTAAGTTGATTCATTTAACCATTTTTAAAAAGGCTTATTTTTTCCAAATAAACATCATAATCAAATAGAAAAACAAGATTATTGGGACCCCAGTGGATTGGAGCATCATCATCGAGTCAATCTTGATTCCTCTATTTATTGTTCATACATAATCCTTATTCTGAAGTATGCCTGCTTATTTTTCCTTGGTCTCTCTTGAATCGCCACTGCAAATTATCAAGCAGTTTTATGGAGGGATGAAAAAAAGACACTGTAAAAACATGTTTGAGTGGCTCTCAGAAATATTTGCATATACCAAATCTATAAGGGTTATATCATTGATAGCAAAATGTATCTTCTGCTAAATAGCTGTTGGAGTCTTCTAGATGCCTATTGGGCAATTGTTGCAACAGAATAGGTTTAAGGTAATTACTCATTTGGGTTTTGTGGTTTTTTCCAGACGCTAATGGAACGTCGAATTAGACCATGGATCAACAAGAAAATAATAGAATATATTGGTGAGGAAGAAGCCACACTAGTTGACTTTGTTTGCTCTAAGGTTTGTATCTTCTGTGTTCTCTCTGAAGCTGGGGGTTTGCTCCTATTTAAACTGCAGCAGTGACTCCTCTACTTGTGTTTATAGTGGCTTGTCTTGGTTCATCTTGGGGCTGCTATATGAGAGGCAAAGCAAGCCCTGAGAGTTTTGTGACACCGTTGATTAGCAGAAAGTCAAAAGCAGAAGTTGAATATTTGCAATGCTAACATTGTGTGTATATATATGTAAATAAATGGAACTCTATGGTATTATTGAAAGACAACTTACTTGGTTCTGGAAAAAAAAAACTAAATACTTAACAGGTAGGTGAGAAATCCAGTTATGAGGAGTGATACAAGGGAGAATTTTGCCTTTGTGTTCCATTAGCAGCTTATTGTTGAAGGAAGGGAAGAAGAAAACATAATTGGAGATGTAAGAATAGCCAGCGAATACAGGACCTGTTAAATCTCTGGAGCTTCCTGGAACTTGTTCCTCAGTAATTGGTCATAAACTAGTACTCACTATGATAGATTCTGATGCAGTTTAATACTAATTTTTGCTACAGCTATTGCTGGAACCTGATGAACTGCAAATACTTCTTGCACATGCAAAGCATTCAGAATTCATTGGACGTAACTGGATTTTGTCCAAAAATGTGTGTAGGGTTCATTCTAAATTTTCAGTCTAAAAACATTTGTTTCTTTCAGGTTATGGCTCACAGCTCACCTCAGAGCATACTGGATGATGTTGCCATGGTAAGCAGACACTCTGTAACTGATACACAATTTACTGAAGCTAAAAGTCAATTATGCAAAACAGAAAGAGCCCATAACAGAAAGCGTGTGTTAGATATGATTAAGCATATCATGCTAGAATGGGCATTTTTTTGCAGTTACACCACCTAGGTACAAATTACTGACCTCTCTTCAGAATTTCTCAATATTCAGAAATGTGGAACAAAAATTTTTATCCCTAGGAGTTTGTCAAAATCAACAATAACACAACTGTATCAGAAATAAAAACTTTTATTCATTCTCGTTCTTATCAATAGATTTTTATTATTGCTTTAGTGGGTCTTTTCCTAACTAATGAGCAAAAGGTGATTTTCTGTAGAAGAGTAAAAACTCTTTTTTGCCTGGTGTTGGAAGAGAGAAAATTTATGAAATAAATGCTACTGTTCCACCATGTTTTCATACACTGAAAGCTGAATAAAAACTAATTGTCCACTCTCTTCCTGTAAGGAAACTTGGAGGTGAAGTTGGTAGGAGCCAAATGCACAGTGCAAGATAATTGTTTTTGCTGTGATTAATAGGTGACTTGGGAAGCTTCGGAGAGACGCTGTGGGCACTAAAAGTTTGTACAGATTCAAGAAAAGTGTAGATAATAAATTCAGGGAAGATAAATCCATTGAGAGTTTATTTAACAAATATCCAAGGAAGTTCCAAATGAAAATGAGCAGAGATTTGGAGTTAATTTAAGGGAAAATACCACATGTAAATGTCATGTTCTTACATTGTTTCCAAGCCTGCCATTTCTCTGCCTCTTTGAAAACCCCTTTTTTATACTAGTTTACTGATGCTTCGACCTCTTAAGTGCTCAACAGCTGCATTATACAAGTATATAGTTAGAGCCTGGTCAAGTCACTGGTGCTGGACAAACTTGCCAGAGTTTGATTTGGTGCCTAGCTCAAAGACTTGTATTCAGCTATATCTGTTTTGTAGTTCTGTTGTATTTACAATTAGTCTTTATAACTGGAATGCATGACCTAAAAATAATCTATAAAATATGTATTTCCTACAGGTACTAGATGAAGAAGCTGAAGTTTTCATAGTCAAAATGTGGAGGTTGTTGATATACGAGACAGAAGCAAAGAAGATTGGCCTAGTGAAATAAAGCACTCTCCTTGCTTCTAGGGTTCCATTTCAATTTTGGGCTTTTTTTTCCCCCATTGTTAAAAGACTTTGAATTCTCTCTGTTCTCAGAGACTTGAGACCTGTATTTTTTTATGTAGAAAATGTGAATTTTTTTGTCCTCTTCTCTGAGGCCCCTTTTACCCTTCTCAATTAGTTATCAAATCCTGCATTGGTTCTCTTTATAATACACGAGGTACAATTACCGGTATGTTTTATAAGCTGCAGCTACTGTACATGCTCTTTGGTAATTTTGTTATGTTACCCTGATTCTTGTAAATATTACAAAAAAAAAATCCCCTGGTTTGCAAAACATTTGCACTTAATGTGGAACTATATCAGTTACAGATGAAGACAAAGGATTTTACTGCAAGTTTATCAGTGTTTTTTTGGGAGCATACTTCCTCTTTTTTATTTAAAGGATGATCAAAATACAATTAAAAAATAAGTGTCTTGAGCTGTTTTCACAGAACAGCTTTGTGTGTTCATTTGATCTCTTCATCTGACTGGAAAAGGAGTTCCTTCAAACTTCTCTTTCTAATGTGAACCAGTAGTAATCTTGGTACTTTGTTGCCCATTAAGAGTTACTAATTAAGCTGGGAACCTAATCTCTTGCAGATGCTCTGCTTCTTTCCCAGAAAGTGCAAATCACAGGAAGTTTGTTATTTGCTCAATTAAAACAAGAGCAGGACCTAAATTCAGTAAGTGCTATCCAATGGTTTTTGTTTTTTTCTTCTGCTCTATTTCACTTTTGCCCTTACCTATTATTGCATCTGTCTCCAAAATAATCAGATGGCTTTTTTAAAAAGAAATTATTTTTTAAAACTTTTTTTTAGAATTTAGAAACAAAAAAAAGCCCTGTTTGAATGTAACTGTCTCTTAAAAAAACCAGACAAACCATGAAAACTAAACCATAAGTTTTCAAACAAAGCTGAAATCTTGTTTTTATCCATACTGTTAAACTAGCCCTGACTTTTGTTTTCTACTGTATGCAGTCTGTTGTCCACAAAAAGAGGGTAATATTTTCCTGCCTTGTTTGTATGTTTTTTTATAAATAGACTGATATGGTATAAATGATGACATGTACTGTAAACTGCATTTTTTTTTAATCTCATACCTGGGTAAGAAGTCAAATCTATAATGTGCTGTGAGCTTTTTGATTGCAGGAGGACTATGTTCCAGGGAGCAAACGGTCTCAAAATTATTTTTAATTTTTGAAACACAATTCTTAATAGCAAACAAATTAAGTAAAGGTGTTCCAGTATCTCTATATTGTATTTAACTGAAGGATACAGGTTGACCTGTTCAGAAAATATAACTGTGACCTTGAGTTACTAGTTCTTTGTATCTGGAGAGGACACTTGAAAACACTGTTCTTAATAAATGGGATCGTGTAAAGGTTCCACCATGTAAATATTTCAGATATTAAAAATGTATATATTTGATTTAAGGGTTGATATTCTTTTGGAGTCTTATGCAGCATGCAGTTGTATTTAACACTGCTTATTGAATCAAGTGTTCCCAAATTAGGGGTGGGGTTTTTTTTAAAAAACTACCTCCTGCTTATATCAGGTGACTAGAAGCCTGTAAATTTAGGTGTGATCCCAATATGTTCTTTCTCATCCATGTGATACTACACGACACACCACCAAATGTTCTTTTTTAACTTGAAGTGTCATGCCCAGATGTTACTTTTATGTTGTGCTTGAGTTTGCCTGAGAATGTTTTGGTTTGCATGCTTACATGTTGCAATCTTCCTATTTTTTTCTGCAACTTGATAGTTGAAACTCTAAGAAATTATTTTCCTGTTCTCTCTATACAGTTCTGCATCACCATTTACCAAAAAAATTTCAAATTCTAAATAAATTCAAAGCTTGTTCTGTTTATAGCAGATACGGAGAAGAGGGAGAGTGAATTTAATGAGTGCCTTTTAACCTGGTAAGTGGCATTCTCCCTCATTAACAGTAGCTAAACAAGACAAATGTCAGAAACACATTGTAATGCCACTGTGTGACAGATTGCCCAACATCCTCGTACAGATTCTTCGGAGAAAGTTCAAGTTGTGAAACTTCAGTTTATTTCTTCCTTGAACTAAAGCTCTGTGTGCAATGGACATAAGCTTGTACTCTTCCTTTCCTAAGGAGACTGAAGGTGCCTGAAAGAGAAAGACATGTAAACTTTAAGCTGGAGTGTTAAATATCTAGGTAAATAAGTATTCAGAGACATTGTGATGCCATCAAAAAATCAGTTTTGCAGAACTTCAGGTTTTCTTCAGTGTTGGAAGAAGAACAGAATGTTCAGTAGATGAGCTCTGGTTTAGCTTATCGGCTTTTCCTCTTTCAGTATGCAAGTATAAAGTCACTTCTACTTTACCTCTTACTCAAAGTTCTGTTATTATGTCTCAGTGATACTGTTTTGTGTCAGTGATGCTGGGGAGTAGAACACGAGATGTGTACTGGTGGAGTTCTTAGTATAGAAAGTAACTTCTGTTTTTTAACTGTCAGCATGCACTAATAGAGTTATTTCAAGATAAATCTGGAAAATCTGGGGTAGAAAAAGCCTTTTTTACCAATATTACAACACTTTACTGTCTGGATGTATGATTTAATACACACTCTGTGTTATGTTAATGAATGCACAGATGAAGAGCATGCTCAGAATGAGAACAATTAGTAAAGTATGGATGTTGCTACCAGGTGCTCAGTGCATCATGCCATATTGCAGCCCATACTATGAGGGAAAGTTACTCCAGAAGTTCCACACGCTGTATAATGAAAAAATACCAGTATTTACACAACAGAACTGGATGTACTTTTTTTTCTGGACCTTACTGTGGAGTCAGGCCTTAAAACTTGACATAACACATGCTCTTATTCTCCTGATAATCTTTTTGTGTAACTGCCGTTCACTGTTTGGAATCTGTGAGTGCAAAATCTAAAGTACGACTTTTCTTCTTTAATGTGCGCTGAAAAGAAATGGGAAACAAGGAGAAAGTAAGATGCATCACCAAGAATTATATATTTTTATATTATCTTTTAAGTTGGTCAGAATCTTTTTTTGTTCTTAAAAGTATTTAACCTGTTCACCTGCTGATTAGGTATTTTTAATCTTGGCTGTTTCCTTCGTTCTCTTTAAGCAGGAGCCTGTACTAAAAATAATGATCTAGCTATAGATGGTCATGGCTCTAAATGTGGGCAGAGGAAAGACCCTAAACAGTGAGTTTAGCTTCTTACTGAATTCCTATGTCTTACTACTAATGCTTTCCTATTACTGAGAGGGAATTAGACATTTCATGTTCTTACTAAGCAGGGTTGCTAGATAGCTGCTTGCAGGAGTAATATTTTGGAAAGCGGATACACTAAAAACTGCAAGCTGTCGAGTTTTATATTACAATTGAGTCACACTTTTCCATATTCTGTATATTATTGGGTATAGGAACATTGAGTACAGAATTAAAAATTAGTACACAGTCATGCAGTCTGAGCAGTAGAAGGTACTGTTTAGTAGACATTTCATCGTGAATCAAACTGATACTAATAATAGAAAATAGTTTGGTACAGCTGTATGCCCGTGTTTGGTTGTTTCTCCCTTCTAAATTGCAAGCTTAATGGTTAGACATTACTTTCAGTCTAAAAATGGCTTTTTTTCAATGCATTTCATATGCCTATAGCTACTGAAAATCAATATTTGCGTTACAATGTATACATGAAACCTTTTAAGCGCAATAGTTCTGTCCTACTTAATTTTCCTGCAAATTTTCCTGTAGTGTAGTCAAGTACTGAAGTACAACATTGTTTTAAACATGCAGAATTTCATGGTCCCTCAGATTTTATATTTTTTATATGCAGCGTGGTTGTATGTATCATAGCATTTCCTATATGTTGCTAACCCAATTGATTATGCACTTGAAAAGGAATTGTGGATGCTACTTCATATATGGCTAGCAAGGTAAATTTTTAATTTGGAATTGACTTTATTTTGGTTTTTTCCACTAATCAGTCACAGCTCTTAGAGGCTTCTTGAAAAGATACCATGTTGACTTAATACTGTTTTTATATTGAAATGTAAGTATTTTTTTAAGTTACCGACTTTAATGCCTTTTATGTGGACCATTTTAAAACAGGGTTACTGTCAATACAAGTCATATATAGGACTTGTATTCAAAAGAGCGGAGAAATGTATTTTCTCATAAAACCTCTCTTTATCTGAGTACTAGGCTAAAAATGTCAAGGTAGATGTCCTTTGCACGATTCCTCGCGGCTGGAGTTTCAGGGAGTGCTCATTCTCTGCTGTCCACCCAGTCTCTCCCAGCCGGTGCCTTTCTTCGGTTCCCACCTGTGCCGCAGCCCAGGGTTGCCGGGCCCGGCCGCAGGTCGCGCCCCGGGCCGGTGCCGCCCATATCTGCCCGTCGGAAGTGAGGTGGTGGCAGGGGCGGGGCGCGGGCCGGAAGCGAGCGGGGCCGGGCTGCCTGCGCCACCGAGGGCGGGTCTGGCCCGGTGTTTGGGCGAGCCCTACGGCACACGCCCACGGGCCGGGGAGGGTCCTTGCCGCTCCCCTGCTGCCCACAGAGGGGCTGGGGTCGGTGCGTCTGTCCCGAGCTTGGGCAGCTGCTGGCGCCGAGCGGGGTCAGGTTGTGCCTGACCTACACCCTCAGCGCCGCGGAGGCCTCCCAGGGGCTGGGACCTCCGTGCCTCGGCTGCGGCGAGGCTGCTCCGGCCCGAGGCTGAAGTGAGGTGGCGGGCGGTGGGGGTGCCCCCAAAGCAGTGGCAGCTGCTTTTTGCTGCTCACTTGAGGGAGAAAGCACGGGTTAACCGCACCGCATTTGTCTGATCCATACTTGTTTTGCTTTCTCTTCTGCGAGGAGCTTACTTGCATGTCATCTCTGTTCATTAGGCTAAATGTAAGTGCATGACAGCGACAGTTGTAACTCCTGTTGTTCTGACCTAGGAAAGCCAAGGCAAGCAAGGAAGAACTTTAGACAGACTATTTTAACATTGACAGCTTCATTTAGGAAAAAAAGTCTTGGTGAGTCATTTTTTAGTTAAAACAAGCAAAGGTTTAGTTTGTGTCTATTTATGCACATTTATAGATTTCAGTCATTCTTAATTATGCTTCAAATACAAATTTCATTTATTTAGAAATATAAAGTTGTTTGGGAAGAAGTCCTGAGTCCGTTTTTTGAGCTCTTGAGTTTTCAGAAGAAACTTTTGACCATAAATTTTGAGGTCTGTCATTCAAACTTTAGTGCTAATTTTCCATCAGGTACTCTTCCCCATCCTCTGATTCTCTCTGCTCATCAGTAGCTGAGGAGAGTTTTTTTTTGCTTGTGGTTCCTTTCTTTACCAGTCTATAAGCAGGATTTTGTGGCTGGCATTGCCTTTTGATTTTCTCCCCAGTAATTTAATTAGAATTTTGACATACTGCTATGTGAAAAATCTCAGATAGTCCACATCTGGATGAAAATTCTCAGCTTTTTCCATTGTGGGAAGTTCTCTGTCACTGAGAATTACTACCAATAGCAGCCTTAAAACAACATGGGTTTTATTCTGTAGCCCAACCAAAGAATTAGAGTAAAATTTTAAAGTTAAGAACAGTGTAATTTATTTTTATTTTCATCTAATCTTATGTTTAAATTATATTTTAAATTAGATGTGCCATATATTTAATGGCAAATGTCGAAGGGAGCTGTTCTAGTGAATACATTCACTCTCTTTTTCCAAACAGTTTGCATGCTCCCAGTAGACTTGTTAAATTAGTTTTGCTTTCTATTGTGTTTTCATTAAGTTAGCTGCTGAAGTTAGTAAGTACTGGACTCGAGTCATGTTGGATACATATTTATTTGTAAATAGAGAAACAGCTTAGAGAAAATAAGCTTAGTTCTCTCTTTAAATAAGATGTTTTGCTGCACTTATGTCTTGTTGCTGCCAAAAGTGAGAGGCTTTGTTTTGTGATATCCTCTGTTGTAAGAATTTTGCAAGATCTCTCAATGTTTACTGAGTATACTAAAGCAGCAGAAAAATATTGTTTTCTTTTCCTGGATTTGTTTTCTTCCATTTTAGTGAGTGAAATTACTGTAAAGAGTTCTGATGAGTGCTGGAATTCACACAAGGTAGGAGCAGAAGCCATCCATGGATGGACTGGCACTCCACCCTTGAGGTGTTATTTTTTTATGTGACCAAGCCTGTGATTTATCTAGGCCTGCTCATTGTCTCTTAACATTATGGGGATCTTTCCGAAATTTAGTTAGGTCATTCAAACTTCCTCTTTCCCTTATATTACCGTATCATCTTTTGTTATGGAGCATATAGTTCACATAGGACAATTTTATCATCTGACTTTCTTATGGAAGAGCATATAAAGCTGTAACAGACATGTGGTGTGTCTATGTAGATGTAACTGGTACATATAGGGAGCTGAATGCATGTTAGTTCTTGAGGCTCAGCTGAAATACTGTCTTGTGTAGCACTAGGTCCCTCTTGCAGCATCACAGTGTTAAGGATATGTCTAGATTTTAAGTAATCAAGTGTAGCTCAGTCATCCTTGAAAATTACTGTTAAATTTATCAGCAGTCCAAAACAGAGCAACTTGGAGCAATTGTGCTCTGCGGAGATAAAACATGGAAGTTGTGCTCTGAGCAAGCGTGGAATGCTTCTCATTTATTGCACAAGAAGGAGTGGAGAACTGTTTAAATTATTAGTTTGTTGCTGACTGATTTCTGTAGCTGATGAACTAATTTGATAACACTTGCAGGCTCTTATTTTTGTTTTGGAAAATCCCACTTAGATGTGATAGAGTATGTTACCGTGGTTAGATACAGAATGGTTGGTTGTCTTTGGTATATGTAAAAGAACTCCAGAAAGTGGAGTGGGGAGGGAAAACCTAGTCATGTTAAGAACAAAGGCTTTTTACAGATCTCTTTCCTTTCAGCATCTCAAGAAGAAAGATCCATTTTGTGTGGAAGTAAGTGATTCCCAGAGGACTGTTCCAATGACAGAGCTATCTGCACATTTACCCCAGTTTCAGCATGGGCAGCTGACAGAAAACTTCCCTGATACCCACCTCAGCAACACAGTATGTAACAATTTTAGTATCTAGTAGCAGCTAAATGGGGATGAATAGTTTGTTGGGATTAATTTTGTCTTTCTGAGCTGTTGTGGTGATAAGCAGTGCCAAAAGAAATATTGGCAAAATAGCCAATGTTCTGAACTCATTTTTATGTACAGATAAGACCTCCCTCAGTTTAAAGCGGTGTTGGAGTGACCAAGCCATCAAAGGAAAAAAAAAAAAGGTCAAGCGCTCTGGTATCAAACACTGACATTTACAGTATTTGGTGAACTCTCTTGATCTGCCTGGCTGTAGTCTGCTTGGTTCACAGGTTTCTCAGTCACAGAGTTAATTTTAGTCTAGGTAGAGCTTGAAGCCTGGGTTTTGTTATTGCCATTGCTGGAGGACTGTTCCTAAGCAGGAAGAGCAACTCTGTCTTGTCTTACTTGTGAATAATTCTCAAGGTGCTCTTGTGGTTCTTGAGGTTTTGGGGGAGGAGGAACTCAAAACCTGAAGTTTTATACGATTGCTTTGAAAGACGTAAGCACATACTTATTGCTAAAACTATACCACTGTGCCATATGTATTTTGGAAAAATCAGGTTTGGATGATCTACTTGGGTGTGGTGCCCAGGCTCTTGGCCTTGTCACACCCTTCTTTGTTCCTGCTATTGCTCTTGAATATCAGGTTTCCGTGTGGCATGGAAATGCTCTTGTGAGGCTGGGCCACTTGTAGACGTGCCTATAGCAGTAATTCAAGAGAATATTCTGATTCCTGCTCCAACTCTTCTATACAATCAGCAGTTTAAATAGAATTTTGAAAAATCCTCAGATTAGCATCATGCTATATCAATAAAAATATAAAACATTTGGAAAATTGAAACAGAAAAGTGGGAACTTTCCTACTGCATCCTTTCTCCTTTTACTTCAGAGGGAATGAAAAAGGTTTATTTTCCTCTTGGACAGGTGAGAGATTAATTTTTACTGAACACTTCTGCCAGATTATAAAGGCAGAGCTCAGTGATAAGCTGTGGGCTCACTATCCTTACAGATAACTTGGTGATGCTCCTTACCAGCAAAGGGTTTTATAGTCTTCTCACTAACAGACTGTATTGATGCATAACTGCTACTTGTGCTTTTCCTGTCCATGTTTTAAGTAACTGTAGTTTTGATACTATTATAATTATGCTTCTCCCCTTTACACATCTACTTTGATTTTGTACACACCTACAAAAGTACTTTCCTGCTGAAGTATACTAGCTTCTGTGGCTAACAAGACAGCATGTGAAATCACTAAGTGCTATAGTTTGCCATCTCTTCTTCTAGTCACACACAAAGAGTTCAACCCAGTCTTCAGTATCTACCACTGCATAATGGCCTTTTAACATCAATGGTGTATATGAGAACTGATGAAGTCCATGCCCACTGTCAGGCATGGTGGTCTGCTCCTGATGGATAACTCTGGATTTAATAGCTAAAAACTTATCAAATATGCTGTTTTTATCTCTTGGTTCAGGGGCATTGATCTGGGTTTGCTATTAACTATTTTTCTGATAGGGAAAGAAACACTATCATTTGCTTTTGATATTGTTTATTCACCTGAAAGCGTAGTTCATAACTTACATTTGCTTACGGTGTTACAACAGGTGTTACTGACTTTTTAGCTTCAGAGTTTTCACTTTTAACTATGTCTGAGGAAAGTGAAGAGTCTGTTCCTTTGCTTCCACTTCAGCAAGAGTCCATGGCCTCTGCTCTGTTTAATACTGATCAGGTAGGATATAAGTGCACTTTGTTCTTTTAAGCAGTGGGGCAAGTGTATGTCACGTTTAGCTACAGTTTAGTAGCCTGAAAGGACAACTTATTTTCTAGCTTTAAGTGCAAATGAGAGAATAACTTGTGTAACTCTTGATACTGATCTGGTTTTCATGCAGTGTGTTTTAGTATGTAAAGGCCTTTTTTGATTGCATCTTTGTTCCTAACTAGTGAAGGGAGTAAAATGACACATATTGGTCTAATTTCTTCAGTTTTTCTCTTTATGTTTGATACAACAGGTTTCTGTAGTGGTGTACTAGTTGATCAGGCTTTTCCTTTGGATGTTTTTGTGTTTGCTCTGTGAAGCTGTAGATTTTTAATTTATTTCTATATATTTCTGTTCCAGAGATGGGGTAAGTGCTCCCTCATGCAAGACTGTTATTACAGCAGAGAAAAAGTGACCCATTCAGCAAGTGTGCAGAAACCTAAGTACTCAGTCTGCTCTGCTTGTGCAGAGTTCTAAGGCGCTGTTCATCTCCAGTGTATTGTTACTTATGATTGATCATCTTAGGCTGTTTATTTAAATGGTTCAGTTTATTGTTGTGTTGTTGTAGACTGAGAGAAATGGAGTATTTTACTATCAAAGTGAAAAATGTTACATTTCTGCTATAATCTGTACAGAAATAGGTTTAGTTGTAGCCAGCATCTTAGATTAATTAAACATGATCTCTTTATTAGCGTTCTCCCATCTTCTCGTTTCTATCTGACTTTGAATAATTTTATGTGAGGACTTTATGCAAAATGTCAAGTGATTTATAATAAATTTAAATTTAGTGAGAAATAATTTTGAACCCAGCATCTTTTTCAGGACATGTTTCAAGTTAATGATACTAAATGCGAATTAAGGTTAAAACTGTGACTCTAAAAATCTGTTTGTGTCCTAGTTTTAATTGTTTAGTTTAAACAATTTCAGTTTAGGATTTTTCCTCCTCTTACATTCCATTTCCTCATTGAAAAATGAAACAGATTTTCATAGATGACAGATCTTGAAACCCTGCTGAGCCTGATCTTGAGGATACCACCAAAAAAGGGGAAGAAAAAGGCAGAGCATTTGGTGCATATTGTTACATGGTACAAGCAAATTTTTCATGAGTTGGGGAAGTTGTAAAGCTTCAACTGGGGCTTTTGCAGTGTCACTATTTACAGTACAAAGTCCAGGGAGTTGTTCTCCTTAATCACTTAAGTGCTTTTAAAAACCCCGCTATGAATTTCTGAGTGTGTACTTACCATCTTCTCTTTTCTGAGGGTGGGGCTGGGAAAATTCTGTAGAGAGAATCTCTAAAACTGTTACTGATTTATCAAAAAAACTGCAGTGAATTAATGAAATACAAGTCAGCAGTTGTGTTTGGAGATGCTCCTGAGATCAGGTAATTAGACTTTACTTTGGACATTTAAGGAAAAAACTACCTGAGTAGGAATACTTAAGGAAAAAACATTAGGTTATTTTCAGCGCCCTGTCTTATGTCCGAATCAATTTTATGAAAACTGAGTGATATTTTAAAGGTAT
This sequence comes from Anthoscopus minutus, assembly GCA_013399455.1. Lineage (NCBI taxonomy): Eukaryota > Metazoa > Chordata > Aves > Passeriformes > Paridae > Anthoscopus > Anthoscopus minutus. The sequence goes on along the minus strand of VWYI01006014.1, from coordinate 7,380 downwards.
TGCAATAAGATATTGTCCTTCAGTTTATTGTACATTTTAATCTAAATCTGCTTTAGTGGACTTAGTCAAACAGAACTGTTCTGCAGGAAGTAATTCAGAAGAAATGAGATTAATTTTGTAAGGAATTAAAAATATTTTATCTCCTATATTAAACCTCTTCAATTTGAACAGTACAACACTGATTTTGGACATGGTAATATACTAAAAAAATGAATTATTTGTATCAACTGTCACATTTTAGTGCTTATTTAGAGTGTCTGGTAATGGTTTTATTTCTTAGTAGTCCAGGAAAGATAAAGCATAGATCACTCTCCTGTTGTGTTTTCTGTTAGTGCACAACATCTAAAAGGTGAATGCCTCCTGCTCATGGTGCTTCTTGAGGAGGGCACAAAATATTTGTGACACCAGGAGCCTGGAGTGCAGGCTTGATCATTTACTAATAGATGATATTCCCAGTTTGTGCTTTTGCTTCCATTGGAAGTTTACCACTGTCTTGATGTGTGAATGATATGCTTGATGTTTCATGTATTATACCCCTCAAGTTTCAGTATTAGGAAGGACAGGAAGCTATTTGTGATGAGTGGTGGAATTTCTTCCATATCAGTGAAAGGGTGTGGCAGATGAAGATGAAAATCTTTATGCTTAACTTACTGTGCTGAATCTTGGGATCAAATAGCAGTCTAAAGACTGAGAATTACCTGAGTTTGATCACCATTTCTGTCTCATTCTTACTAAAAGAATGGCATGTTCTATGTGAGAACACCATACCTCGTGAGAATCTATTTTAATATATATTCAACTTAGAATACTCTAGTGGGAGTAACACAGTAAAGGAAGTAGCCACTTTCTTGGGATTTTCATGGAGGGGGATTGGCATTATTCTTAAGGGTCAATATGTTTCATTCTTGTCAAGTTATAGGCATTCTACCATCATGCATCCTTTTACCAACTGTAGTTTGAACAAAGGGAAAAGGATGTGTTTCTTCATCTTTTGAAATTCTGTTTAAAGGAAAGGTAACACAGGCTCTTAGATTCAACCAGCCTACTTTTGACTTGGTATTTTTAATGTAAATGTTTCTAACATGACCCTGTGCTCCCAGTCTTTTAATAAATGTGATGCAGTTAATGACTACTGTTTAAATCCCTGCTGTAGCAAGTGTTCTTGGCAGTAAATATTATCTTACATGTTTCCTCCTCAGGGTCATCTTTAGCTTAATGTACAAGCACTTGATTGTGGAGAGTTGCTGAGATAATTGGTTTTTATGTATTGCAGAATGACAACAGTGAAAGACGTCGCCATGATAATAGTGAGCGCAGAAGAAATGACAATGCTGAGTCCGAGACTAATGGGCAGGCGCAAAACAGCGTTCAGCAGGTGGTGGAGCAAGATGAAGAAGATGAGGAGCTAACACTGAAATATGGGGCAAAACATGTGATTATGCTGTTTGTGCCTGTCACGCTTTGCATGGTGGTTGTTGTTGCAACTATCAAGTCTGTCAGCTTTTATACACGCAAGGATGGACAGCTGTATGTATTAGTATTTTCCACTATCTTTTCAGTGGACTTAGATAATTTTCTTTAAACTTGAGATTCCTTTGGAGTCTGATTCAAGCAGTGAAATTCCTCTTACTTCCATTTTCCCTTTCTCCAGTCCAGAGATAGTTTTGTTTTATTCCTTTCAGAGACCAGACTCTTCTCTTTGTGGTAATACTGACGTTTGTTGTTTGTCTGGGGACCAGTGGGGATAATATCTTAGTTGTTACTGCTTTTTAGTACTTTATCATGCTGTGTGGTATTTATAAAATAAACTCAATCTTGAGCCAAAGCCATTTCACTTGTACTATACTAGAATACGAGTGTTTTGGAAAAGGAGCAGAACTACTAGTGTAAATGAAATAACATATATGCCATGCTCTGGTTTGCCCACGCTGTTTGATAAAGAAATTCAAATGCAAGGGGAGTATAACTTCAAAAGGTTAACTTCTGGTGAAGTTATAGAAACTTTCCTGGCAGATGTTTCTGTAGAAGTTTTTGAGATTTTGGTAAAATATTAGTGTTGCCAAAAAAACCAATTTCAGTGAATGCTGATTTGAAAGAAAGGAATAATACTGAGCCTGTCAGAAACTGGAGCAAGTCATAGAATCACAGAGTGTTAATGAGTTGGAATAGACCTTAAAAATCAGTTTAAATGTTCCACTGTGAAAACATTTAGACAAAATGATTCAAAGTGTGTTTGGCCTTGAAATGTTTGTATAATGTAAGCATGTTATAAAATTTTTCAATGAAACACAATGTTCTTCTACACTTTAGAAGCTGTTGATCAAAGAATTTTTTTTTCTTTTTTAAAGTTTATGGTAAATATTTTCTCCCTGTCTCACCTTCCCACCCCACAATGAAGTAGTTGCCCCAGGAGGTTGTATTTCTTTAGGAAAGAGTAAGTTGAGCCCATATGTTGTTCTGTAGATGAAATTCCAACTGCACTGGGCAGCATGTGAGTGGTAGCATGGAGGAGTGGCAGTGACACACAGCATGGGAGTAGCCATATCAAACTTCAGGCAGCTGTGGGCTTTGTCTGCTTTACAAAGCAGAAAACAGTAATAATGTAAGAATGTAGAAAAGGCAAGTCTTCTAAGGAATTCAATTTTGCCTAATATGATACTATGCCACCTTTCAAGTGTTGCCTTGGTAGAAAATAGATGTGCCCTTACAGCTCTGAATTGAAAGATTACTGCAGTTTCATTTGGTGTTGGCCTCACATACCAGAAACATCTGTGCATTCAGTGTCATTTCAGTTGACTTTTTGTTTTTGTAGCATCTACACTCCTTTCACAGAAGAGACAGAGACAGTGGGACAGAGAGCCCTGAATTCTATTCTTAACGCAGCCATCATGATCAGCGTTATCATTGTCATGACCATCCTCCTGGTTGTGCTTTACAAATACAGGTGCTACAAGGTAAGTAGTTGTGCTAGTGTTATTTATTAGTACAGATTAATTATAAAATGGAACAAAATGAAGGTTTATCAAGGATGAGTGGGTGAAAGTAGTGGAATTGATGATTTAATTAATCGTTTCAATTTTGTGGCTTCTGTTCATTTGGCACAAAGCAGGGCAAAGGCCCAGTGCTATCACTGCCATCTGTTCTGCCACTTAGAAATAGGGTGACATTGCTTTCTATTCTTTTGAAATGGTCATGCACTGAAATCTTTCTGTGATCAAGAAATACAAAGGACAGACTTGGTTTTATTTTGTGGGCTCCTCTCCCACCATGTCCCCAGTACAGATGTCTCCCATCAGTGTGTGTGGCTGTACACACCAGGCAGTTCGTACAGCCAACACTGAGACTCTTAAGGCTCTTTGTGAAAGGCTTCAGTCATGTAATGATGTCATCTAGGCAAGGCTTAGCATAATTAATTGCAGTGCCACCTGCATGGGAGTTGTCCATGAAAATTCCTGGTTGGTTTTGGTCTTAGCGATCCATTTGACATGACTTAGCCTAATAAAACTTCTCAGTATGCAGCCAGGACCTTGAATCTGTTTCACAGTTGTAAAGCACGTAGTGGGATTGAAAGGTTTGCTTTATTTAATTTTGTTTTTAAGGGGGAGCAGTGATTTTGGTCTTTATGTCTGTGGGTGAAACCCCTTTACAAATTATTTGTGGACTGACAGGGGAAATTGTTTTTGCCTGCATCTGCATACATCGCGGAATACTGATTTTTAACATACGGACCTTCACTTTTATCGGTGTGGTGTTATATATGAACACAAAGTGTTCTTGTTAAACTGGCAATTCTCTTCATTCTAATGAAATCAAATAACTACTGTGCTTTAACTAGGTTCCTTAGTAGCCACTTGGTTCTCCTCAGGTGCTGAAGGTAACAACTAGTTTTTACTAAGCTTTTCACATTTCTGGTTTCCTTCTTAACCTTTTAAAGTGCAGCACATTTTCCTTACAAAAATAATTGTTCTCCTGAAAATTAGAGTTACTAGATACCAGAAATTTCCTGTGGCTATATTTTATGCTAATCAGACTAAAAAATTAATTTTTAAATTTCCTGTAAGAGTATTTCTATGCTGCTATCTCAGAATGATGTGAAATGTAGTCACCTGTCAATTGAGTTCTGTTTTACATGCAGTTATATATGTAGATTGTAGCCCAGATTATGAGGAATGGAATTTATAATAATGTAAAACATCAGTTCTTCATCTGGTAGTGATAATTTGTTTATACTCACAAAATTTTTATCTGAAAACTCTTGTGATGAAAGGAAACACTACTTCAGCTACACTGCTGTTAGTTTCCTGTGGTTGTCTTCTACCTGGTATGTTAAGCATGATCCCAATTCTAGCTCCTCAGTCTAATCAGAAACCAGCGTCTTTAAAGGAGACGCTGTTTCTGATTAGATTTTTTTGTATTTGATTAGCTTCTTTTAAAAAATAATTATTCTCTGCATTCTTTGTTGTTTCAGTTTGTCTAACCAAAGTCTGACTACTGTAGCTCATTTTAATTCTCTGCATCCTGCAGCCCGTCTTTAATTTTTATTCAGGTTATAGCAAATAAAGCCAAATTTGTACCAGGAATTACTTAGCATCAAAGTTGTTGTTAAATGAAGAATGAAAATTCTTTAATGTTAAGGCAGAAAACCTTTTGTGGTACCCTGCTAGGAAAATATCAAGCAAAACTTACAAGAAGTACTCTGGTAAAGCCACTTGTAAGAAGGAGGCCAGTGATGTGGAAAATGCTATAATAAATGAGATACATACTGAGAATAAAGCAAACACCTGTGTGTAAAATGCCAACTTAGATCAACTCTTGAAACTACCTCTAGTTCTGTTGACAGTAGTTATGCAAGGTGTGTGTAGAAGTTTGCTGGACTGTGGCCTTGGTGTTTGATGCTGTCAGCATTCACTATTTTTTTAGAATGAAACATTACTATTCACTTTATTTTGTTAAGTGATAGGAGTTTAAGAGTTTATATTACAAATAAAAGAACTACAGGTAGAAGTCATGAGATGGCTTTCTTTGCTGTTTTCTTTAAGTAGCTTCAACTAATTTTACAAAGGAATAAAGTTACTCTTGTTAGGCCCCTACTTAGTAGCTTTACAAGTTGTTGGAAAATTTGGTTCTGTTTCAATCAACACATACCAATATTCACCTTTGGAAGGTTCTTGCTCCTACTTGCTGTGGGTGGGGACAGTTTGAAATACTGAGACAGGTAGTTTGGCAGTTTTCCTGCAGCATCTGTATAGGCATGGTGCTTATTGCATGTGGGAATTTCTTAAGTCTTTTTGAGAACATACTAGCAAAAGCCAGTCTGTTAGATTAGGAAGTTAAATGACAGGTTTTATTAGGTTGAAAGTTAAATTTGAACCTCTTTTGAGAAGCAGTGTGAAAGAAGAGAATGAATATCTCAAAAATGACTGAAAATTTTAAAAATGCATGCATAAAAATTTAGCATTGACTTAATGTACTAAATTCCTAACTGTAATGGCTGGATTCTTAATTTGTCTGAAAATCCTGGTTGCATCATGTAAGTGTGATTCCTTTAAGTCTTTTTGCATATGTACTTACTTTTAAGTTAACTTTTGCTAAATATTTTAAGAACATAAGATGCATTCTACCACACATCTTTAAGAAGAGGACAGAGAGATAACAGGTTTTTTACAGCTTCTGAATACTTTATAATCTGGTGTACATATATAGCAAATTTAGCCAACTGAATTTCCACTGATTGTGTCCATTCAAAGCAGGATTCCTTATGAAGCTTTGATTTCTAGATTATTGCTTCTGATGGGTTGCCTACTTGTATTACTGGGTCAGATTTTATAAGAGATTCTTACTGTGCTGGGACTTACACAAATACATGTTCATTCTCAGTTAAGAGATGTTAAGATATTACTGGAGTTAAAGGGGTCTTTAATCATAGTTTTTTTCACTTTTTACAATAAATACCAGAAGAGTGCTCTTCTGTCAGTGCAAAGTCTTAAGTGCCTGATATTTCCAGGTTTAAATATTTTAATGTCTCTGCTGAGTGCAACACTGAACTGTTCTTTATTGAATTGTTTGGCATGTAAATCTGCTCCCATATCAATATTAGGGGTTATGTCTGTAGATGACTGATAGAGAATATATAAATCCTTATATAGTCATTTCTTGAGACATTTCAACAAATAAGCACTAAAGGTTTTTCTGGGTTCCAGCATTTAGTTCTGTAACTACATTCTGAAAATTATTTGAAATCAGAGCAGCACAAAAGTGAATCATGTTTTCCATCTGTGTTCATGCTGGATGATTCTGCTATGTTATAATGCCACTGGTATCAAAATGGTCTAAAAATACGTAAACAGTAGTTTTCAGTATAGCTAAAGACTATCTACTGAAAATTCACAAAGCACTTAAAATTCAGAAGTGTAAAGTGAAATACACAATGTGCATAGACTAAACATGAATGTAGCACCAACTAAAGAGAGAGCTATCTTAAATAATTTTCTTGTTTTAAACAAAAGTAAAAATAACCTTAAAAGCATTTTAATATATACTAAATTTCAAATAACAAGTCTAAAAACATCTATATTGGTATCTTCTTCTCCAGGTGATCCATGGTTGGCTTATCATTTCTTCTCTTTTGCTGCTTTTCTTTTTCTCGTTCATCTACCTGGGGTAAGTGAACTAAACCATTAATATGCTTTTTTTCATGTATCACTTTATGTATGTATTTGTTTTAGAACTAGGCCTTGAATCTTAAGAGGAATGATAATGAGTAAGCTATTGCAATAAAAAGTTTAGCTTTATATAGGCTGATATAGAGTACAGCCTATATAAAGAGAGAGTGATTTATGGGGTTATAATGCTCTAATTAGGTACAGAAGCTGTCCATCACACACATCACCAGAATAAGCGCATCTTGCTTATCGGAATAAGCATATCTTGGGAGGAGCTTGTTCTGCTGGCATAGTTTCTGATAACTTAATTTTTCATTGACATATGACTCAAGGGCAGTTGTTTACATGGCTTTGTTAGCTGTATATGAAAAGGCTTTTTGCATGGAAGTGGTGGAAAAGAGTCAGCTGAAAAGAATCTACTATCTCACCAAAATATATTCAGCACTTTTCTTCTCAAATTTGGAAGCATGCCTTTGTCCATCAAGAAAATTTTGCCAAAATACTCAATATTGTCTACAATGAGCAGCCTCCTGAGGGTTTGACACTAGAGTTATGTCATAAACTTATTATACTCTATATATAATACCACTTGAAGGCAAACACTTCCCTTTGAAGGAGCGTATTTAATTTGATCTCTGGAAGGGGAATGTGGTCTTCCCTTCAGTCACTGAATTTTGCTAAAAGTGATCTGTGATGCCTTTTGTGGTCAGTAGTTTCT
>VWYI01006011.1:3885-36959 GCA_013399455.1 Anthoscopus minutus | reverse complement strand
TTTGGTATTTAGGAAGACGGAGCATGTTATGTGTGCAAACCCTGACACATAAACGCTCACACACTGTGTATATTGTGGCTGCACATCTTCAGCTTGTGTGGTATGATGTACACACTCGTGCACGCCCACACACTAAACCTTTGCAGGTCAAAAAGGGAGGATAAACTTTTGAACCCAGCTGCTTCCAAATTAACTACATGTGCAGGGACCACCAAAGCTGGGGTTACCGTATTCCAGAAGAGTGCTGGACACTGACTCCCACGTCTTGTACTGCAGGAGACTTCTTGTTCTTCCCTTAGAGCCTGAAGGATGATGCCTTGGAAGCACGCTGTCCTCTTTGCCCTTTCCTTGTCACCAGAAAGGACAGGCAGCAGTTTGGTGACTTCTCCCTTCGTTATGGAAATGGGACTGATACAGTAATCAGGATGCTACATATGGAGCTTTTTAAATTACTGCTCTTCAGTCTTTTGTTAGCCTTCATTATTCCTGAAGATTTTTTCCAAGTCATAAAAATGACATTTTTAATATGCAGAATTTAAAAAAAAAAGGCAATATGAAGAATACATTTTTGTCAATAAGNAAAAAAAAAAGGCAATATGAAGAATACATTTTTGTCAATAAGCTTTTACCTTTTAAACCAGTTATCTTGGTTTCTGCTCTAGGTATTTTAATTGAAGATTAACTACTGTTAAAGAGTATACAAATTTAGGTAGTATATATTTGAAGTAGTAAAATAGGACTGAACAAAAGCTGGGAATAAGGTGACCTGTCCATTATAATTTTAGATTGCAGAGCACAAACTAACCTTCATTTGAAGTCAGCGCTGCTGGCTGAGAGACTCTTCTAACGTAAAGGCGCCTTTTTTTTGGTTTTGGTTTTTTTTTGTTCTGATAAAGTTCATTAGAAGTATACTTTGTAGTTGCAAGTTGAGCAGGTCTTACCTGGAATATTTGTTTTATTCCTGCTCCTATTTTTAATAAAATGTTGTTGGATCAAAGCTGAGGCATGCCATCATTCCATTTTGATCCCTGAAAGCTGCAGTAGCCTAATAAAGCCAGAGCTGGTGCTTGTGCTGGCACATTAACCTGCATGGAGATGTGATTCCTGGCTGGACTATTCCCTTGTGCAATCCCTGAGGTAGCCCTGCACTGTGCCTCAGTCTGCAGGACATGGAGAGCTTTAGAAGGAGAATAAGGCTTAATATTGTGGTGTGCTGGAGACTTCCCCGTTTTGCTGCCTGCCTGTAAGGAAGGAACCTGGATAAGATAGGACCTTGGGCTTGACTTAACATGGTGTAGTAGTCTCTATGTTCCTAGCTTGGGACAGGCAAAGCTATTAGCCAGGGCGGTGCCCTTTATCCATGACACTTCCCTAGTCCTCCCTTTTGCTTGTTTTGTTTTGGTTTTGGTTTGTTTGTTTGTTTGGAGGTTTTGGGGTTTTTTTTTTTGTTTGGTTTGGTTTGGGTTTTTTTCACTTGTTCTTATTGTTTAACCCCCTCCTCATAAAGAGGAAGGGTTTGAACTACAGATTTGCCATAATTCTGCTGCAAAATCAGTTACAGCTGTTGGAATTGTAAATGGCTTCTTGGTTGCCATCATGGAACCTTCAGTTGATCAACTGTGCCCTGAGCAGTAACTGGACACGTCAGAGCTCTAAATAGAGAATACAGATGGGTATGGGAAGGGACAGGGTTTCCGTTTACTGGATGACTTTCCAGATGCTGTGAAGTGCAGAATTGACTGAAACAGTGTCATAATGGGAGCTACAAGGAAGATGTAGAGGAGCTACCAGAGAAAATGTAATTTGAATATGAGTATTTCTTAAATTACCCCCTTTCAAAAACCCAGTATTCTAGGAAGACTCAAGTGGCAAAAGATACTCCATGCTTTCATTGGGTCATTCTACAGGTTATTTTTAATGATAGGCTTAATATGTTCCTGTGTTGTCTTTGGGTAATTTAAGATATTACAAACATTGATCCATTAATACATGGCAAATGTTTAACAATTATTTGTCAAGAAAAATATGTCTTCAGATCTGACAGCCTCTGTTCCTGAAATGGACTGTATTAGAACCTAAACTTAATGAAATCAATAGTCATCACACAAGATGCTGCCTTTGTGGTTTTGGTAATGGGGCTGATTTATTCTTGTTTGTGTGTTTTGGCTGGTCATATTACATCTTCTGTAATTTAATTTTCCTCTCCTTCAATGCTGCCTTTTACTGCACTCCCTAGAAACACCGTATTTATTTGTGAGGGTTGGATGTTTTTGCAGTGCAAGTCAGAATGAGTTGGTATGTTGGAAATGTGCAGTGGCTCTTCAGTCCAGGTCGTTGCTCCACGGAGCTGGGTTGGCTGTTGTAACATCCTGCAGTATAAGTTGTGAACCTTTCCCCTTTGGGCCCCCTTGGACCCAGACACTCAAAACAACTTTGCATTGGTAGTGGGAATCTCGTCCATTAGGTTGCTGTAATTTGTTCTGTTCCAGCCAGCCACCTGTATCAGGACACTTGTTAATTATTTCTGCATCAGAGCTCTGTGAATTGCCTACATCTTATTTCTAAACAGTGTCATCAGCACCTGGAAATTTCAGAAAGATGAAGAGTCTTTTGGGGTGATGGTTCAGGAAAGCTTGTCTCCTTCAGCCTAAATCTGATCTGCTTCACTGGACTTGGACAGAGGCTCTACCTGTTTTCTGATATTTTACTTGACGGGGTTTTAGAACAGTCTGTGCCCCAGGAAGAGTGTACTGAGGAAGGAAACCCAGCCCTTGGGTGCTTGCCTAGAAAAATGGAAGTGTTGCTGTGGCATGGATAGAGGTATTAAGTTATTAATATGTGCTAGGTCTGTGTCACTGTATCTCTGCAGCTTGTGCTATCTCATTTAAAGTCTGATTACTGTGCCTGTCCCTTTATAAACATACCACTGCTTATGTTCATCTTGGCTGGCATTGCTGTTTATTTGGAGCCTGAGTACTATAAAGTCATTATTAGAAAGCATTAACTTATATATTCAAAGTTTTATTTCTGGTCTTTGTATTTACTGAGAAAAAGTATGAAAAGATTTGAGTAAGTCTTGCTATTTAGGAGGGATATATAAATAAATTATTACTTTTAGATTAATGCTTATATCAATTTTAATAATTTTTATTTGTAGAATGAACTGATGACTTTGCATTTTTAAAATTAACGCTATTAAAGCAGCTTACAGTCTCATTCTGCAAATCTTCCCCCCCCTTCTGATAATCATTGGCTAATTTATTTCTATAAGAACATTTAAAAATATTGTAGTTAATACAAAGAGAATCAAGTTAAGGCTCAGTAGTGTTCAACCAGCATGCGAAAAGCATAGTGTCTTAATTAAAAGAAAAGCAGGAAACTTGGTTATTGGAAAGTATTTTTCACTGCTAGAGGATCTGTGAGTGACTAAGAAATTTATAGACTTGAGTTTTTTATTTTTTAAATAAAAGCCAACTACATGTCTTCATCGTTTGGCTTGTTGACTCAGTTTACTTGGATGGACTTTTTCAACATTTAAAACAAATTAAAATTCATTAATCATTTGTGCTTAAAGGCACAAACTTTAGATACAGCAGTTAAGACTTAACTGGTTACATACATAAATACTGTTTTGGATATGTAAATTTTGTACTTGCTCCCTTAAAAATGCAGATGAAAGTTTAAATAGTTGGGATACAGCTGTGATTACCTGCTATGCAATAATTATTGTGCTTGAATAACTGTTTATATTAGCTTTGTATAGTCTCTTTCTCTTGTTTCCTGCAAAAGCAGTGACTCCTTTGCAGGACAGCTGTGAAGAAACCATTGCACTGTAGCAGAAGGCAACAATGTGGTTTGTAAAGCTGGTTTGTGCTGCCTTAGTCGCAGTCTGCAATTTCTTGGTATTCAGGTTTTTCAGTTTTGATCTGTTGATCCATTTTCACTCTTGAACTCAGGTTGTGCTGCTTTGTGCTGGTGTGTGACTTGTTCAGGAGGGGAAGGTGTTGTTTCACCAGGGATACAATTGGTGTTAGATTAGGATCAGCATTGTTTTATTCTGTGGTAAATGCAGCACCTGAATTTTAAATAGTTTTAATTATTGTTGTGGCCAGTTGATTGCTGGTATACAGCTAAGTGAGCTTTTCCACAAACATTTTGTAAGCGTGGCAGGCTTTATTGTGAGGTTTTAAACTCTGCTTTCCTGGAATTTGCTTAAAAACATGACTCTGGGAACGTAGATGAGCAGTCAGCAGATGTTGACAGAAGATGACAGTTGTTCCAGACAAAAATGTCTGTTCTCTTTCAAATATATTATTTCAAGAGTATTTTGAGGATTTTATGTAGTTCAGTATTGACTTAGGAAGCTTATTTCTCTGCTGCTGTAGTACCCAGACACCCAGTCACTATAGCACAGCTCTGGGCACTGTGTTGGTGGTCAGAGAAGTACCAGCCATGGCTTGTGTTTTTCTCTGGACTTCTTTTGCAGAGGGCAAGGGGGAGCAAAGTGAAGAGTTCGTGGCTGTACATGTGCAGATGCATATATACTTCTGAAAACTTAAAGCAGTTGAATTAGAATGTACAATTTTTAAGCAAAAAGAAAGGTAAAATAGTCAACAAACTGGGAAGCAAGGACAGGTATACCCTTTTGGATGTTCCTTACTAATGCTGCTTTGTATGTAAAGTCTGTAATCTGCATGTAGGAATCTATAATAGACTTTCACTGAAAGTTGTCTTCATTTTCAGCAGAAGGAATTTTTTAAAGAACATTGGAATTGTTGAGAATGTGTTTTGATACATGAGCCAGGTAATTAGTGTTAGAGCATCCACTACAACTGGAAAACACAGTGCCTGTGACAACAAACCTGTCCAGTCTTGTCCCTCGAGTGGCCTCTACTTATTGAGTGACCCTTGCTTTACTCATTCAGCCTTTCCCTCCTTTCTGAGTGCGATCCACCTGTGGATGGGGTTTGACTCTGGGAACCTCACCCAGGAACATGTGTGTGCCCCATGGAGCTGCTGCGTCTGAGGGTGTTTGAGTACCCCTGTGTGATTGTCACCAGTTTCGGTGTTGGCTCTTGGTCTTGGCAGACTGTGAAAGACACTAGGAGGGGAACACACTATGGAACTCTGAAGAGTCATTTTAGGGAAGAAGTATATGAGTAATAAAGGAGAAAGAACTGGCAAACGCTTGATTTTGTCTTGGTAAAATCATACAAACTTTTAGTGGTTCTTTTTTTTTGGTAGAAAGCCATGGAGGAGAAATTTATAGTTTGTTAAAAGACTGAAAACTTCATAGTAACCCAAAATTCTCACGCAGTTTATTCTTCTCTACCTCCTAAAACATTTTATTTCCCTTGTTATAATTAGTTTGAACTTTCCTCTATTTCTCTGGATCAAGTAATTTCCATACAACTTTGGGATTTTTTTATATACTTTAAATCTTTCTTCTAAATAATGTTTTTATAACAAAAAAAGCACCATGAATACATTATAATTTCAATTTTCATGGTGTGTGAAAGATTTCTCCACTAGGTCTTTATTGTTTTTGAAGAATTCATCACCCTAGTTAAGAAGCTTAATGTAAATTAAAGAAGGTATTAAGGAACATTAAGACATCAAAATGTGGAGCGTTCTTTTCCTTTCGATTGCTCCAAATGCAAACAAGTTGAATAAAATGCAATCAAAGAGCCTGTTTGGAGAACATTGAGTGGCTTTACAGCTGTGCTGTAGAGAACCTCTGGTAAGAGCATAATTCAAATAAAAAGGCCTTTCTTTCCTCCTCCTAATTCTCTTTGTTGTGGTGACAACAGAGTACAAGCCCGATAAAAATTTAATCACCTTATCTTTTTAAAGCAAATTGCATATTTGTTTACACACAATATACATAACATGAAAAAGCAAAAGCTGCTATCCAATCCCCCTCCCCTTCTAATCGCCTTAAAGGCCCTTGCCTAGAAGTTTAAAAAAATATTTAAATGTTCTAGTCTTTATTCTGAAGTCCCATTGTTCAGGATTGCTTTAAATAGGGAGCCTGGGGGAAGATGAATATCACCAAACTTCAACTCTGGACCAGTGCTGAGCAGCAGATGCCTGGGATATGGCAGCAGAGTTGGTCCAGCTTAACTGGCTGCTGCAGTGCCTCCTCCACATCGGGAGTTGCAGGCGAGGTGGGAGGATCACAGACAGGCCTGTGGAGAGAGCACTTTGATTTGGAGCTGCTTTGTAATGAATTGCCTTTGATTCTGTGTCAGGTCTGCCAACCTGAACTCCTTCCGCATTGTATGCATTTCTGAGGGGCTGCAGCAGGAGATACTGGGCACTGGTGTAGGTTCTGTTGTTGTTGTTCCCTTTTCACTGGGATGATGAAGTTTTACTCCCTTGTGTTGAAATGCAAAACTTGGTTTTAGTTGTTTCTGCTCACTTTGATGCACACAACCGCGAGCATTGTTGGTTTTGGTTGTTTACTGTTTACTAGGCACTGGAGTGCTGACAAAAACACAATCAAAAGTGCTTTCTGGCCCACTGCTGAGTGGCTCTGGACTGATAACTCCCCCACTGGATAGAAATTTAGTGCCAAAGGGATATTCTATGTTTTTTTAAATTATAAAAACTCCTGTGCTTAGTAGTTCCTTGATCTATTTTTACATACCTGACTGTACTCTCTGGGGACAGAGAGTATGTATCAATGTTTGTGATATTGTTCCTCTTAATCTGAGAATTTAATCAGCAAGGACTGCCTCAATAATAAAACTTGTGAAAATTTGTCCTGTGCAACAGTTGTCATAGACTCTCCCAAATTGTACTCTGTGTTTATATCTGCATGTTTCCTAGTACTCTGCCAGGAGAGAGAGAACTTGGGAGATGCAGTGATAGTAATTGTGATTTCAAGGCACTGACTTTGAGTGTTTTGAATGGTCTTGGGCATTTCACTATGACCTGCCTGTAATTTTTCTACTGTTGAATTGTAAGAAGAGCCTGCCTATAATCCCAAGCTTCCAACATTCCATTTATATGTATTGATAATTTGATTACTTATTAGTTGCATTAATTTTTCATAATTGCTCCTGTTATGCAGTGGGCATTTTTCATGCAGTTTTTGCTTCAGGGAGCTTGAAGAATGTGTTGACTGAAATCACAGCACCAGTGTGAGTGGTGCCTCTCCCTGCAGCTGTGCTGGGAGAGTGAGTACAGCATTTACATGTGATCTCAATGGATTTGTGGTTTTGTGGACCTTGAGTGGCCATCAAATAAAAATAGAGTTTTAATAATTGTTGGTATGATGCATCAGCTGGCATAATTGCAGCCTTGTTACTGTACTGAAAGCGCATGCAGAAATTAATTTGGAAATTTCCTCTAGGCTAGTGGAACAGTGTTGGATTTGAGGCCAGAAATATGATGATAGTGGCTATCTTTTAGCTCTGATAGCTGATCCATTGTACTGTGTGTACACTTAATTTGTATAGCCTAGACCTAGTGCATGGTGCACTGGAGTCTCCCTGTGATCTGTATTAAGGTCAGTGCCTGCTACATAGAAAAACAAAGTTTTGTAGAGCATACAACTCACAGCTGTGTTCCAAGAGTGCAAGGTAGAAGGTCCTCTGCCTTTTTTGATTTTTGAAAAACAAGGTTGAAAATGTGGTTGTATGATGTAAATTTGGGGAATCAGATAATACATCCTGATCATCTTGCTGGAAATGGAGAAGTATAAAGCTGAATGAATGGCATACTCAAAGCACTGTGTTATGCTGGGTCTCCTCAGCGTGGATGACAGGTTTAGGATGAGGAGAGGAGAGGGAAGGGGCGTGTAAGGCAAGCACAGGGAAGTGCACCAGTGGTACCCACTCAGCAGCCAGCAGCTATGGTGTGGTGCTGGAGTCTGTGCTCCATTTAGCAATATGAAAAATATCAGACTGAAAATCAAGACGCTGACTTCATGTAGAAGGTATGGCAGACTAATTAAAGAAAAAAATGTGTACCAATTGAGCCTATAAAACTCTTCCTGACCTTGAGAAAACTCCCAGAGAGCTGTGGGAAACTCCAATCTGTCCCCTCTGAACTTTTTTGTGTTGTTGTTTAAATATAGTAACTGCTTTTTTAATTAAAAAGAAAAATTAGATGGCATTTCAAATTGTATCCATAGTGCCTTGGGGACCTATTACAGTACAAATTACCCTCTGCTATTTAGTGAGGTCTTGTTTACTATTGTGTGAAGCAAGGGTTACCAGTGTAAGGATGTAGGACAAGAAGGGCCCTTCTTTGAAAGTCTAGCTCTGCACATGAAAGTGACGCCAACAATTGGAAGCAATTTGTGGAATTGTTTGATTATATTAATTATGGCACCAGCAAACAGTGCTTGGGAAACAGTTTTGTTTTCTTGCATTCTTTCTTGATTGCTTGCAGCAAAAGCCAAGATACAAAATGTGCCTTTAAGGACTGCTGGAGAGCGCAGTTCGAGCCATTGTGTGGAATTGGCACTGAGCTTGAAAGTGTTGTGTCCAGCCTGATGGGAGAGTTTTCCAAATACAGCTTCGGCCTGAACTTCACCCAGGTCAGCTTCTTAAATTAAACCAGCTTCTGTCTTCCTCATCAAGGAAGATTGGCTCTTTCCCTGCAAAGTAGGAGCCCATAATGAAATCCACGTTATTTCCAGTAGTACCACTTCTTATAATAACATCTTTCAGTCCAAAAGCCTGTATAAACTTAAATTGATACACAAGACTCAGTCCTGCTCACCACTGAGCTACAGCCTCTCTGATGTGGTACAGGGCAGCTGTTCCCCAATTTATGGGAAGATGTTTTATTTGTTGAGGATTTCCAAGCAGTCTGCCATGCTGAGACTGCAGGAATAGTGCTGCTAATGCAGGCTGACTGTGACAGCTACATTTGGTTGGGACACAAGGCAGTTTACTGCTGGTCAAAGTGGCTGTAAGATTTTTTTTTTCTTGTCTCTGTAATCAAACAATGAATTATGGATGTTTTGCATAGATCTCAAACACCATGCTGAGGATTTAGCACATTTGGAAGGAAGGATTCTCCTTTCTTGTCTCCTTGGAGGCTGGTTGCTCCCTGGCCAGCTTCTTGCTTTAGCCATATTAATATTCACAAGCCAGGCAAGGTGGTAATAACTGATCTTGTACTGGCCAGAAAAGAAAAATTGCTCTTCTCTGGAGTTTGAAACCCTAGCAGAATACTTGAGAGAGCTGACAAGAGATGTGGGAAAGGTGGTGTGAATTCAAAATAGAATTACTGGAGAATTGTGAAGGGATTTACATAAGTAAAATTCATTGCCTGATCTGTGAAAGTAATTGAAGCTCAAATCCTGAGCTCCTGAGGGTAGCAAGGAAAGGAGTATCCCTTGTTTCTTGAGTGAATCTCTGGTCAACTATTACATTGAAAGAGTCTTGGTACTCATATTATATTTGTTATCATGGTGATGAACACCTAGGAACAGAGTAGATTGGCTCCTGTAAGAGAACTTAAATCTGCCTAGAAAAGGTTAATAGGTGTTGACCCTGATGTCAGGTGGAGAATTCCTGCCTGATCCTGGGCTTTAGTTAGCTCAGGACACAGTTTCACCCCCACTTTTTCTAAAGCACAATGTATTCATGATAGGCAGGTGGGATGCCAAGCTAGATAGGATCAGGAGTCTCTAGATTCTCCATCATCCAGTCCACTGGATGCAGTGTGGTGCATTTGAGGTCCCTGTTACAGTGTTTATGGGTACAGTAACATAGTACTTTTGTCCTTAGAAGACTCATAAAGATCTTGTTTTTCCTGATCAGTTTGGATTTTTTTTGTTTGTTTGGGTTTTTGGGTTTAGTTTTTGTTTGGTATTCTTGTTTGTTTGTGGTTTGGTTGGTTTGGGTTTTTTGCTGGGATATTGAAGGTGTGAAATTGCATTAATAAAGTCAAAAGGTAGGATTTGGGGTGTCTTTAGCAGAGGAGAGGAGAAGTAGAGTTGCTAACTGATGTAAGGAGTTGAAGCAGCAGGATGTTATATTTTGTTGTTCTTATCCTTTCTGTCTGGCTGCAGAGATAACTAGAACAGGATAGGCTGGGCACACAGATCCTCTCATTTTGGAATGCTGCTGCCTTGTGCTTAAATCAAAGCTCCAGAGTGTTACTTTAGGGATTTACATGAACTTTTCAAGTTTTTAGGGTACATAGAAACAGTTTTTGTAGAATTACCGACATATTTTGGAGCTAGTTGGAAAACAAGTGTATGTTTTCTAGTGTATTGTGGGACTCTGAGAATGAGTTCTTGTAACACTGGTATTTCTATTAATTTTGCTGGAAACCAATGATAAATTTATTACTCTTATTTTAAAGTTGATCAAAATGTGAAACAATTGGGAGTTCTGCTCTATTTGTACCTTGAACCCTTCTTTGGACATAGATAGCTATGTTTTCTTAAAGAATGGATATTTTTTAAGGATGGATAAATATATATAGCTTTTAATTGTGTTGTGCTGAAATACAGGTTTCTTGAGTCCTGCAGTAACTAGCAGAAAGTTTCTATTTCCTTTCAGTGGTCTGTCCTTGGAGTAAGCTGAGGGACAGGCTGGTCTTTGAACACTCTTCAGTGAAGCCCCTCTGCATCAGACTGTGGCATGGATGTCTCCATCTGGGCCTCTAATTATTTCTGATTTTAAGGTCAACCAGCTTTTGTACTCTCTGTTAGCAAGAGCTGATGTAGGCACACACTCTCTAGCTGTGTAATTAGGGTTCAGGTTCTGACAGTTCAATTTAAGGAAATCCTGAAATTGTGCAAACCAGCTGTTACAAATAATCCATTGTGAGTGAGGATTATCCCCAACACTTTGCCTCTTCCAAGTTTTGCTCTTTTTTCCCTTCCCTCGGGAGGGAAGAAAAATGGCTGCCTGTCGTATTAAAAGGTTACATTTGCCTCTGACAGAAATTATTTCCAACATCAAATATGGTAGGTTAACTTATTCTCTGATGTTCAGTCAGTGTTTAGCATTTGAATGTTGACAGGAAACAATGAGTTGCATGTAGCTGAGTCTTCTACCTGCAGCGTTCGAAGGAAGTGAATAGGATATTTTGTTTACAGAAGGGTGAAGCAAGTTCAGTTTCCCACTGAAACTCTGCTCACAAATTCCTGAATGGAATGGGAGGTTTGGCAATAGTTTCAGCAAGTCAAGAACAGTCTAGCAATTTCTTAATATGTAATGCAGAAAGGGATATTTTCTATTCCCAAGGTAGCTGCTGGTGTAGCCTCAATGAGCTTTTTCCTGACAGCATGGTGAGGATTCTGAGCCAGCACTTCTCCAGCAATCCCTGGCAAGTACCACACAGGGTAGGATGAACTTTTAATTTTGGCCTGAAAGCTAAGTTCTCATTAATTGGGAGCATTGAAGTCTTTTAACGTGATTTTTCCAACACCCCCCCCCCATTCCACTTCTTATGCTGTAAGAAAACTGTGTAATCATCCATGCAAATACTTCCATGCTCACCAGCATAGTTAGCAATAGGCTTTTTTTACATGTGTGCACAAGAGAAGGGAGTTCTGAAGTTCAGCAAAATAAATTATTCTCCCTGTCTGTGCTGGAAAGCATGCCCTGCACCTATATTATTACACCTGTTTTCAATGATGGGTTTATCAGTTGCTTAAAAATTGCTCCTGTTTCTGGCTGGGCTATGAGGTGATACTGTATTATCATGCTTCTCATCTAAAGTGTCTGGCATTCAGTCTTTAAAATCTTGCATTCAAACACAATGTTTCATTAGCTTTGAAGAAGACAGAACTATTCCTAAATATTGAAGAGAATTGTGAAAATAGGAAATGGAAATCTAGAGATGGGAAATCTGAAAAATTAAGTTGGAAAAGGGGGAGAGAGAGTGCGAGATAAAACTCCTCCTCAGAAGGGCTGAATAGCAAGTGCAAGTGAGAGTCAAGGAAGAAGGAGCTGGACTTTAGAAAGAAAGAACAGAGACCACCCTTGGAGACCTTTTGAAGGAGAAGGGAAGCAGAAGGCTAATAAGAAAAAAAGTCAACAAATCTGACAAGGGATGTTGATAAGGGATGACAGTATTAAATGAAGGAGGATGTGTAGTGGAGAAGTTAAAAGTGTAAAAGGCAAAGTGGAGTCCAAGGTTACAGGTAATAGATGAAAGAAATATTTATATGGGGCAAAAGCACAGAGGTGCTGCTTCACCCTGCTGTTGGGTGAGCAAAAGGAATTAGAAGAGCAAATACTGTGTCAGCTTTCATCCTCCTTCCAGCTGAAGCAGTAGTAAAAACAAAGCAAAAGTAAACCTGATTCTGGTGCTGTGTGTGGGTGTTGTGATTTGTGTCTGGGCTGGCATTCCAGGCTGGCTGAGCACAGCCTGTGCCGGGCCCACCGCAGGATCTGCAGGAGGGCAGAACTTGTGTCCATGGGAGTAACTTCATTGGAGGGAGGGAGGGGAGCTGAATGATTATGTATAGATAAATTTGGATTTTAACCTATACACAAGAAGGGGTCCAGAATTCTGGTGTGGAATTTCCATATGAAGTGGTTCAAACCTGTACGTTTCTATGCGAGTTTCTTGTGTGAGCAATTGTAAGACTCGATGCTGCCATTCGTTTAACTGTGTAAGATACTGCAAGTCACTAAGCTGCTAGTTTATTTGTGGAAATTGTATAAAATACTGTGGTTTTCATTTCTGTTGTGCATGTGAAATTGTTTTTAGACTTGGGAAATATTTTTCCTGATGTGGTATTGCTTTTCATTTGAATTGGAAAATATAATTTTTTTATTAATATCACTTATAAATTGATCAATTTGGACTAAATCTTTCAGGTCATTCTGAGACAAAGGATATTAAAGAATCTGTATTTTTATTTGGAAGTTATTAATAGTAGTTGAAAAGGATGAAGTTTTCATTCTTTCACACTGTTTTACAACTAGATTTTCATATCTAACCTGAGTTAGTGGATGCTAAAAGTATATTTTGCATAAGACCTTGTCTGGGCACTTCTTCTTACAGACATGGTTTTGATGGGTAGAAATGAATTTGCTAAGCTTTTGCATATCTTATGTGCCTTTAAGGATGGCCCATTAATAATATTAATACATAGGTATTTTCCATCATTGTATGCAAGGCATTTTTTAGAACTTTCAAGCCAAAGTCTATTTTTAAATTTTTTTTTACATACAGACCTTTTCAATTTAATCCATTAGCAACTTGGCAAAATAAAATAATTGTCCAACAGAGGAGGAAAAAAAATCTATTAACATTTGCTACAAATCCGAGTAGTACAGGCAGCACTTAATTAATGGAACAGATTTCTCACTGTGTGTTCAAGCTAACACAGCTATTGTTCAGCAGAGATTAGACCCTTAATGTAAGTAAGTTAAACTAGACCTCCATCTAAAAATATCCGTCATTTCAGCTATTAAAGCTCTGATGTCTTCTTTGGTGACGGATATATTTCCCTTCATTTCCTTGGTTTTGTAAAATGTAAAGTATGCATTGTGTGTAATGTGAGAAATCCACGGAGGTAGATGAAACCCTGATTGTGCCTGTCTCTCTCTGCCTGATCCTTTGTGCTGCTCCCTGTCTCAGAGCCTCCTCAGCCCTGAGACCTTCTGGAACCAGAGCAGAAAAAACAGAAAATGCCATTTGTCAGGGTATGATGCCAGCCACCTAATCTGTTTGCAGAATGAGGGCCATGGGATCTGATTAGGTAATTTAGATACTGTGTGAGTTTAATAATACCTGAGCTGCCTTTGGCTGTCAGCCTGTCAATTCACTGGTAGGAACTACCACATTCTGCCATTTTTTCTTTAACCTTCTTACCTGGAATAACTTATTTAGTCCAAATAGGTGTTAAGTGCTGCCAGTGAGGTACACCTTTACTTCTTCTATGTGGAAGTTAGTGATAGGGTAGAGGAGGTGAGAGGGCTCGGTTTTAAATGTTTTTCCCCAGCTGAGTTCCACATGCAACATGTTTGCTTTTTTCTCAAAACCAAAATTTTTCAGACATGAGATACTTTGTTTGAATGCTGCAGGTGCTGTGCCAGGTTTCAGTTGTGTTGGGCCATCCAAGCTGATGCCACTGGTGGGTTTGAAGCTCAGTTTTCCCACGGTGGTTATTTCACCCTTGTGGCTGAGACTCCCCTGACTTGCTGCTGCAGCCAAGGGTCTCTGTGGGGTGAGAGGCCAACCACTGACGTGTCCCTATGGGCCAGGGCTTGCAGAGGCAGCCTGGGCTCTTCAGATACCCATAAGGGAAAATTTTGGCTGCAATTTTAATGCCACATCTCCTCCCTTCCTCTCTCCTTTCCGCCAATTAGCATTTTTTGGAAATTAGAATCTCACAAAGCCTGCTAACATAAATAAAAGTGTTTTAGGATTTGTTTGCTTTAATTAAAATGCGTCTTTCTGAAAGGATTTAGTTAAACATCTTTCTTAAACAGTTCTGTGCCAGTAACAGCAACATTTGTAATAGTGATAAGACCCAGAAAGGGAAACCAACTAGAAAGCAAAATGAAATGTTTCTTTGTCCAAAAAATAAATGGTTGTCTCAGGAAAGCGGAGGAACCCTGTGCAGGGATAGTTACAATTAAGTTGATCAAAACAGTAAAAAACATGAAATATTAAATAAATTCTGCAAAGGTAGCAAGTGGGGCTGCATGAGGTCACTCTTTTTGCTGTTTTTATTTAGCTTTCCCTTTTTTTGACTGTTGCTATTTTTTTCTAGCAGCACCCACAATGCTGTCAGAGCTTTCCAAATGGGAAATAAGTTGCTTTTCATGTAGTGATAAATTGTTTTTTGTAGTGAAGATGGAGTGATTGTAAAGGTAATGATATTAATGGGATTTATATGAAAGCATCCAATTAAAAAATCGAAACAGCTGCATCAAACATGACTCTACAATGTAAGAAAATCATATAATAAATATGTGGTCCTGCCACACCATATTACCTAGTTTGATTAATTGAACCTTACATGTGCAGAGATAGTCATTATCAGACTTTTCAGCCATCAAGGAAGAACAATCTCAATTATTTTCACAATGAAATAATCATTGCTTTTTTGTGTCCTGACATCTTGAAAACAGAGAAAACAGCAGCTGCCATGACTCTGAAATGCATGATCTTGCAGAACTGTACAAAGTTGATTCTGCTTGATGCTGGACTCCTGCAGCCTTAGTGTGGGCTGTAATTTATTTAGTTACATACAAAACATGTTGCTTTTCTCCTCTTTCAGACCGTTTCACCTTTTTTTGGTTGGGTTTTTTTTGGGATTTGTTTTGGGGGTTTTTGTGTGTTTTGTGGTTTGTTTGAGGGTCTTTTTTGTTGGTGGTGGTTTTTTATTGTTGTGTTTTGTTTTTTCTCTCTGTGAAAGTCTCCCCACTGTAGGGCCTTAGGGATGGTTTACAGCCTCTGGTTGTGAAATGGCAAATGGGCAGTTTCCTGGTTTTGCTTCAACACTTCCTCATTTCCTCCCTTCCCTTGGCCATGTGGTGGGAATGCTGCTGCAACAATTTGCTCCCTGACACAGCAAGATGAGAAGGTGGGCTCTGGGGCTGTGTCCCCTTGCCATCAGCTGTGAGTGCCTCTGGGTGTGTCTGAGCTGGAGCTGTTCACCTGTGCCTGTAGACCTCCTGTCTCCAGTAAATCATAAGCATCTCAATCTTTTTGTCAGGCTGTGATATGAGAATCCGCATCTGAATTTCAGTATTAAGAGAGAGAGGCTGATTAAGTGTTTGTGATAAGGTTATATGACACCACAGGTTAAAAATACCTGAACTGATTTTGGCCCAATGCCTGAAAAGCACATTGCAGTGTATTCAGGTGGCACTGAAAAAGCTTCCAAGGAGTTTGTTGCCTTCTGCTTTATGCAAGTGCTTCTTCAGGAATGGTCTTTTAGGAGCTGCATCTCTCTTGTTTTACAGCATTTCTTTGGACTTCCTTATTTGGCATTTCTTATCTAAAATGTTACCAGTATGTTGAGGTATAAGAAAAAATAAAGGTGTAATAAACCCTGGCCATTTAGGAAGAAAAGCACAAGTAATTTTGTTTGTCTCAAATGTCTGGAGAAACAAAATACTATGCAGCTTAATTCTAGTGCCCCTAAGCAATAAGCAATGCAAGTTGAAACCCCTAACAAATACTTTGTCTTAACAAAACAAAATCCCAACAAACAAACATAAAACCTGTATAATTTATGATGTGCAAGTTATAAAAAAAGCAGTGTGCTTCTGGTAAATCCGGAAAATAGACTTAAAGAAATTCAAGAATCTTCTGAGTCTTATGACTCTCTAATTCCTAGTGTTTTACCAATTGCTTTTTATTCATGACTTACATTTTTATAAATACTCTTAGTGATGATAAGAAACTTTGGGTATGTATCTAAATAATAGGAAAGGCCTTCCAAGTCAAAGACTCAGACCAGGGAAGCTGATGTGTCTTGTTTAAATTGTTGCCTGTGTTTAATACTTTAAAAGCTGTAAATGGACACTGAAGGATTCAGGATACTGCACTGAATTTGTGGTGTCACTGTTGTGAACTTTGTTATGTTTAAAGACTTCTTTTCTGTGTAAATTACCATACTGCAGGAGTCTTATGCAGAAATGGGACTTCTCTAATGCATTTGATTTACTACCTATTTTCTTTGGTTGATTTCAGATGAAGACATGCCTGTTCATTTTTTCTAGTTCTCTGAAATGTGATGTTGAGTGTGTTAGTCATGTTTGTTCTTATTCTTTTACAGATGGGCTGAAGCCAGATACGAAGATGCTGCTAACTGCTGTCTCCAAGAAGAAATCTAAGGGAGGGAAGGGGGATATGACCAAAGAGGATGAAAGCAGCAAGAATGATTCAGCCCAACCTGTTACTATCTCTCTTATCTTTAAAAGATATGTTTTTGACACACAGAAGAAAATGATTCAATCCTGAGGAAGCAAGAGAGGCCTCTGATTACACCTCAAAGTCCAGACCCTGAAATGCATTGAAGTGGAATGTGTTTCTTGTCCAAACACATTAGACCTGTTCCTTCCTCACAAATAGAGCCTGGAAGCTTGTGCTGACTGTGCCCTCTTCCAAAATCTCTGCAATCTCATATTGTTCTGTACGAATTTGCTTATTTTGTCATCTCTGCCATGTGCATCTTTATGGCATCTCAGAGAATCTCACCTGCCAGATGAACACACTTGGGTGTGCATTCTAATTGCACTGTTTTCCTGGATAATTTTGTTGAAATTTCTCTTGATTTAGAAGTTTGCCACCAATATTAATCTAAATCAAGTCAAGATGTGAATTTCATATGACCCACAAAATGAAGCTGATTATTCTAGGCTTACTTCCTTGAGCAAAGTGGGAGACAAAAGGCACACTATTTAATAGGTGAAACCTAAAATGGATGTTTCACATTCCTTCAGTTGGAGCTATGTAAGATGCTATCTGATAGATGGTATAGATGTTTTTTATAAATATGATTTATATCTAGAAATGTTTTTCATATTAAACAAAATGATCTGTGTAGCTGAGAGTCTTAATTGTTTGCTGTTCCAAAGGTTCAGAATTTATCTTCAGTGACATTTTATGTAACTTTTCTGATTTTCCTGCCTGTTCTGCAATGACTTCTATTCCAAAACTGTTTTCTTTTTCTTTTGGTAACAAAAATGCCTTTTGTATGTGAAAGGAAAAGTTGCCTCTGGAAATAGTCAAGGGCTTTATTTCATTAAAAGAATGATAGAAGATTGCTGCATAAGCCTTGTAAAATGAGTGCCTTCAAGATGCTTTAGAAACCATTAGTTTTTAATAGGGATTTCATGGCTGCTTTAGCTCTTTCTCTCAATTTCATGTCCTAGACTCATAAAAAGGAGAGCACTGGTAATATCCCTTCCTTGTTGCATACAAAGTATAGAACACCTTAACACGAAAACTAACAGCAAATCCACAGGTATGAAAGCTACAGTCTGGAACAGAAATTGGCTCAGGCTTGGCAGCATGGCAAATGTTAGTTCCTGCCTTTTGAACAAAAAGAGTACCTGCTTGTTGTTGCTGAGTAGCAGCCTGTGTCACATTTGCTGAAGTCAGCTATAGATGGTGACCATATGTATAATGTAACTGCATTAGTTGCACATGGAGGTAAATAATTGCTACATTCATTCTCATTAATCATATTATTATATCCCTTGATGGGCATAAGTCCATCATGTTAACATGATCCTGATTTTTTTCCCAGTCTTTTCCTTTTAATTTCTAGGTAGCCAAAGTGGCTACAAATGGCAAAGCTGTCAGCTGTTGAGAGGATATTTACAGCTGGACAGTTGTGAGACAGAGCAAGTCTGTCTAAACTAGGCTGATGGTCCCCCTTTAAATCAGAACAGAATTAGTGCTTTGTGTAATAATCCCAGTTTCTGCTGAGTGAGTCCCAGCAAAGCTTTAGCACATCCCTTAAGATTATGGGGCATGCTTTCAGTGTGATCCCAGAGGAATTAGGCAGGCAACTTCAGCTATTGGCTTAACGTAACTTGTGCTGCCAGCCTTGCTGGAAAATGTATCCTTCTGTAATGGAAAAAATGCATTTCACACCCCTGTCACCTTTCCTTCCCCATTTCTCTCTTCTTCCCAAACACCCCCAAAAGCAGTCTTTGGAAAGAATATTCATAATGTTATCTTTCTTTTAAGCCTTTATCAAATCCTGTTTTATACTCTGCACTGTTACCTCTGCCTGAGATACTGACTGCAGTGATGGAATACTGAGAAACAGATCACATTGAAGGAACAGTGTCACTATCATCCCAGGTTAGGCTAAGAATTATGGGTATAAAAAACCTAATTAAATACTCCTAGTTATTAAGGAACTTATACTTGTATCTGTATAGTTCTAGTGTCCTTGCCAAATTTTAAATGGGTTACTAATTTGGAGTATTGGAAAGAAAAGGGGAGTGATAAGGAAAGGTGCTTCCAGAATTGTTATCCTTGCACTTACAGGGCTTTGTCTTCCCATTTCTAAGACACTTCTGAGTAGTTCTGGAGAGGAGGTTGTCAGTGTAAATGGGGGTTTGTGTTTTTACAAAAGCCTATCTGATGAATGTTTTCCCCCCCACACCTTGGATTGCCCTTAACAGCATCAGTGAGTCTGTTGTTATGGAACTTGATCCCTTTGAAAACTCATTAACCCTGAACACTTAGATTTGCAGCCCTCTGCTTGGCTGAAAGGACTCCAGTGCACAGAGTCCAATGGCTTATTTGCTTGGGGTACTCCAAGGGAGTAAGCAGCAGTAATTCCAGAGTTGGATCTACATCCCTTTTTCATCCAGTCTCCTGTAAACATATTTTTAAAATCTTCTTCCTGTCTTCCTTTTCATTTCCAGACTAGCATACTAGCTTGGCATTTTTCTTCCATCTTCTTAGTCTAAGACCTGATCTCCTCCTCAGTGCTCCCATTTCCTTCTTTGCCCATTGCTTCTCCTTGCGCTGGCTCTGCTCTTGCCCTGTAGATCTGTGGCAGGGGGGAGCCCAGCGATAGGGGAAGGCTCTTGGCCTACAGCTCATCCCAGCTCCTGTGTGCACTGAGGAGCTGCCTCTGTTTAGGCTTTGACCCTGGGCAGCTCTGATGGAACAGGCTGTGCCTTCACCTGCCACCCTACCCTGACCTTGTGCCTTGGAATCCTCTGTAGAAAGTCCCTATCACAAAGCCTCATCCTCCCATTTTGCTCCTGTTGCAGAGGTTTGTGTAGGATACACAGCTGGGGAGTGATCACTGAAGACTGGGATTTGGTTTTGTTTTTCTCCCAGTGTAGAATTCCAAAGGGAGAACCTAAGTGTGCCCAAGAACTTTGATTATAATGTGCTATTACTGCAGATCTCTGGCTGCTGTCCTGAGGCTGTTGGATACACATTCAAAAAAGGGTGAAATGGTGGAACAAAATGATTATGGGAAAATCAAAGCTTTTAAAGACATTTGTAGGATGAACAGATGTTCAAACATTCTTTTATTTGGTTTCCAGACAGACATAGAGACTTTCCTTTCATCCTCATAATCAGTGCATTATGCTGTAATTTGTAAAAATGGCATTAAAAAAATATTAACAGGGTCATATTGTGATCTACTGACTCTGTGTCATTAAGCCGTGAAGTTAAGAACAAGGCAACTGGGAACATGGGTTGAAATGTTGCAGAATGTACTGTACTAGCATATATTGTCAGACTGTGTTACAATGAATCCAAAATGGAATAAAGATGTAAGGAGTTTTTTTTAATACTGTTAAGGTTGTCACTGTTGCAAAACTAGAAATTATTACGGCTGTGCAGATGTTTGGTGAGTAATACATCTTCGGGTTGTGGGGAGAGTAGCAGGGAGAAAAGCTTCATTTTTACAAGCCTGTTTTCTACTTTTCCTTGGAATTTATTTTGGGACTGCAGTCTGGCTTGTGATCATGCCAGGATCTGGAGCCAGGACGGTCAAAGCTGTGCTCATGGTAGCAAGGATTCAGTAGGTGGCATCCTTTGCTTGGAATCAAAGCTGAGTCTCCCCACCTAAAAAGGGGGTTTTCACTGGAACTGAGACAGAAGGGTTTGCATTAGGCTTGCAACCCAGCTCTTAAAGAACAACTACTAAGTTTTCTATTAAAAACTACAGTGTATTTAACGTCTGGGACAGAGCAATCAACTCCAATCTGTTGACCAAAGCCTGAGGCACTGGTGTCCTTTCTGTGCATGTTTCTGGCTAATGCTGAAGATAGTTGTCTCTTAAGTCCTATATTGATTGGCTGCAATTAACTGCCTATGGAAAAGTGACCCATCTGCACCAGGAGAGTTCTTGATGTGTACAAGGCTTCTCTTTCTGGGCAATAGCACTTTTTTTGCCTGTTGGACTCTGCAGTTGAACAGCCATGGGGCAGTAAAGCTAAATCAGAGCCCATCACAGCTCATGGGGAGTTGCTGTGGTGAAGCCACAGTCCACCCCAGCACTGTTTGCCTCTCACTGCTGGGAGAGCAGCTCTGTGTTTACATCTGCAAAGAGCTCTGGGATCTTGTGAAATGAAGGATGAAAGGCAGCAGAGGAATGCTACCTTATTAGCAGTTTCAAAACTCCTTCATGTTTCCCTTGTAGTTTAATATCTACAGTGAGCTGGAAAGCTCTTCATTTACAAACACATGAGTTTTAGACAAATTTGTTGAGGATATAAATAGAATTATTTTAAGTAGAGCCTAGTACTGGGAGCTAACCTGCCAAGCCTGGCAGAAGGAGAAGGACTGTATGACTGGAATCTGTGGTAAGGTCAGTTTTGCTAGATGATGGGTACCCAGAAGAAATCCAGGGACTTGGGGAGGCTGAGTTTAAGCAAGATACTGTCAGTATTTTGGGATTCCCCACAAATTCTCTCGCTGTTCTGTGCAAAAACAAGTTTAAAACATCCATTTACACTGTTGACAATATATGAGGAAAAAGAGTACAGTGGATCTGCTTATTTCCCATTGTCAATGCCAGATTATGGAGTCTTTTTCACATCTGCTGTGCTAGTTGAAGTTCTACTTACAGGTTTCCATTCCTCAGGAAGTGTTACAGTTCTTTGTTTTCATTTGTGTGTCTGATATGAGTGCTTTTCCATGATGTAATCAGTCGGCAAGACTCAGATCATCCACTTCCCCACAAGGTGACTGTTGCTTGTCAAAGGTGAGTCCTTCAAGGGGCATCTAAGCCATACATTTCTGATGTGCATTGGTATACTTTTTCTAGTAAAGAACAGGAGAGAGAATCTATCACTTTCTTATCTTTTTGTATTTCACAGTCAGCTGTGAACAGAATCAGAAAATACTGCAAGATCTTCAGTAAATCTCAACCCTGCACTGCTTTACAAGGCATTTTCTTAAAAACAAAACTGTCTTTTTGACTATTGAGTCCTTGCCAGTCCTGCTTGTTCTAGTTCATATTTCTTAACCAAAAGGTAATTTGAGGTCTGGATCAAGTGCTGCTAGACTGACAACCCCAGCAGTGAATGAGGTGCCTGCTAACACTCTTGCCACTGGCATTTTGGCTAAACTGATCTGATTACTTTTGATCCTTTAAGAAAGCTGGGTTGTTCATTAGCTCTAGCAAGTTCTGTTTAGATCAGTTTCTTCTCTTTTGAGTGGAAGTCATGCAGTCTTCTTGTGTTTTGGTTGATCATTCTGAGATTTCTCAAGGGCCTCATTCATGTCAATCAGAGAGACTCCATCCTTTTTGGACCACAAAATTGCTTTTATTAGGCTGTATGTGGCCCCCATTCAGATGTGTAGGAGCCAGTTCTTTTATGCTATTTTCTGTGAAAACTGATATTTTAGTGCCTATAACTTCAGTCTGACAGTTAGGAGTGATCCGTGCCCTTATGGTGAATTCATTCCCAAAGCAGCATTCCATAAGGACAAGCTGAAACTTAGACCCCACACAGAGGTGTTGCCTAAATTTCTTAGTTTTTGCTAAGGTAAGCAATCCATTGTCTAGTTTTCTTTCTTAAGCCTCGCTTCAGCCGAAGCTGACTTGAACTCTGCACTCTCTGAGAACATAGTTTTGTTACCTGGAAAGATCAAGGTCTTTCAGAAGCCCTTCTAGACACTGTTAAGTTACTGAAATATTATCTACATTGGTGCTACCTCTGTTAAATAGATAAGGGAATTTTTTTTCTTAGAGTGCTGGTCATGCTGTCTGTGAGAACAGTAGGAATGAAGATGAGGTACTTACTTATTGTGCAGGAATAACTAAAATTACTCCCTCCAAAAAATCAGGCATCTGAGAAGCATGTTTTCTCATGTAAATTTTACTTGTTTTGCCTTTAGATGAACTAAGGTAGGTTTCAAGTGCTGATGAATGTGGAAGGGAGAAGGAAGGGATGGTGTTGTGTCATCTTGCCTTTTAAAAATATTGTTGGGGAGCTCTGGCAAGAGAAGCATTTTGTTCAGGGAGGAATGCAAATCACTTTATACCTCACTGTTGGGGGGGTGGGTTGTGTTGGTTTTAACTGTGAAGATTGATCTGTGCTTACAACCCCACTGGGTGAGAGGACAGTTTGGTCTCCATCCAGTTCTAAATTGAGCTGTAAATCTCATTTGCCATCTGACAAAGGTATGACTGGGCAGTTTCAGACAGATGTCTGGATTTAGAACAGTGGAAGAACACAGAGGTTTGCCAGATTGGAATGAAAATAGAACAGTCAGGAACACAAAACTCAATGAGGGCATGGATTTAGGCTGAAATGTATTTATAGTTACCTTGAACTGCTATAATAATGGCATCTGGGTGCATGCATTTAGTAATTCTGTTGTTACAACAGCTATATTACTGTTTAAGCATCACAGTTAAACAAAGTCTTTTGAAGCTAAAGATCAGTGTTGAGAAAATATCTTACAAAATATTTTGGCTTCTCAGTACGAAGTGCTGACACTATTTGACAATTTTTGCCTTTGATATGTATTTCAAAACCACATCATTCTGTACAACTTGCCCTCACTTATGTGTTTGTGCAGTGAATCGATGCCCAGCTGATGGGTGCAAAAGTGGGAGAATGAATCTGGTCAGTCGTCCACTGCCACATGTGGGATGTCTTGGGGCTGGACCTGAGTCTTCAGACTGTGGCTCCTGCTGCTGCTCTTCCCACGTTTCCCTTGCAGCCATGTGAAGTGTGCTGATGAATCTGCTGTTGCCAGCCTTGAGGGTAGTTAGTCCAGACTCCTCAGAACATTTCTTTCCTGTGACACAAGTAAGAGGAAATCTGTCATAACTTTATCTTTCACTGAGGCAATGCAGAGTTTGTCCATATGGTCCATATTTGGTTTCGTCCATCTTCCAAAGGAAGGTGCTTAAATGGATTGTCTGTGGATTGCCATCCACCCTAACACAGAAGGCTCATGAAGGAATTGTTACTTGTGTCCCACTACGAAAACAGGCAGAAATAACTTTGGCCACAATTATTTGCTTAAAATAATAACATTAAAGTCATCTGTGAAAGAGCAGCAAAGACCACCTTCAATTTGTACATAAGGCTTGCTAATTTGCAACATTAGTTTTGCTGGTTAGTGTGGGGTGGTTTTTTCCCCCTTAATTAGAAATTTTAATTAGAGCATGCTGTGTATTAAGATGTTAAAGCTTTGACTGGCAGTTTGGAATTGCAGAAGGATCAGCTCTCTCTGTTGGGTTGCAGCACAGCAGGGATTAACTCGCACCCTCCTGCCTGCAGGTGTGTTTTGCTTCTTGAGTCGGATCATCAGGAAATGTTCCTCAAGGTAGGAAGCATTCATCTTCCTGATCAGAACCTGTCTGTTCCAAGGAGCCTGAGCTTAGGGAAGAGCTGCAGATTCACAGATCATACACAAGACAAAGTCTCAAACCTGAATGGCAAATAGGTCAATTGTTAGAGACCACAGCACCTTGTCCACTTAGCTCCAGTTGTGCTGCTGCCAGTGCAGGAAGGTTCCCTGTCTTTGGAGAGCAGTTGCTATGCTGGCCCTTCTGCAGCTCTAATTTCCAGTCCTACAACGTAGAAGAGCTGCCTGAAGAGATTTCCCCATCCCTGATCTGCTGATCTGGGCTGTCTGTAACACACCATGCATAGTGAGTTGCTGGGTGTGAGGGAGCCTTGTGGGCTGATGGATTTGGAGTTGATCAAGTTTCCTTACCTCATTTTTCTTCCTTCTTGTTTTAAAGCAGATTCAAGGGGAGATAGGATAGATTTTTAAGCATTAGCATTTAATGTTTCCAGCATCACACTCCTGGAAAGTACAAAAACTTCTGCCATGGATAATTATGGAATAACCTACATCAGGGAACTGTTTCCCTAGCCTCCTCACAACTGGTGGATATCTTGTGTCCTTTGAGCCTGAAAATTCATATTTTTGTTCTGCCTAGAGTAAGTGTGGGTTTTTCTGTTAGCCAGACAAATACACAATCATTTAAAAAACTGCTGAAATGCATTTTCCAGGATATCTTGTGGCACTCTAACCCACAAGCTAATTATGGTACTGCAATTATAATTTGCTGGTTTGAGTTGATTTTATGTTCTGCTGGAACAGAAGTCGTGATTTTCCTTATTTCTTGCTGTTAGTTTGTTTATCAGATGTTATCTGTCTTCAGAAGTGCAAATCTTTGCAACCTTTGTTGGTATCGAAAACTATCCATGCTTCTAATGGTTTGGGCAATCAATATGTTCTTCCAAGTGAAGACTGATAAGTAACATTTTAATAATTTCAATATTATCAGTCCCTTTTAAGCATCATCCCACATAGTCCTACTGTGCAGGGTACCTGTTCTATTGAGTGTTCATTTCTGTTGAGGGTTCACACTGATGCCCAAATCTTTCATCATGGATTCTTCTGTTAATGTATCCACATAGTTCAATTTTTATGTTATTGATGGTTAACTTTCACTTGTCAATGCTCAATTTCAGCCTGTCTTTGGTAGTACTTAAGTTTTTCCTCCTCTACCTGCCAGCTAAATCAACTTTCTGTTTACAAATCATGTCCAGTTACAGTTCTTCCCTTTCTGGAGGGTCACTAGTTAAGCAACACTGGGTTATTGTGTACTTTTTTAGCACTCGTTTGATCTTTCATTTGATTAAAGCCAGATTCTACCTTCTGTCCTTTTCTTTCTTTGGTTTTCTTGCAGAAAGTCTTGGGTAACCAAATGGTTTATGAATGTGTGTGTGTATCATTCCAGTATAGTAGAGGTATCTAGTTTTCCTTGGCTTTTTTTGCTGCTTTGTGCATGACATTGATCACGATGATTGGCCGGCTTGGTTTTGATTGATGCCTCATGGTTTTATCTGGCATTGAAGATGACACAGCTCTGTAATTCCTTGTAAGTTCTGTTTTAAAGAAAGTGGTAATTCTGGTAATTGACAGTAGCGTATGTATGTCTGTTAGTGTGTAAATAATTTTAAAATGCTGCCAGTAATCAGTGAAGAATTTTATCAGTCATTTTCTGCTGATCATGCACTCAGTGAGCTTGTAATTTTTATACCAATCAATAGAAGTGACTAAGTTGATAATTAATGAATGTTATTGAGCATCTTCACTTTTTGCTGAGCAGTTCTAGATCAAAGTTGATCACAAACAAAAATTCTAGGGTTTGTTGCCTGATGGTGAAAGCAGATTCTGTTTGAAGTTTGTAAAGATGAAATTTTAATTTTCATGTGAACTTTAATCTAGCACTGTCAGCACCATACTTTTGCAGGTATTGTGGATGTTGAGGTGGGCAGTGCTTGAGGAGTGGCTAAGCAAATCTAGTGTCACTGTTCTGCACTTGGCTGCTCCTGGCTCCTACCTGCTGCAGTGACTTTGAGTCCAGCATTTCAGTGCCTTAAAAAGGGAACATCAGGAGAGGCTTTGCAACAAGTTGAAAATTACCAGTAATGTAGAAAATACACCATGATTGAAAAAAGGCTGATTTAATTAAATGTTTATGGCTGAGACATTCTGATGTAAACAGCCTGTGGCTCCTGGCTTGCAAATTAGGTATCTTTCTGTCTGTGGCCAATCTCACTGTTTTGTGCTTGTGATACTGGAGTTTCCATCACTCTGAGCTCAAACTATCAAATCCAGGTGAGTACTTGCACATAATAGAATAGGAAGCACAGGTGTGCACTCCTGGAGGAGTGGTCAGCAACAGCACGCTGAGTTACAGAGCAGCAGCACCACATCCATTCCAGCCCGTGGCATTTGTGTGTGAAGAGGAGGAGCTCTGTTATGTGTATGAGCTGGATGTCAATGTAATAGTGTCTAAGACAGCACCAAATCCCATTGAAATTGTGTTCTGAACTTCCACTCTGACATCTCTATTTTTGTCTTGGAATCCTGTGGCTTGCTTGTTATCAATATAAAAATATTAAGAGAGAAACATTTTCTCTGCTCCATTAACAAGATCTCTTCAGAATCTGTGACTGACAAGCATCTCTCTGCACCTTTTCAATAAGGGGCTGTCATCTATTAGATGTATATAGAAAGGCAGGAGCTATTATGTTTTGGAGGAAATCCTGAAGTGATCTGGTCCCTCTCCCTACCCAAAAGAAGGATCAGTTATATATATATTCTGGTATCCAGCTAACTGAGTTTTAGAGATTTTTGTTTCTAGCTGTCACAGGACTTTAGTATCATTAGGGTTGTTTGGGAGAGCAAGGGAACAGATTTCTTTTTTAACTGATACCTTCCTTGTTGCAGTGTAAGCCTATTTATATATATCTGTGTGTGTGTGTACATGTATGTATATATACATATATATGTTTATCTGTATCCACTGTAATACAGAGAACAGTCCATTCTTTTCACTTTGCAGCATTCTTTATATACTTGAAGACTGAGCATGGATGTGATCAATCTTCTTTGCTCTGGACTAAATGTTCTTTGTTGGTACAGTTTCTCCCCTTGGGGGCTGTGTTTCCTAGACCTGGGTTCTGTCTTCCTGAGTTTCTCCAAACAGTCCATGTCTTTTCTTGAGTACATTTCTCTCAGCCAGGCAGTTCTCTAAGTAAGACCTCATGAGTGCTGACTAATTCAAGTAGGGTTTTAACTTTGGGGGTGTCTCAGGACATCTTCCTGTTTATGCTTCCCTGTGTGTAGGTTTTGCACAATTAGGATTTTATTGCCTTGATTTTAATGTATGAACTCACATTACGATGCCTCTCTGTAGGGTTGTTAATATAGGTTTCCATTTCTCATTCTGTGCTTACACATTTCAACATCCCCTCTTAAACAGCTTATTTTTTCAGACTACTGTCCCAGTTTGGTGGGTTCAAATTCTAGTCCTTTCCTCCAGCATGTTCTTTCCAAACTGATCTATCCAGTCATTGAGATCATTAATGAAAATATTGAATAGAATTAGCTCAAGGACAGGCTTCTGTGAACCATGCTTAATGCACCATCCCAAACAGCATACCATTGATAACTATTCTCTTAATGTTCTCCAAACAGTCTCATACTCAGCCTGTAATTAGTTTCTCTAGGTGACTTTTGCCTAGCTTGCTAATGCAAATACCTTGTGAAAAACTGTCAAAAGTTTTTTCTAAATCAAGCTACCTACACCTGTATTCTAGGTGATATTTTCAGTTATTCACACTGCTTTTATCTGGCTTCAGCTGCAAAACTGGATCTGTGTGGAGCCTGCTGCCCCAAGGTATGTGTTTATTTTTTGGTTTTACTAAAATCAATTTTTCTTAGAAAAAAATTAAATTTTTAATGTTTAAGAGGATGTTTAGGAATGTGCTTTGGTGCAAAGTATGCTGTATACAGGTGATATTCAAGACATCTTTGTTCTGTAGGTGCTTTTTAATCTTGACCTGTAAGACTGTGTTCACAGTATGGTTTAAGTATTCTGCACTTGCAGCCCTAAATCAGAGCTGTCATCAAACACTCAGGTGCCAAACCCAGCCTGAACCTATTTTCAGCCCTGCAGCTTTTCTCTCTCATGGGTCCTCTCTAAATCACAGCCTGTAAGGCTTTCAGGGCTAAAAAGCAGCAAATCTTGCAGTTGAATGAAACAACACTTTGGTGACAAGGGTGAATCCTAACAGGGTCCGAGGAGACATTTAGGGTCATTTGCACATATGGAATAAGTGGGGATTTGAATTGCAGGTTTGTATTGTGGTCCCTTTCAGTATCATGATGCTTTCAGGTGTGATTAAAATGTTCCTGTTAACATTTAAAAATCAAGTAAGGCATTTTCTGATGATTCCTTCTCCTTTCTTGGCCTTGTAATAAGCATATAATAAATTCTTCAACAGCTGGCGTTGTGAGGAGCTATTGGTTTTCAGCCCATCTGAACATGGAGGTATTAGGATGCTTCCTGCACATTTGTGTGTAATGAATGGGTCTTAGTTATATAAAGTGCTGCACAACTTCATCTCTGCACAGGGTGTTCAGCAAACAGTCCCCAGCAGAAAATGCCTGCTGTTTCCTAAGCCATGGGAAATGCTTTCTTACTCCATTAGCTCTGCTGCACTTGCTTGGTTTTTTTCCCCCTACTTGCTCAAAAGAGGAGGCAAACATCTTTACAGCCACACTAGCAAGAATTAGCCCAACTTTATTTTACAGGTAAACTAACAAATAAGAGGAGAATCTGAGCAGCCCCCAGGGACTGAATTTGTTTGCTGCTGGGCTGTTCTATCTGCAGCTGGCATCAATGGAAACCCAAGTGCTCCATTAAAAGTCAACAATCTCTGTTGGCTGGGGCATGGGGCAAACAGAGCCAGCCTGTTCTGCAGACAGACTGACGGCCTTTATCTCCCCCCACCCAGCTCGAGATGGGAATTGATGAGACTCTGAAACAAAAAGCTTGAAACTGGGACTTGGAGTTCTTACCCTGCAGCTGTTGTTCCAAGGAGGAGCAGAGACACAAGGTTGCCTTCAGGGGCCCTGTGGGAAATTCAGAGTGCAGCACATTAAGTGAGGATTGGGGCTCATCTGTAGCAATGGGAAATAATGCGTGGTGCTGGTGTGGGTACCAGGTAGTGACATGGCTGTGTGAATCTGGAAATTTTCATTCCAAACCCTTGGGATGGTGTGGGTCAGTTACCACTCCAAGCTGATGAGGACAATAATCTGCTTTAGGGTCTACCCTTTTAACCATGCCTACAGATTAGTGCCTTAAGCAGCAGCATACTGTCCTCTCACCCACCTCAAGGAGGGTCAGACCCACAGCCTCCCGTGGCATTTTCTTCCAGTAAATGTGACTGCTCAAATGATGCCTTGATACTCTGATTGCTCACAAAAACAGAAAGTAGGGGTTATATGTACTTTTGTCCCCATGGTGCAGCAGAATTAGATTGCATCTCAAACACCTGGGGTTAGGGATGACTATGGAAACACCCAGCATTTGATGGTTTCATCTTTTCAAAAGTCAGCCCTTCAGCCAGGGGACAGTGTGCCACACAGGAAGTACACTGGGCTTTGATGGTATCATAGCCTGAAGGGAAATGCATGACAGTATTCTGAGTGCAAGGGAAGTGGTCTTTCCACTCTGAGTTTGCAGATATTTGAGTGGTGAATTCATTGGTTCTCCCATGCAGAAGTTATCTTTACCCCATCCTTGCTGCTTCTCTGTCCCTTTGTTCCGCCAAGAATTTTTATTAGTAAACTCTTTGGTACAGCCAGCAAATTGTTGTTTGTCATAGGCCTAAGGCATTGTTTTGTCACTAAATGCTGCTATTTTGTTACTTGCTCTTTTCCTTGGCAGTCTGGGTCTATGAGCACAGTAACACTGGAGTTTTGGTGCTTTTGGGGTATTGCACATGGTCTTGCTATCCTTTTACTTGTTAATTCTATCAGGCAATGTTATAAAATGTATAAAGAAAGAATTCCCCGTATCATCTGCCTTTTGTTCATCTTAATCTCAAGTCAGTGTAAGTGACCTCTAGATAACAGCCAAGATAGTATTTTGTGCTCTAAAAACATGTACGTAGAAATGAGTGCAGCAGATATCCCTTTTGCTCTTAGCTGTCCAGCCTGTGTCGGGTACATAGGTTGAATCATTATTCTAATTACCTTTTGAAGGTAAAGGTGGTGTCCCATGAATGGGATTTTCAGGAGCAGTAACCCTAAACCTATTCTTAAAACAGTCAGAGTGAGTTTCATGGCTAACTTCAGGGGTAGGAGTGTGCTCACAGCATGCAGCTGACAGCCCAAACCAAACTGCTGTACCTGCTTTGGTATGGCTGCAGGAGTGACCTTGGTCCAACAGAGTTTGGGCATTTTCCCTTGAATTGCAGGGAATTACCCTCTTACTTTCTAGGGCATTCACTGATGTCTGTTCAATATTCTCTAAACCTCTCCTCATATGCACAGTAAACTCTGGTATTACTGCAGAGGAGGGGAAAAAATGAAGGGAAAACATCTGGGGAAGGTAGAACATGAGCACAGACCACTAAATACATTTGGATATTGTCTTTTGGCTGTAACCGTGTGTGAACCCTTGAGCTGATCCACTGCAAAAACAGGGCAAGGATGGCTCTACCAAAAAATACTTCTGGCTTAGAGCTTGTGCCCATGGTTTTTTGTTAATTTGATCATGGTGTTGCACTGTATCAAAGAATAATACAGTTTGTGATTAGCTTTTAAGCCCTTCTAACTGCACCATGCATAGGTCCAAGCCTACTGCTTGACTTTGTGGGTTCTGAGACTTCACAAGTATTGGAGTGAGGAGGAAGCCCAGTGATCCAAATGTCTGCAAGGATTTGGCCATCCTGCAGTCCCCTTAGCAAGTCTCTCTGGCATGGATGTGGAATAATTTCTGCCAGGTAAGTGGATCATGAGTCTTTTTGGTCTTCATTTCAGCTACTTTGTGTCTGTCATCTTCGGATTTCTGAAAAATTGCCCTGAGTGTCTTATGGTCTCAAGAATACCCATCTCTAAACATTTTGGTGCAGATGTCTTTGATTTGCACTGTTCTCTGCCTCCTGATTTGTGACCAATTCTTTTGATCCCTTCCCTGTTTTTTCTGACATGCTTCTGGTCAAGAGGTTTTGTTTCTTATAGCACCAGGGGCAGAGTTAGAGGCGGAAG
Organism: Anthoscopus minutus; assembly: GCA_013399455.1. Lineage (NCBI taxonomy): Eukaryota > Metazoa > Chordata > Aves > Passeriformes > Paridae > Anthoscopus > Anthoscopus minutus. Next base: position 5,474 of record VWYI01006011.1, on the reverse strand, counting down.
CAATGCAAAACTCTGATATGTCCACATCTCTCTTCAATCTGTTTATCTTCCTCAGAGACCTGATAGTGAATGACACTCGTATAAACAGTGGGTGAAAGACCTGATGTGCACAGTTCAAACATCCTGTCATGGTCTGGGCACATGTACCTGATTGAAAAATAAACACCTAACGTGCATAAATATCTGATGTGTTTTCTTGTTAAAATCTTGTGTCCCTGTGCAGTGTTTTTGGAAGACCTACAGTTCATTCTTATATTTTCTCAGAATCCATAAGATATAGCCTGATCTTAACTCTGCCTTGAGCTGCTGGCCATGACTTGATTGATGCTGTAGACAAGTTCATCTGAATGCAAGTTTATATGATATAACCACTACTTCAGAGAAACTCTTAAATGCTTTTCTGCTTCTAGCAGTGACCTGTTAAACTATTTCACACAATTTAACCTTGTCTCTCCCTCTCAGTGTACTCAGTAATGGAATGCACAGTGCTTCAGTCTAGAAAGCCATGTAGGTTGAACCAGGCTGTCATTTCAAATTCTGGAATTTCTATTCTTGCAAATTTTTCAGGACCAAGCTGGATAGTCACCAGGTCTCAAATAACTTTGCTTTCAGCAGAGGTTGGTGCTAGATGGTTTCCCAGTATCTGAGTGATTGTGTGAATCTGTGTTAACCATGTGCAGCCATAGTTAAAATCAGGTTTCTTCACCCTGGAATTCCTGTAGCTTGAAAGAACATCATCCTTATTGCTGCTTCTTTGTGTCAGCCTCCTGTTGGGGGATTTTTGACCCGAAGATCAGATGTTTCCTGGGACTGAGGGCATACAACAGATAAATTGCTGAAAAAGATGTGAACAGAAGGTGCAGTAAAACTCTTCTAGAGGCATCATTTGTAGCAATTGTAGGCTGGTTCCAGGTGCCAGCTGGGCACGGGGTGGAACAGTCCTGAACATCTGTGGTGGATTCTCTGTGCTGGGACTGTGAAGATAAAACACATAAGATCCAACATCTGTGAAGATCCAACATAAATGGCTGGGAAGCTATTGACCACGTGCAGTGGTTTCACTGCACTCATCTGGCTGCAGGGACATGATAGAGAGTCCCAGAGCTGTTTTTCCAGAAGAATATTCCTTTTCATGGCAGGATATTGCTCTGGGGACAGATCTCAGGCAAAGACCTTCAAAGTTTTATCTTTTTCCTGGAAAAGAAGGTGGCAAACCCAGTCCAGGGGCTGCTGATGTTAGAGGGGATCAGGCTTTGAGTCTGAAAGTCCTGAATGGTGACTGTTTTGGCCTGTAATAAGGCTGGGTAAGATCTCTGGTAGAAACTTACTTGTGCAGTTGAGTTTTGCCTATGAGAAGAAGTTTGGTTTTACTATGAACTGCATTGTGCATACTGTTCATCCCTAGCTGTCTCTTTGCCCTCCTGCTATCCTCAGCTCTTTTCAGAAACGTTAGATTTATCACTCTTGGATTGTCTGTCTTGTTCTGGCTTTTAAAAATAAAAGCTTTTCAAAGGGCCTTTGGAACAGGCTGTGTTATTTTTGGCTCAGTCTCTTAGTGACACTCATTGCAGAATTAAAACTTCTAATTA
>VWYI01006010.1:16305-34054 GCA_013399455.1 Anthoscopus minutus | reverse complement strand
GGAAGTGCGGAAGGAAGGAAGGAAGGAAGAAAACATTTAGGCAGGAAAGTCAGTCTGTCTTCTTTATGGATTTTAGCTGAAAATCCAGAGGATTCCCCAGTGCTCCTGTTTTTCTGGTCTTCTGGAGCACATAAAAATCTCTGCTTCCAGCTCTATGGAACCATAGACTATTTTCCCATGACTGCAAAGTGAAGTAGGTTGGAGTTTTCTGACCACTTTCCTGACCTGCCTGTGAAGTGGTGTATAAACATGCACAGCCCAGAGCTGGGACAAGGGTTCTCACTGTGTGAAGGAAGGCCAGCCCAGCAAGGATGGTCCTGAAAGAGGAATGAGGCAAAATGCAGTCTACACCATCCCATGAATTGTACTGGAAGGGAAAGGTAGCCAGAAGGGATCTCACACTGCCTGTGTGGGAGAAGATGGGATTCAGCATAAGTTCTTTGGATAAAAGGTTGTTTTTGTCACAGAAGCTATGAACAGCTGTCCACATGGGAACAGGACTTGGGGAGCAGGCTGATTTAGAAGAACCGGTGCTGACTTTGGTAATCAGGGGAAGAATTATTTTGAAATTGTGGATGGTGAAGGCAGGCAGCCAGGACAGCAAGGAAGCCGAGAAGACACCTGCCCCTTCCAGAGAAGAGATCTTTCCTCTTAGGGAGGTAAGCAAGAAAAATCCTGCTGAAATAAAGATTTGCTTTTGGGTAACAAGCATAAAATTATTTGATCAAGACAGAGAATAGCTGGCCCAGAAAATATTATGTAACCTAACCGTTGGGGTTTTTTGAGTTTTTGGGGCCTCCAGAGCATCCCTCACCAAACTTTTGAGCTGGGTATGTACTTGCAGCAGCAGCTCGCTGTAGCACTGGGTAGCTCCCACTTTGGTCCTCCTTTCCCCTCCTCTTCCCTCAACCTGAAAACAGGAGCCAGGAGTACAGGCAGGACCTCTGTGCTCTTGCATCTTCAGGTCCTGTTGGAGCGCCTTATCTTAAAATAGTCAGCATGCAAACAGCGTCTGTTGGAACATGATGAATTTGTGCAGATGTATTTACCATCCTGAACTAGATTTTAAACAAATTGACATTTTAATATGCATTTATTCCTGTCGCATTAGAGGAACCTGCTGGTATTATGCCAGAATGTGGTATATAATGATGCTGTTTAGCAGCAACTCTGTCATTTGCTGTTGTTGACAGTAAAATAAATTAACATAATAAACATAATTTGTTCAAAAACAGCTAAGTAAAAACAGATGGTTAAAATATTTTGGCAGGACCCGTTAGCCCAGGTTTGCATGTGTGTTTAGACATTAGTTCTGTTTGCAACATATGTTACATATTTTCTTGATCCCATTTAATATGCAAATACACACCCTCTTCCACGGTTGTGTAAACAGGTCCTTTACAGGGTGAGTGATGTGGAGGGTGGGGGGAATGAGTTTTTTGTTTCTTTTCTGTGTCAGGACCAATTCTCAGCTACGTCAGTGGGAGAGGAAAGTAGCCATAGTACTGTAAGAAACAAACAGGACAGAAGGTGGAGCATAACAACATATTTGTGTACTGACACAATGGATCTATTACTGGCTCCTGAGACCTCCTTGTGTAAAATGCTGGTTTGTTGCTCGTGCTCCTGACCCTGCCAGAACGTGCTGTCCCCACCAGGCTCCACAGCCTCCTGCTTACCTAATTCTCACCACACTGGCCTGAACCCCAGGAGGATTAATGGTCACATCCAGTCCCATCCTTCCCTCCCTCCTGTTGGTGAGGGCAAATGTGGAAAAAAAAAAAAGAAAAAAAAAGAGGGAGAAAGCAAACTGCTCTTTTAAAGAGAACCTGACATTGGAATGGAACAAGAACAAGCAAGCTGGGATGAAGTTCATCTTTTTAACTATTTCTAAGCTGTGGCTGGACTCATATAGGAATGTGCATACTAAGATATTCTTGTTAAGAATTGCTGTTGCTAGTGTTCGTTTTTAACACTTATATTAATGTTAATGTTTACTCCTAAGCGTTACATGTCTATGAATAATTTTCAAGGTATAGGGACATGGTTTAGTGGTAGACTTGGCAGTGTTGCATTAACAGTTGGCCTCAGTGATCATAGAGGTTTTTTCAACCTAAAAGATTCTATGATTCTCTAGAAATTAAAGCAATCTTTGTCTTGCAAGAGAAACTAAGGGTATCATACCTCTAATGAGCTGCATATTTTATATAAATTGTATTTACAAGAGCACATGTACTTAATATGCCTGTAAGATGCACCTTTTAAACCACAGCTCCAGAAGAGATGCAGCATGGACACATAGAAAGAACATGGTCCATCAGTGCCTCTCAGTGCACAGCTGCTTCTGGAGAGCCTCAAGCCAGAAGGCAAAGCTGACCTTCAGTGCCCTCCTGAAAGAGCCCAGCATGTGCTCATACCAGATTGCAACACGGGGTGAGTTTTGTTAATATGTGGACTAGAGAAAGAGATGAGTGCTAGTGGTGTGAGCTCTGTCCTTGAAGCCAGTAGAAAACTGTGCACACTTCAGGGTTTAGTGCATATACATACCTCAATAGTAAGTGGCCTCAAGTTTTCCATCTCCCCAGTTTAGTTACCCTCTTTCTCACTCACCTTGCATGTCTGGAGAAAGAATGGCTGCTCGTATCTCCTTCTCGGCTCATTGTCCCCAGAATTTTCTGTACCCTTCTGGAGCTCTCCCTCCAAACTCCAGCAAATGTCAGTGTCTGTTTGTCTCTCTCCAGACTGACAGCTGTCCCCTCCTGCCCAACATCCCAGCCTGCTGCAGCACTACCCAGCACCCTGCAGGGCAGCGCTGGGGAGGGTCTGGGACAGCTTCTGTCCCTAGAGCAGAAGGGCATGAGGGAGAGTGGGAATAATGCCATTACCTCACATACCATTCATGCTGTGCCTTAAAGCAGTGAATTACAGCATCCACATCATAAGTGCCCAGGGCCTCATCATGCAGGGATGTCCAGGAAGCATGGGATGCTCTCCAGGGATGTATGCAGTCCATCATTGCAGAAATATGTGGCACAAGGGAGCATTTCCAGAAGGTCCTCAAAATGTCACCGTCCCTTCCTTGCCTGGCTCGACAACATATCTAATATAAAATATTATTTGTGAAACTTCCTTTTAATTGCTGTTTAATGGCTCCTAATATATTTTGAATAGGCATCTGTGAGTTCATTTTGACATTTATTAGAAGGCATTAGATAGCCATTTAAAGGTGATTTTATGACAAATGTCTGACATAGTTAAAAATGTGATGGTTGATAAATTATTATGTGATGTGCTTTTGAGCATCAGGGAATTAGGCTGTTGCCAAATGTGACTGTTTTTGATGTTGTAAATTAATTTTTATTTCTAATTGAATTATGTTTGTAGGGTCTGAAAGTTAAGAGAATCAGAAGTTGAAGAGGTAGTGGAGAAGCAGATTCTGATGACAGAAAACATGGTCAAACTAGTGCAAGTCCTGGACTCCTGATTTGGGTGAAGGAAGATGGTATTTGGAATAAGTTGTTTTTTAGAGGAATTACTTCATCTTTCTTACCAGTGTTCTAGCAAGGACTTCACCCTGCATTAGTCTGATTATTTGTTTATCACTTTTATTATTGTCTCCTAGAGCATCACACATTCTGGACCATCATTCCCTTGTGGCAAAAAAGAACTAGTGTTTGTCTTGCCTAGGCAGTTTACAGCACAAGCAGGCCTGGGCCTAAGGAAACTGATAGAGAATTAGCATTATAAACAGCAAACACTGGTTTTTAGAAGGCTTTTCCTCAGCATCATGGCAGAAGAGATTTTTAAGCACAACTGTGTTTATGTGAGGACGAGATGGTAAGTGGTAGAGGAATGATCTGTGCAAACTAACAGTGGGTGATAGAAGCTGCCAGGAGATCACTGAGTTACAGGGTTAAGGCAGATCATGGATGTGGCCACTGAAGGAAATCTCTGTCTCAAGTTGCATGGAATTCCCACATTCACATTAATATGTGCACAAAGGAGAGGAGAAGAATCACAGGTATATTTCAGATTTGAAAGTGAGTACAGAACATGCAGATGTGGGAAGAGATGCTTTCTCACAGACAGCCTCTGGCTTTAAGGAGAAAAAAAAATGCTAAGACCACTGTGCATGCCCTGATGGACAGCAGGGCTTCTTGGAGATGAAGATATAAATCAAAGGACATGGTCAGGCAAGGTCACCTAGGTCTCCAGAGGCAATAAAGAATCTGGAATAAAGAATATGGTATGGCAATAAAGAATATGGTAGAGGAGAGAGTGCCTTTGGAATTTGTAGTGTTTGGGATCAAAAAAATGAAGCAGCCCTGGGCTCTGATGCAACTCTGGGGTCTCCTGGCTTCCTAAAGTACAGTCAAATGCTGACAATCCTGAGCACTCTGCTGCTGAAGGGCTGAACCATCTCTGTCTGATGATCTTGTGCTTAAGGCACTCATCCTGTCTATCTAATGATTGTGCCCATAGGCAAGGTCATTACATCCTCATGCAGTGGCACAGGTACAACAAAGAGATGCCTCAAAAAAGTACCTGAGAGCTGACAGATTACATTTCACAGTCTGTTTAGGAGGAATGAAGAATGGCCTGAAAAGACACTCATTTGGGGTCCAAACTCCTTGGAGAGCCTAAGTTTTTGTCCAGCATGATCCAACAGCTTGAGAGTCTCGTAGGACTGCCAGGCATATCTAAGTGAGCAAAAATGCTGATGGTGTGACAGCATCTGATTTGGCACCTGTGTCTGCAGCCACCTGGGGATGCTGGGTATGGTCCTAGGGAGCTTTGCCTTGTTGAAGCCCACAGCGCATCTTCAGTGGTGCCTGTCTCTGCGTCTGCCAGATGACAGCAGCTTTTCATAATTCCACCATCACACCATGTCTGTCTGACAGCTCTGCACAGAGCATGCCATGGCTTCCATGGGGATGTCAGGCATGGCTTCATTTCATTCCTTGTGTGTGGCTGAATGTGGTGGTCACTACACTTTGCAAAGCAGGCAGGAAGAAGAGCAGGGTGTGATGTCCTCTGCTCATAAATCAGGTACACTGCCTGCTCCTGCACAGGCTCACTGCTCCAAGAGGATACAGCCCTACAGGCACTTGGGATGAAGGGGCCCATCTGGTCCTTCCCTGCACTGCAGAGACAGTAATTTTCCAAGCCTGGGATGTGAGCTCTGCTCAGCAACCTTACAGCACTGTGCACCATTGCATTTCAGTGCTTCTTACACAGGCCTGGAGTTAAAAAACAGTGCCCTCGGTAAAACTGTGCATCTTCCCAGCTCTAATGTTTGGCCACTGGTTGCAAGCATGAACTAGATGAGCTCTGTGAAGTAATTATACAGGGTCAAAAGCACTCCTACATTTTTTCAAGTATTCCTGGGTGGTGTTCACCTAACATGCTGAGTGGGATCTATTTTTCAAGTCTTTGAAGTTTTTTAATTCTTTCTATGAGTAAATGTCATTGCTGTAAAGGGCCAGGGTACTTAATACAGGTCTTTCTGGAATTACAAAGGCTTGAAAAAAAAAGTACTTTGCATTTCTACCACCAAGGTGCATGTGAGGGTCTTCAGGTTTGATGAAGATGGGCTTTGCTTTCCTTGCCTGAGGGCTTCTGTCTGCCAGGACCATTGTATGAAGTACTAGGGGGCACACATCATGACACGTATAGGTGAAAAGCTGGACATGAGATAACAGTGTGCACTTGCAGGCCAGAAAGCTGAATCTGAGTTGGATTAAAAGAAGTATGGCCAGCAGGTCAAGGGAGATGATTCTTCCCCTCTACTCTACCCTTGTGTACCTGGAAAAACTGGAGCACATGGAGTACTACCCCCAGGTTTGGGGATGGATCCAGGTCCACAATACAAGAAAGATGTGGACCTATTAGAGTAGGTCCAGAGGAGGGCCATAAAGATGGTCAGAAGGCTGGAGCACTGTCCTGTTTAAAGGTAGAGTACAATTAATTTCTCCTCAGTAGCTGTTACATTGCTGTGTTTTGGATTCAGAATGAGAATGGTGTTAATTATACACTAATGTTTTGGGTTTTGCTAAGTCTTGTTTATCCTAAGTCAAGGACTTTTTTTCCTCCTTGTCTCATGCTCTGCCAGTGAGGAGATATGCAAAAGAAACCGGGAAGGAGCATAGCTGGGACAGGTGACCCAAACGGACCTAAGGGCTCTTCCACACCACAGAATGTCATGTCCAGTATATAAATTGCTGGGAGTTACCTGGAAGTGGGGTTGGTCTGGGTTCAGGAAGGGGGTCTGGCATTGGCCAGTGAACAGTGAGCAGTTGTACTATTCATCACTTGTTTCCTTTTTATTATGATTTTTAACCATATTATTAATGGTATTAAATAATACCATTATGATTGTATTTTATTTAATTTTCAATTCTTGAACTGTTCTTATCTCAACATACCAGTTTTACTTCAGTCCATATATACCAACTTCTAGTACCTAAAGAGGGTTTCTAAAAATGAGAAAAAGGGACTTTGTATATGGGCAGATAGTGCCAGAACAAGGGACAAGCAAAATTCAGTTTTAAACTGAAAGAAGGTATATTTAGGTTAGATGTAAGGAAGAAATTTTTACTCAGAGGGTGATGAAGCACCGGAACAGGTTCCCAAAGAGGTTGTGGATGCTGCATTCCTCCATCCCTGAAAGTGTTCCAGGCCAGGTTGGAGCAACCTGATCTAGTGAGTGGCATCCTTGCCCATGGCAGGGGGTTTGGAAGTGGACGATTTTTAAGATCCTTTACAACCCAAACAGTTCTATGATTCTATATACCCATGATACTGTCACAAACTACCTGTAACCAAGAGGTCTAAGAGCACCTTTGGAGCAGCCTCTCACAAGTGCTCTGCCTTTCATTTGGACTGACCCGCCAAATTAGCTCAAGGCACATGTTAAACTCGTATTTTAAAACACCCTGCCAAAGCTCCCCCCAGGCTGGTAGACAAGCCCTTGTGTTAAATGGCTTATTGCAGAACAGAGAGAAAGTAGAAGCAGACTCAAGATGACCACAAATTCCATCACCAAGCCCTCCTATCTTGTGGCTGGGTGAAGCCCAGCCCTGTGCTGCCAGCCTGCTGATCTGCCTGCTGCTCCACCGGACACAGAGCACCTCACAGGCTCCTGTGCCTCTTCCTTGCCTTGTATGGAAATCCTCTGCACAGGGGAACTTGTCTTGGTTGTACTTCTCTGGTCTTTTTCTCCTCTCTATCTGACTTCTCAGAGACAGAGGTGCTGGCCAAAGTTGAACACACCATTCCAGAAGAGGAAATACCATTATACTGGCATCATGAGAGAGAGAGGGATCCTAGCGCTGTATTAAAATGAAGCATGAGCCTGGGTACATCTGGGTTCTGTTCTCAGTCATGCTCCAGGTTTTCTCTGAAGTTTGGCCTGCTTACTCAGAGGCTTTATGCCATAGCCTCTCTCCCTGTGAAAATGGCTGTAATATTTTCCCTGCATCTTAAAACTACTGGGGTTGTGAAAGACTTGGATACTTAAGTGCAGATATAATTAAAAATGGAAGATAGGATGGATTAATTATCCCCCAAGCTTCTGGTAAGACAAGCCAAATATCTTGTTCTATGTTTTCATAAGGAATAAATATGAATTTGAAGCATCCTGTGTATTAGGCTGATGCATGGGGGCTGAAGCAGGGCTGGAGCTGGGAAAGCCATGGTGGGGTCAGCATGGACAGGAGCTTCCCCCACACCTGTGCTGGGGTTGCCGGGGCTGCTGCTGTGATTTAGTTAAACATGAGGGTCTGATTTGACAAGTTGCTGAATGCTGGAGCTGCTAAGAGAGCAGGGTGCTGATTCCAGCCTGGCTTTATAACCAGCTCAGCACCAAACACCCTGCTCTGGTGTAAGGGGCAGGTTTGGTTTTTTTGTTACATAGCCATGCACAGCAATCATGCTCTCTCCATGCATGGGTAAGTCTGCATGACTGCAACATGCATGCCCTTCTTGGCCTTGGGGGGGAAGGATGAACCCAGTTGCAGATTTGACATGCTGGGTTTAACCTTTGACTCACTGGCAGCTGATGCAGCTCCAGCTCTGCTTCTTGTTTTGAGTGAAGAGAGCAAAAAAACCCAACCCAGTTTGATTTGTTTCTGTAATAGCAGCTGATCTGTATTCGATTTTATTCAAGTTTTCAAGTTATTATACAGCCCAATCTCCACAAAGCTACTAAAAAAACAAGATGAGACCCTTTAAAATATTGTAAAAACACTGTATAAAGTGTTACTTCTTAAAATGTAAGAAATACTGAACTTCTGCCAGGAATTTTGGTATTTGAGCAAAATTTCAAATCCTGTTACAAGATTTGTTACATTATTGGGCAATTAAAAGCATCCTTAGTTAAATAACCAAAAATCCCCCAGTTTTGCTGTTTTGATAGTGAGTTGTCAAACAAAAATAAAACAAAAGATGCCATTGTATCAACAGTGGAGCAATGTTCTTGCAAGAGGGAAAAGCCCACAAGCAGACCATGGCAATGGTGTATCTCTCTCTCATAGAAACATGACAATGTTTCAAAGACAAAGAGAGAGGATAGGAGAGCTCACTTGGAGTGTAAGAATTGGCTAAGCAGCAAAGCCCTTATTTTCTCTGGATAATTTTTTCCTAAGTGAGCAAATGCCTGCTATAGAAATGTCAAATATTTTCCAAGCAAGGTTCCAGGTAGAGAGTATTCACTTGCGTATCTGAGAAATCACTTAAACTTCAAACTTCACAAACAGATGTCAGTGTTTTGAAGCTGTTTGTCATTATTAGAGATGCAGGTGGCCCATTGGCACTACTGACTTAACTCTGGGCAGTGATGGGCATTGCCTGGAGGTGTAGTATCTCATCATTCTTCCCAAAATTCTGGTCACACTCAATGAGAAAAACTAGGCTAAGATGAACTATAAATCTCAAAATACTTATTTTTAGTAAAAATTATGTGTGAAGTCCGACTTCAAAAATTATAATAATATTGATGTTACTGGTGTATGTGTCATTTTTCATGTGTAACAGGAAACACAGCAGATCTTTCATGTCAACTTAGGCCAAATCCAGCAGACTGTGAAACTCTAGAGAAGAAAGGGATTTAAAAATTGCAGTTTTGTCTCCAGTCTCCTGTTTTCTTGCTGCTCTCAGATCTCCCCAGGTGTCTTCTCATTTTCATCAGCTTCCAGCCGCCAGACCTTGATGTCTAATATGTTTTTAGAGTGCAGTGTCCAAATGGCCAGCACTCAATGACCAAAACATTCCTGATCAAGACTGCCTTGCAGGGTCTTGTCTCTATGCTTGGCCCAATCCTGCAATGTGTCCAGCACCCTCAGCTCCTCTCTCACTGGCACTCTGCTGCAATGGCTCTAAGAATCACAGCACACTTTGGGTTGGAAGGACCTTTGGAGATCAACTAGTCAAACCCTCCTGCCATGGGCAGGGACATCTTTCACTAGATCAGGCTTCTCATCCAACCTGACCTTGTACAATCCCAGGGACAGAGCATCCACAACTTCTCTGGACAACCTGCTACACCCTCATCATTAAAATTTTCATCCTGATGTCCAGCCCAAATCCTCCCCCTTACTGTTCAACACTGTTGCCCCTTGCACAGTCACTAAGGTCCCTCTTCTCCAGTGGTAGCAGCTTTGTTTTTGGCTGCCACTCCACAATACTAGGAAAGGGAACATGGTAGAACATAATGTCCAAAGGAGTATTCCCTTCCCCATGGCCTCTGGAGCACCTACTCACAAGGCTGCACTCCTGCTCCCCCAAAATGTGATGCTCTGACAGAGATCTGGGGGAGAAGGTCTTTACAATTCCTTCACCAGTGGCAACACTTGAAAACAGCTCCTGGTGTCTCTAAAACCAGACTTGGTGGGGTGATGGATTTGTTTGGCCTTTTTTTTTTTTGTTTCCTTGTGGATTTTTTTTAAAGTGTGAGTCCTTTATGTCCCAGGTACAAATGTTTGTGAGGCAGCAGAAGCTGCAGTGGCACCATGCCTATGTCTAGCCAGTATCAGGTGAGGTAGATACCTGCTTGCCCTCTGCTGCCTGCACAGGACACTGCTGCTTGGCCTGCAAGTGAAGGTGGCCTAAAAGAGAGAAATGAGTGGGTGTGTGCTGGGCCAGCTTCACACCAAGTGGCAGCCAAAGGGCTGGAACTTTTCTAACTAGGGAGGCACTTTCCTTAGAATTTATTTTGTCAGGCTTTTGGGCCAATGGAACTGGAAGGGATTGTTACAGGAATAATGCCAGGAGAAGCTCTGGAAAGCATAGTCAGGTCCCACAGATTTAATGTGAACCTTCTCAAAACTGTGTGAATTTGACAAGTTGAGTTTCCAAGTTCATCTGGCTGAGATGCTGACAAAACAAAGAGAGAAATCTGTTTCACTTGTGCCCAGGTAGAGCAAGGTAATTTGTTCTGTCAGCCTTTCAGTGTCCCAGAAATCTGCAATGATGTATGCTGAAGTGTGTTCCCCTACCCTACGGGCAATAAACTTGTATAGCCTGAACCATGCCCAGAACAAGACAGTGCTTTTCAAAAGAAACTGGCAAGTTCTTACCATAGCCTTCAGCACTTGCAGTTCAGCCAGCTGATTTAATAGAGGACTTCAATGTATGTTCTGCTTCCAAAAAACCAGATTTCCTTTTACTCTCCAAAAAACAACAGTCAACTTAGGGGCAAAAAAGTTTGCAAATACGATTCTTTCCTTCAAATTGTGTGTTAGGCTGCTTTCCTGCTCAGCTGGCACTGCTTTGAAACGCATATGTGAGTATTTAACATGCTAATTAAATGTCTTGTGTCACACATGAACTACCCCCTTTTAGCACTTATTTGAGAGCTCTCTAAGGACCTTGTGTCCGTGCTGCACTGAAGCAGCACTGCTGCCTATGCCAGCCCCAACCTCAGAAATGTCTGGTGCAGCAGAAAATGAGAAATAAAGTAGAAACATTACCACTTTTCTTCTGGGAAAACACAGCTCCTCGGTAGCATCCTGGAAAAATAGTTCATGTTGGGGATGCACAGAAATGCTGAGAAGATCTTCCACACATAATAAAATATTATAATGATTTAGTACATTAGAAACCTTTCAATTCTATTTAATGAGCTTCTATTATATTGGTTTATTAGAAGAGAGACAGTCCTCATTAGAATAATTCCCAGAATTAAACTGGAAACATTATTAGACATATTTGGGGCTATAATAGTCTCATCTATGGGCAAGGTGTGTATTGTTCCAGATGTGAAAGTATAAAATCCTTTTAAATGTGAGGAAGGTGACAGACCACAATAGTACAGTTTTCCGAACTGTAATTCAGCTCTTATCAAATAATTTTTTCAGGCTGTGCATTATTTCTTTGAGCAGTCTTACACAGAAGAAATACCTTAGATAAGGTTTGGAAACAGCTAGGTAAAAGACAACTGAGTCTGTAGTAGCTGCTTACTCAATTCTGCAGTCTGAAAATAAGAGAGGGTTTTGAAAATAAGGAAGGGTTTTGTCCCAGAGAAGCTGAGTGACAGCTTTGTTGTGCTTGGCTTTCAGATCACCTCAGCCTTCTCTCAGAATGATTTATTTTCCACTGTACTGTGTATTTATTAAATGGTTTGTGTGATGCATTAAAAAACCTGGAAACAGCAGCAAAATCCATTTTCCTCATGTTTTACCACTCACCAGCAACACAAAAGCTTAAGCACAGCTCATCAGCAGAGCACAGGTGAGTGTCAGACACGTTTTCTTCTCAAGTCACACAAGAAAACTTACCAAAATCTTGTGTGCATGTGTTAGGCTGGACAGCCTGACAACTCTGCTTAATGACACTAGAGGAGTTTAACATAATTTAAAGCTACTTTGATCACTAATCTCATCATAAAGAAAGTTGTGGGCTTTTTCTACTTCCCCAGCTCCCACCGAGTTCATTGTCCATTGATGTCAATAGGAATGAGCATCCTGGGTGTGCAGTGGCAAGTCAGACATTTTAATGAGCCTAAACACAGGATCTGAACAGCACTGAATACCCTGGCCTCTATAGATTACACAGATTTAGAGGATTGGGAAAGGAAGAGAGACAAAGTAAGAAAAAAAGGCCCTTTTCTGTCTAGCTTTCTACTGACTGGAATGGAGAGAGCAATTGGCAGGTGATAGGATTGCATCCAAGTCCTGATTTTTTACCCTTTAAAATGCCTGTAACAAGAGAGAGACTCCAAAGGGTTTGAATAAACATGAGGTGAAAAATGTGCCTCACTTCCACTGTGAAGAAAAATTAGCTGTAGAACAGGAGTGACCCTTCACTGGTTTGATTTTCACTGCAATCCCAGGAATTAATTACAGCTTGGTCATCAGACTCCCAGTAAGTTGTATGTTAATTTCCATGAGGAATGCAGCATGGGATGAAGTCACCTCAGCACTGCCAGCGTTCTGCCAGTGACATAGGTGATAGCTGACTGCAGTTAACTATCCCTTTTTATGTCCTCAGGGCCATCACAAAACCCACACAAAGCAGGATGTCACACCTCCTTTGTTGTACAAGGAAGGAAAGTTCCAGACTATGATGAGAAATGTTCTTCACCACCATGGAAAAAGAGCCTTGTTACCTATTTTTGTACTCAGCTTGGTTCTGGTAGGGATTTTAAGCAATGTGATGAATATAAGTTTTTCCTTTCTACAGAACAAGCCTCACAGCAAAAGACCTGAAGGTAAAGGCTACCTTATCCACTTCTCCTTTGCTGAACTGTCCCAACAGCACATGGCCTTGTTTTCTTTTTCTATCTGGAGCAGTTTTGTGTACACCAATCAGACTTTTGGGAAACCACCTTCTTTGTACCTCTGTCCTTGAATAAAATACATTTTTCCCTGTCCATACATTTATCCCATTACATCTAATCTTATTCCACATGAGCCACCCTTGGTGTTTTTAGCCTTCAAATACTTGCAGAGGGTTATCATTTCCTCCTCCTTTAGTCACTATTTGGAGAGGTTGTTTATGCCGAATTTTTTCAGGCTTTCCTCATCCAGCTGTTCCCTCCCACCTTTCATCTGATGTGGTGCTCTCTGAAAGCCTTCAGCCTGTCTGCATCACCCTGTGGCTGGGGTCTACAGTAACAGCCGTGCACCCCACTCTCACTAAGATACCTCAGTGGGCAGCTCCAAACCACATGGACCTGTCTTGGCCCATAGTAGAGCAGTGTCTGGTAACTGATGTTCTCACTTTCCAGATTTTCTCTGTCCTATTGAGCAGCAGTGTTTCAGACTATTTCCCCAAGTATATCAGCTTTGGTTTTCCCAGGCACATTCTAATTTGACTATTTCCTGCACATATTTCCAACCTCTCCAGCTTCCCCCATATTATTGCTACATCCTCCCTCATTTGCTTTTGACTGTTTGGGCCAAATTACAGCAAAAGCAGGTATGAGCCAGGATGTGTATCCAGGCGCTCTGCCAGCTATTTTGCAAAGAAATCACCCAGGCCACAAGATCCCACCTCTCACAAGTCACAGTGACAAACGGTGAGTTAGCAAATAGCTTTGCTTTTTCCAGCGCACCTGCTTATGTGGGCAGGATCAGCAGCAGTTGTCAGCTGACCCATGCAGTCACAGGGGCTTGAAGGTTTCCATATCCTACAGCGACTTGCAAGGTCCCTTAGGTCCTCAGGGGAGATCATCAGGTATTATTTCTAAGCAATCTTTTGAGGAAATGGATGTGTCCTGATTTTCAGATGCCAAGTGCTTATAGGTTCAGTCAGGGGTTTTGGCCACTGTGCTAAGGAATAAAGTTCTGGGCATGATCTGACCAAGAGTGAAAAGGTTCACCACCTTTGAATTTCACATTTGAAATTGTGCTTGTGTAGGTGTATGAATCTTAACAATTTGGGAATTGTTTGCATGTGTGCATGCGTGTGTGTGTGCATTTTAGCTTTGGAAGCAGAGACCAGGCAGAGGAGCATTAGTATTCCCTGAGAGCACAGGGCCTGAAGGAGTGATGACAAGGGTCACTGAAAGTCTGTGGCCTTACTTGGGAGTGGGGTGGCCTGTGCTTTAGCCAGGAAGCTGTTGCATATTTTCCCTCTTCAGAAATAGCCTGAATCATCTCACACCTACATAAGCTGCTTTCCAGGAGGTGACCTGCTTTCCTGAATCAAATAATTTAATCAAACTGGGCTTTATTTCTGTTTTAGTTCTTTATGTAAAGTTACTCCTGGTTCATGAACACTTTCAGCAGCTGTTCATGGTGTTTTATCATTGAACTGCTCAGATTTCTTGGAGCTTTTTCCCACTTAAATGACTGAGGCATTTGGCCTCTGCTAGGGCAAAGTGAGTGTTCCTAACTTTACCACCCCAGCTTTTAGAAAAGGGGCCCTTCAGCAGGAAACAGCTTACCTCTCACTAGAACATATATGACTCTGCAATCTAGTATTTACTGAGTCAGACTCAATCCATGGAGCATTCCCGGTACCCAGCTGCCTGATACTGGGCAGGCAGGTTCAGGTCCTTGGAGTGGCTGATGGGATGTGGCCCACAGACCCTTAATACCTAGCACTGAAGTGCCTGGTAAGTGACATGGGAGTCACCTGCCCAACTTCCCCTGCATGAGCCTGGTTCCCTTCACTCTCTGCTCCAGCAAACTGACATCAGATGGTCAGGAAGATGACCTGGAAGGTAACAACTCTGTAGCTTGTCAGTTTAGACATCACCAAATCTCTCCTGACCTGCAACAACAGTGTTAAGGGGCAAAGGCAAGATAGTGCTGCCTCCACCAGCCTAATCACAGCCAGGTCTGATGCTATTTGTGCAGAGGACACTAATGGAGACCCCTGTGCCTTGGGGTCCTTCAGGGAGGCAGGAGGACATCCTGCCCAGCCTTGGTAGGAATCTGAGGAGTCCTGATGCAATGGTAAGGGTTTAGGGCAGACATCCAGTGCACAGCTCTGGGTCACTGAGAAAAACACCTGTGGATTCCCAGTGGTGGGATTCCTCTCTCTCCTCACTCCCTAATGGAGCCATGGGCTCCTTTACAGTTAGTGGTGTAAGGGAAAAACCTTTTGGATACAATTCACCTGACGATATGCCTGCTGCCTTTTGGATGAGCCGACTCCAATCCTGGAATCCAGCAGCTGAAACAAAGAGTTAGTTCTGCTGACTATAGATCTGAGCAGAGGCAATTGATTTCCAAGACCTACCCTTAGCTGCTGTGTGGAGCCATGAGATGGATTCAGGTGCAAGATGTTCTGCAAGTCCAATGGCTGAAAATGGATAAAAGGAAGAGTGGGCAGGCAGGGCACTGCAGAGGGTACAGTGACAAAGGCATTTATAACCACTTCCATGCCCTGTCTTTGCTTGCCCATTCCTGTCCATCTCTTCTTGAGATGGAGGCAGGAGCAAAATCTGAGGAAATACTGCAGCTTCAGCCTTAGTAAAGTATAACAAGAAGTAAGGAAGGGGGACTTTGAATGACGTAACTTTCTTGGCCCTCAAATTGTCTGTGCTTACCTAGCACCAGAATCAGGAAAAACAGCCTAGAGGCATCCCAGTTGGTGGGCTGGGAATCAGTGCAGGTCCCTCTGATGTCAGCGCAGTGCTGTGCCCAAGCTAACAAACCTAAGGCTTATTAGCTCAGGTGCAATGCCAGGCGAGGCGAATGTGTCAGTACTGCCATCAGACCCACTGCTATGCCTGCATGTCACCAAGGCTGTACCTTGCATTGTTACCAACTCTCTGCACATGGGCAGCCCTGGGCTGCTGCCTGGCTTGGGGGGTGCAGGGCTCACAACGTTGTTTCAGGCCAAATGTGCTGGACCCACCTCCCTCCCCATGAAAAAGTCATAGAAGTGAGAGGGAGGAAAGTCCAAGCTTGTTTTGGTCACTCAATTGGATCTATGCTTTGGAAGAGAGCAAGGAAACTGCCAACAACCATCTGTCACAAGTAGTTCACCCTCACTCCATTAGTTCCAATGCCTTGGAAAAATGTCCTTTCCTTCCCACTTGATGTTAGAGACTGCCTGATTACTCCTAGGTATCCAAATGTGTCTTACAGGTTGAAATTTTGTGGCCCTAAAATGCTTTCAAGAGACATGATGTATGTAGGTAACCAACACACACTTTCACTGTGCAGTGGGCCAAGAAGTCTGCTGTTGGTTAGTCCATTTAGCCCATTCTAACAGTGTTCCCATTGAAAGGTAAAAAACACTAGAGCATTCAGCAGATAAAAGTGCTTAAAAATATCAGGGTTTTTTGGGACAATGGTGGTGTGAGGATGGGAGAGATGGTCTCTCTGCAAACTGCTGCACTGTGATCTGGCTGAATATTTCAGTAGATGAATAAAAGCCTCCCTCCAACTCTTCTGCATCTGAGCAACCAAATAAGGGTATATGTATTCAGCACAAGCACAGCTCTAAACCCAAGCCCCAAACATGAGCAGGTGCTTCTCCCTCTCTTTTCATCATCTGAGCATAGCTGATGTCTTCTGCCAATTTCAAAGGCAAATGAATACAATGGTGATGAGGGCAAAGCAGCTGGAGGGTGGCACGAAGGGGGCATGGAAGGGGCCCTGCTTGGCAAGGTGAGTGGTGCCCGCTGGGGTGGTAGGCAGCCCTGCCAGCTCTCTTTTGCAGCTCTGTGAGAAAAGGGGGAAGGAAGAGACGACAACTGAGCAAGTTCAAAGGGAAGCCACTGAGGCCAACGAGTCATGGCTGATCTATGCCAGCTGCAAGCTGCTGCTTCTCTAGTCAGTGTGCCAACTATTTTGCTGGAGTAGGGAAAGAACCGCTAGAAGTGTGTGGGTTTGTGGAGTGATGAGCGACAGAGAAGGAGCGATGTGCATCACATCCATCACAAATTCCCTAGCAATTTGGGATGTGCCTCTGAGCACAGCCACAGCCTGGTTGGCCCAAACAACTAGGTCCTAAGGGAGAAGGAAATAGCAGCTATGCTCTCCACAATTACTCCAGAGCAAGGAATGCCACAAAACCCTGAGTATGCCAGGATGTCAGTCCTGGAGCTGCCACATGAAACAGGACCAGCTACCAGATAATCAGCTGCCAGGGAAAATGCTTGTCCCCAAAACTGCTCCCGCTGAAGTGCTGGCAACAGCTTGGATTCAGCCCTCTTCCCTCTCCTTTGTGCCCTGTACCATGGTCCCCAAAGGGCCACTACAGTTCTCAAGGCCAAAATGCAGTTTTGCCTTTTTCATGTGCTTCAGGGTGGAGGAATGTGGTTCATGCCAACTACAGCCTGCATACAGCCTGGGATACACCTGCATGGGAAGATGGTTGAATCCAGGTAGGTGTGACACCCCAGTGGGATGTCAGAGGGGCAAATGCAGCTGCTGAAGGTTTTCGTGAGGGGATCGTGGAGCCCCTTCGTAGTTCAGTGCCAGGGTCACACGGCGGCCAAGGCCGGGCTGTGGCTCTGCTCTGCCACCCCGCCAGCCCGGGGTCGAGCCAGCACGGAGCCCCGTGCACGCAGCCATGACCTGCTACGGGGAAGGGCCCCTTGGGAAGGCAGTGGCAGCCGGCGGCCCCTGTTTGCGCCACTGCCGCGAACCCCTCCGCAGGGCAGAGCTGTGACCGGGCCTAGTCACAGCCAGGTCGTCCGAGGCCGTGTGGCGATGGCTAGGTTTGATCACAGCAAGCTCCCCCGGGGCTATGTAGCGATGGCCGAGGCTGCCGGGGCCGTGTGGCGATGGCCGGGGCTCCGGGCCCGCCGGGCCCCGCCGCGCACATTGAGGGCAGCCCGGGCCCGCGG
>VWYI01006010.1:0-16250 GCA_013399455.1 Anthoscopus minutus | reverse complement strand
CCAGGCTGAGGCGGCCCGGGAGGGAAGGAGGAAAGTGGGAGAAGGGGGAGCCGAGGCCGGGCTGAGGCGGCCGGGGAGGGGAGGAGGAAAGCGGGAGAAGTGGGGAACCGAGGCCGGGCTGAGGCGGCCCGGGAGGGAAGGAGAAAAGCGGGAGAAGTGGGGAACCGAGGCCGGGCTGAGGCGGCCGGGGAGGGGAGGAGGAAAGCGGGAGAAGTGGGGAACCGAGGCCGGGCTGAGGCGGCCCGGGAGGGAAGGAGAAAAGCGGGAGAAGTGGGGAACCGAGGCCAGGCTGAGGCGGCCCGGGAGGGAAGGAGGAAAGCGGGAGAAGGGAGGAGCTGAGGCCGGGCTGAGGCGGTCCGCGGGGCTTAACGCTGGCACAGAAGTTGCTTCCAGGGCCCGTGGGGAGGCGTGAGGGGAAAGGGCGGCCGGCAGCGCACAGCCCGAGCGATCCCTGCAACACGGACCCGCGCTGCGGCTACAGGCGCTCGGTCCGCCCGAGGGGCCGTGGCCGCGTGTGCCCGTCCCAGCCCTGCACTGGCGCTTGTAAACGCTTGGCCAGGTGAGGGGCACGGTGAAGCGGCCCGAGGCAACACAACAACCCGCGTCCAGCTCAGGTTCGGCCAGAGGAGGGTGAGCCTCAACAGGGGTGATGCTCTCACGGCAATCAGGGACCAGGCAGCCTGGAGTGAACGGAGATGGGAACGGGGCAGCAGCACAGCGCCCTGGCTGCCTACCTGCGTTACCTGTGCGCACAGGAAGCGCCGTGTGCGCGCCATATGTGCTGCAGCAGCTGCTCATCCCCCCAGCCAGGCACCTTCTCGCAGGATCCGACGGCCGGGACTCATGTGATGCAGCATGAACAGGGGACAAGGACAATCTCTAATTAAATTCAAACAAGGCTGGCAGTCTCCAGCCGCTTCGTAATACAATATGAAATAACTTTTAATCACTCTCTTCTGGCACTTTCTCAAAGGTTTTTCCTTGTCTCTTCCCTCCTAAGAAGGCTCAGTCATTATCCCATCTACCAGGACAGTTTCCTCATTAGCATACATCCTCTATCAGCCTTTCCGGGGCTCTGGCTGCTTTCCCACACACGGCTCAGTCCCTTCTTTGGAAAAAGGTGCTGTAAAGGTTTTCTAACTCTTCTGGAAGAGTTTGGCTAAAATAGGGGAGGGCTTCAGAAAGAACCAACCCATAAGAGATCCCTCCTGTGACAGAATGGGGAGGTCGCATGTGCATGTTCTTCCAGAAGCTCAATTTCCACACTTGGTTGTGTTAAGGACCATCTCATTGGAGAGATAGAATATGGAAACAAATCTACTGCTACCAGGCTCTCACAGACCACTGCCTCTTCTGTGTCATCAGAAATGAAGCAGATGTGGTAAGATCCTTAAAATACAAAACCACATATTATTCTAGCATTTGGTCTGATGGTGTATAAACATCAACAAGTGAGGTCTGTTGGGACAGGTGGTATCTTGTTTGTCCAACCAATATGGGCTCTTCATAAGCCTCACCTTGTGAAGTGTTTCCATATATTTTAAAGACAATCTGTAGATATTCTACAGTGGCATCTGTCCAAACTGGTACCAAGACCAGTGGTGGTTCCAGAGGATCTCATCTTCACAGGTCATTCCTGAAGAGCTCCAGCTTGTCCCTCTAGTGCTCAGGCTCAGGATTTTCAAAGTTCATTCCTGTTGCTGCCCTGTGTAATTTTGGTTGGACCTTCTATGCTTCATGTAACTTCCAGCCTTCAGTCCTCCATCTGTTACTGCAGAGATTGTCTTGGAAGTCTTGACTCATCCAGAAGCCATGTCTTAGCCCTACCCAAAACAAAAAGCATGGCAAAAATTAAGTCTGTTTTGCTGGAAATTTTAGTACTAAAGTAAACCAGAGGATGAAGTCAAAACCTCTCACTCTTTCTGGTAGTTTTCCTTTTGTGAAATGTTCAACCTTCCTTAGTATTTATTGCATTGGTGTGGTGCAGTATGATTCTGCTTCTGATTTGCAGTCAAATTTTGAAAATATTCCCTGAAATAGAGAATCATATTTCCCAGATCATTAATAATCCACTTGGAAAGAACTGGGGTGGTGGTGGTGACGTGGGGTGTAGGGGGAAATACACCCCCTAAAATTGTACAGCAAGGTACCAGCAATCATATTCCTCAAATATGAAAACTAGAATTGATTAAAAAATCACACACATATTTAAATTGTAAAACTTCAGTAAATTAAGGGTAGCAGAGTTGGAAAAAGAAAAAGCATTAGAACTAGCAGAGATTCTACTTGGAAATGACTTACATAAATGACTTGAGTTCAAAAACAGCTTTCAAAGTGAAACAATAAAATATTGCCTGGGCCCCTGTAGATAAACCAAGCCAAATCAATTACTTTTATTCTATTAATCATTACCACTTTTTAAAGTATAGAGTGAGCAAACAGAGGCACTAATAATAAAGTGTTACCACTTCAACAGCATTATTATAAACAGCATCCAAGTTTGGAAGTAGGAAACAGGTGCCTTTCCTCACAGGCAGTTGCCACGACTAAGGGTAGTGATTGTATTGAGGTTATATGTTACTGGCTGCTTAAAGACAATTAATAGCCACATGTGCAAACAGTTAACAGCTTATACAGCACATATCTAAATTAAAGGAATTAAACATCAGTGGTCTGCTATGAAGCACAGGTGGCTCAGCAATTGCCACTGTAAAATGAATGTGCTGATTAGCACAGCCTGGAACACATAGGCTGCAGAGAGAGGGGAGTGTAAAAATGAAGCTGAGCAGGTACCAGTTAGTTAAATGGAAAATGGGGTCACGACAGATTGCTTTCTTCTGATTTCCCTTGCTCCTTCAGCAGGGCTTTCACTCTAAGATTTTTCTCTGATTCAGTAACTTGGCAATTCCATGGGCAGGTCCCTGCAGAGGAGAGCAGAACTTTGGGGTGGTTTAGGCAACATTTGCAGATGTGGTGCAGGCAGCCCCCCAAGGCTCCTTCCAGCCTGGCTGCCTTGGTAGAGCCAGAAGTGTGGAAATGCTTGATTGCAAGGGTTTGCCAGCACAGGGCCTGGACTGTGTGTGTAGCACATGTAGCAGAGCCAAGGATCTCAGGTGCACAATCACAAAACCTTTTACCATGAATCTTTAGAACTGACTCTGTCTTCTGTTAGAATAGATAAAGGAGAGTTTTCTTCACATACCCCAGTTCCTTACTGCAATAAGAGAGCCAAAAATGAAGGTTTCTTTTACATAAATATTGTATCTTTTAGCAACAGAATGTAAGAAATTTGCCCAGAGTCTGGTCCTGGCTGTGAAAATATATTCTGTGCTAGTCGAAGAGGCTACATTGAGCAGGAGTGATTTACAAAGCTTAATAAAAGTGGCACTCTGTTCCCAAGAGGGCAACTGTCACTGGATCAGGACTGCATGTGGATGTGTCGTGGGACTGCCCTTATAACTGTGGCTGTGAAAACAGTACAGAGACAACTTTGCCCCTTGGGTTGTACATCCTTGTAAAAAGCACAAGATCTGACATGAAAATGTGAAGATGCAGTCCCTGCTGCTGATCTTATGTACTTGTTGTGTGGACACTTGGGCACACTGCACCGGTTCTCCAGGGAATGAAGGACAGGGAGCACCCAGAGGCAAAGTACCAGCTGCACAAAACATGATGGTGGTCAGAGTGTATGGTACTCCCTCTTTTTCACCATTCCTCTGAAATATACTGCACTTTAGGAAGAACATAAACAGATATGATAACTGATTTAGCTTCAGCTCTGAAGCATGCAGCATTATGGGTTTGTTGGGTTTGCTTCTTCAGTGGCTTTCCAGCACTTGGAATAGTCCCCACATGACTGGCTCCCAGTGCACAGTGCTCTTGGTGATCCCAGAGCACAGAGACACGTGGAAGAGGACTGTCCTACCCATGACAAAGGGCTTCTGGTGAAATCCTGCCATATAGCTGTGCATTTCACACATCTACCCTGAGTCTCAAACTCAACAAACTGGAAAATCCCACATGAAACATTCTTAATACAGAGAAGATCTCGGGGCTGCTAAACAGAGTTTACGATACCTATGAGTCACAAAACAAGTGGCTGCATCTCTCTTCTGCTGCGATTGGTTGTACTTATCACTCCATTATTTGGGCTGTGCCTTTGTCCACAGACAGGTTTTCACCTCAAAAATCAGTGCCCAGAAAAGTATTGCTAGCAAGATGTCAGTACAACACACACAGAGCTTAATGTGAAGGAAAAAATATTATTAAAATATTTTATTATTATTACAGGACCAGGATTGTTGAATTAAGATAGAGGAGAACTAACACTGTGACAGCACCATGCCACAGTCATGGGTTTCAGCAAAACTTATCCACAGAGCCAGTATGAACAAGGAAACTGCACTGACTCTCTAGGCTGTTCTTTGGGCAGTTTTAGCTACTCCCTCACCTCGATAGCAGCAGGAGTTACAATTAGCTGTTGCTCTCAGATTAGCTGTTCTTCCAGGTGCTCCTCTTACTACACCAATCAAATTGCAGGATATATACATATGAGAGCAGAGGAGAGAAAAACAAATGTGGCATTTCAAGCACTGCACCCCAAATCCCTTCATCCCCATCAATTCACCAATCCAATCTCAGGAGGAAAGTTAAAAGCTTTCATCTACCTTGGGCAGCATCTCAGGGCTTGGATGGTCAACCCCATGCTGCTGCCCTGGGAGAAGGAAAGTGTCCTCAGAGCCAGTACTGACTGGCTGAGCACAGTCCTCACCCTGTGCCCAAAAGGGAATTCCCTGCAGCATCAGCTGCTGGCAACCAGCACCATACTGGGAGTGTGCATCAGGTGAACTGGAGCCTCAGTGGAGAGGAGGCATATTTCTGAGGTGTTTCTCCTTATCTACTACTTGATCCAAAAGAGAAACATTGACTGGGAGTTAGAAGCAGAGATTGGTCAAACTGTTCTTCCCTGTAGTGCAGCCAAGCAGGGTTGATGCTGTGGGGAGCCTGTCCCACCTGCTGAAATCTCTATCCCAACTGGGCTGTGCAAACACTGGGAATCACCACAGCAACCTGCCACTGCCCCTTTCCACAAAAGCACCACAGGCTTTCAGAGAGGCTCAGAATCAGCTTTCACCAGTTCTGCACATGGGGCCACAACTCCTCCTCAGCTAAGTACTTGTTTGGGACACTGGTGGGACAGTAGTATACAGAAGAAAGTTCTCCCAAACGATTATTTTTGGTTTTTTCCTCCTTTTACCTATCTTCCATTTTTTTCTCCTCTTCTGGCTGCTGCATGCAGGTAGATTTTTCAGACATAAAGTTTTATTTGCTGTTTTGGCATACTAATGTATTCACATTTCCAGCCCATTTCACTGCTAACAAATTCTTATGTGGGCAGGAATATTTCTGTAATCAAAGAACAATACTTTTAAGAGTCAGGATGGGGCAGTTTAAAACTATAGGAAATATAATCATGACTCAATGCCTGAAAGCTATGGGATTGACAGAAAACACATAATGCCATGTACCTTTTTCATGTGCAGATTCCCTACATCAGAAACTTTGCCTAAACATGGAGTTCTTGGGTGTCTATTTGAAACAAGCAGAGAACACCAGGTAACCCAGGCAAGCAACCAAATGAATCCTGTCCCCCATGTTTCAGCTCTATTCCCCATGCAGGGCTCTAAAACAAATTAAAGAGTATTTTAATGGCCCTTTGTAATTTATAACCATAAATGGCATCCCTGTAGTGGAGAGGGAAGGTAGCAGAAAGTTAAAGCATAATCTACAGGTCTGTCTAAGGCCTTACACTGGTTTGCTTTCTGTTGTCAGCTTCACATTTCTGGAAACCATTATGATAAGTAACAAGTATATATAAAGTATTGTATGAAAAACCTTTAGCTTTCTAGGGAATGTTATGAGCAAAACACCCAGACAGAAAGTTGGGTTCTGTGTCCTGGTTCATGGAACTGGGCCATTAGATACAAAATAGTGTAAAATTTACAAGAATTCTAAGATCTGATGACAGTGAATTGTTTCAGTGCCTGTGGCTCCCTTGCTGGCTCTTCTTGTCTTTCAGCAGAGATTCTGAAGGCTTTAGAGGTGGGTGAATGTTGCCCTTCAGGAGCACTTGAAGGACTGACAACGATTTCAAGAAACAAAGGCAAATGATACTACTGCCAGAGGGAAAAACAAGGTCAATCATGCTATGCAAATCAGCTCTCTGTTGGAGAGAAAAATCAAAACAGAGGAACCTGCTACCCTCATGGTACAGGCTGAACATGAATAATCAAAACCTAATTCCTGCTTGATTTTATCACCACAGAGGGTGAAAGAGGAAAATATATGGGTGCAAAAATACATGAATACAGCAGTGAATTTGGAAACCTCTCAGTGCTTGAAAAATAAACTTGTCACTATAAAGCCCTGCATTTTCAAACAGTGTATCCTATGCAGAAGGCAGCTGAAGACCTCTGAGGAACTGGGCATCTAAACAGATTTTTTGCTGGCATCTATGTAAGAAGTATTCTGGCTCTGAATACTGTTCCTAATATTTTCTTGGGTTATTTCATTTCAGTTCTTGACAGAAACCAGTACATGAAAGGACATACTCCAGTGCTGAAAATTCACCTGTAATATCTCATGTCAGGTGAATAGTACTTGCATATTTCTAAGTTTTTAATTCATTTACTTAAATACTTGGTTACAACTTATGAACCCATCTGTCAAAACAAGATTCACTTTAACTACGGAGCAATACTTACTGCAGATCTTGCAGAAATCCACACCTCACACATTCAAAAATCTCACTTCAAGTCCTTTGGCCTAGGAGAGTGACAAGAGCAGCAACAGGCACCACTCCAAGCCAGAAGCAGCTCTAAATGGTTGCAGGGCAGAAGAAAAGCTATGCAGCCAGGAATGAAAATGTGCAACCCACTAGGATACCAGAGGAGAATCACACAGCTTGTTATAGAAATGCCAAATGCCTGGAAAACATTTCAAACCATAAGCAAATATTTACTTGAAGATGCTATTCAATGTCCTAATTAACCAAGCGAAAAAAAATTTGTCTTCAGTGCTTATTGAAAGAATGGACACAATGCTCATTTTAAATTCAAATTTTACTCCCAATTGCACAAAAGTTGAAAATATTTTTTCAAATTTGAAAACCAGCATAATAATTTTGGTTTAGTATATAAAACAGGGAAACTCAAAGAATACAGAGTTGTGTGACTGACATGTTCCAACATTCAGCTTTAAAGTTTTCCCAACTTTATCTCATACATTAATTAATTTCTACATGATCTGTTTCTCAAATTATAACTCTGTACAATACCCACAGACATCTAAGGTTAAAATATTTAGAGAAAAGACTATGTTATGGAAGGTTCCAATGCTAGTACAGATTACAGTACAAATTAATGACAAATCAGAGCATCACTAAGAGTTTATTCAGAAGCTTTTACTTTCGGTTCTTATATCACAAAAGACATGTTTAATGTTTACAACAAGTATTAGAAACTGAGATGTTTTTATTTCTACTATTATAAAAGTAACATAGGAGACCGTTCTAAGCCATCTTCAAAATGCAGACCAATCTTTTTTTTGTATATAAACTGTACACAAAAAACAAGGCACTATACATTTTTGGATAATAAAGTATAAAGGTTGATTCGCATAGTTTTTCAAGAAATCCATGCTATAAATACAAATGCTTTGTTCAGTTTAGCACCTGAAGCAGCACTGAGAACAATTAATTAACTATTGCAAAGAGAAACTTTTCAGAATGCAAAGGAGATACATATGGGTGGTATAGCTAATTTGGTACAAGCAACTGCCATCCAGCTACTTTTCTGTAGTTTTGACATGGAAGTCTTGAAAGTGAATATATATTGTATTGTTAAATACATACTTGTTCTATGTGTTTATATAAATATAAATTCTTTGTAATCCACAAACTAACAAAATAACACTTTACAAAGAGAACTTCTTTAGAAACAAAAATGGCAAGTATTGGATATAGCCAAAGGACACCTGCAGCAGTAGCTCAAGAAACTACTGTTTAAGTGCATAGGAGAATGGAGCTTAAACACATTATCTTTAAGAGTCAAAATTTAATTCCATTTTCAAAGAGTTCTCTTGGCCTTTTATTATAATATTACACACCTCCAGATAGGTAGTCACTAATAACTTCAGATTATTTTTATTTGTTCTGTAAATGTAGGGTACAATTCTTCTAAAGGACATAGAAAATGAGAGTGGACATCCCTTTAGTGCTCACTTCTACAAACACATCTTAGAAAAGTCCTTTTGCCTTCTTCAGATTAACCTGCTTCCAAGATGGCAGTGCATTGTACTCCTCTCTTGTCATCTCTAATGCAACCTGCATTTAAAATGAGAGGATGTATTATTAGCAAAAACAACTGATGAGTAGCACAACCAGCAAATTACTTTCTTGCATGGTTAGTCATAGATGCACAAAGTTAACAGTGCACCTATTCTCTCCTTACCTCAAAGTCCTCATCTGAAAGGTAAATTTCAAGCTTCAGTGGATCAACTCCTTCAGGCAGAGGCCTAGCTAAGAGATCTGCTAATGGATACACAGTTTTACACAGCTTGGCCAGAACGTCCTCTACAAGTATTATCTGATTAGAAACGTCAGCATCCTGGAAGGAGAAAACAGACAACAGGATCACAATGCTGAAACCATCAGCTGTGCCAATGGCCATCTGCAGATGGCACGGGATAACCTACCCTGCCTGAGCACAGAGCTGTACATCCAGCTGTGCACAAAGGCCAACAGATCTGCCCTACAACAATTTCACAGCTAAAAACAGGTCTGCATTTAGCAGAAGGACATCCTGTACTCCCAGAATCTCCATTAAAGGCTATAATCTGTTTAGTCGTGAAGCCAGCATTTTCTACTAAGGATGGCTGCAGAACACTTACAAAACAGAAAATGTCATTTGTGTTGAGATGCCCCTTGATTGAAAGCTTTTAAAGCAGTCACATGTAATTTGGCTGTGACTCTGAACCCCAGGTGAGGAAGTCAGTAACAGAACCCTTGGAGCCAGCTGATCCTTTGAGAGGTGTTTTGCTCCCATGCACTTCGAATCTGGGCAACAGACCAGAACTGCACATTTCTGCATGACTGAAACAGCTATTCTGTTAAGCTCAAACTCTAGCACATCTCTTTCTAAGAGATGATTCAGGTAACACTTCCCTTCTGTTTTTAATAAAAAATGAGAATGAGAAGTTACATTGAAAATAAAACAGGAGTGTCTCTGATATGCACATTCCCAGTCAGAATTTAGCTGTGATGTCGGAGTTTTTTTTTACCGTGCAGACTTCTGAACTGTGCTTTCTAAGTTTATCCTCTGGATCTTGGGGCTTGACAGTGAAAACAAGCAATTTTACTGACAACACAAAACACAATTACTAGCAATAGGAAACAGATTATGCAATGAAAAGATTTACCATTTCTGTGATCTCTGCGATGTCTTCCCTGTGCTCCCAGCTTGGGAACATATTAGTGAATGTCAGAGGCTCTAGGCCAGCATGAATTAGATAGGATTTTGGGGGCTTCTTTACATTTTTTCCTAAAACCAGTCAAAATACAAAAAAAAGAGGAAGAAATTATAAAAAGGACAATATTTTGCAATCTCACCCACTATCCAAAGTTACCGACTAAGGCTATTTAATTTTTTTCCTGAAAAGCTGAAGCAGTTTAAGGCAGAAAGAATAAATTTTCCAGGATTTCTTTTTAATTAATATGGGACCTTTTAACATGTTTTTCAGTATTCTTACACCTGCCTTTTACTGTATCTTACTGCAAAGATTAAAATATATATATGCTGAAAATCCCCCACAGCTACTTCCAACCCAATGCCTTTCTTATCTTACAAAAACAGACTTAGACTAGAGTAAGCAGAGTGTGATGGTCTGAAATTAGCCAAATTCAGGTAAACAAAAACTTCTGGTATTCTCAGCAGAAACATCCTGCCAACAACCAAGTAAGCTTATGCTCGGAGGCTTAAGTGAAAATGTTTAAACTGCTAACTTGTGATTCTGAGGTGCAATACAATAAATAAAGCCTTTTCAGAGGAGTCAGAAGGGTATCTTGGCAATTTGGAAACAACGCTGTTACTAGGCAAATGGTTTGCTAAGAAAGAGTGGAGAATGCATCATTAAATAAACTGATGTTTATTGATAGCATTGGGGGAAGGACCTTTCAGCTCAGGAGAGGAGGCATGGACAGGTGTGACACGCTCAGAGCAGCTGGGCACAGCAGTCTGTTACCTTTGCAGTACCGGAGCACCGTCTCCATGGCGCATTTCCTGTCTGTAGCCCACCTGATTCGAGCTGATCCAGTGATTTTGTTCTCCACAGGCCACCAGCCTTGCCACAGGTACACTTCATGGTGATTGTCAACAAGGAAGAGTGCTACACAGTCAGAAAACAACAAATCCATCATCTGCCACTTACTGGTTTTGTAATCCCCTAAACAACCCCAGTCTTATATGCTTGTCAGCATCACAACAGGATCATTTCGCATCTTACCAATCCCTTTTGTTAATCATCTAGCTAAACTTCAGCTGGACTTTGATTCTCTGATATAAACAATGTATTTTTACAGCAAGCTTCTGGATACATACATACACTTAATTATTTCACAGCATGTTCATCATGGAAAAGTTACTGTTACTGCTTAGTACTGTATAAGCATCACATGCACACATTTTCCTGTGATATATCAAGTTAAAAGTGCTTACAATTACTGAGCCGTTGCTTGATGCAGGATACAGTCATCTGTTTTCTTGTTACTTAAGTATTTTAAAGCACATACCTGGCTGTGGGGCAGTGTAAAGATCCTCTTGCAAGAATGGCATGGAATTGATGACAGTAGGGTCTCTTGAAGGATAAACATACTCAGTGGCTGAGAATTCTCCTGATGAACTACTGAGACTGAACAGGCGGGGTGTGAAATTAAACTTTCCAGGATCTTTAAAGAACAAAAATTAAGAAGAATCACAACAAAAAACGTTAGACTTAATTGTAAAAACTATCAATACACTTAAAAAGTGACTGTAAATTTTCTGAGTTTTGATAAATCAGGAAAGACAACCAGATGTCTTGAGGGACTTGCAACAACTGTAAAGAAGTAGAGCTGAGTGGCTGGCTGCCATCAGTCTGAATCTGATCCTGGTTAGTTACTATCAGCCATTTCATAACCGGCTGTTTTGCAGCTTAAGTTAAGCAAGCCCATCTCAGAGTTAGCAGACAAATTTTCCACTTGGTAAAACCAATTCCCCTGCTACCTCTGTTGGCAGTTTCAAAGCAAAGGCTGAACAGGAATGTGTGCAGAACTGCCTCTTAAATCCCTTCAGGAGAGAAGCAAAATATATTGGTAACAGTGTTAACTACTGCTCTGCACTGTCTGAATACAGAGGGCCAGCAGAAGATGGGGAGAACAAAATGAAACACTTGGTTTTCCAGTACTTTCCTTCTAGAGCAGTATTACTTAACTCAGTAAGATTTTTGGAAGCATTTCTCTGAAGAACTCAGTTACCAGAAAGTTCTTCAAAAACTTTACATTAAATCTAACAACACTGTAGACTAGTAAAGTAAAATTCAAGCGCCAAAGCCAGGAAGGCAGGTCTACCTTGCAACATGCAATCATAGGCCTTCCGATCTCTCCTCCCCAATGCATCCCAGAATCCCAAGGGCTCTGACCCTTCATCACATTCATGAATCGTCACTTTGCTGCTGCTGTGCAGCCCTGCCTCCAGGGGACACCTACAAAACACAAAGAAGAGTCAATTCAGTGCTCCTGCCCCAAACACAGCTAACAAAAACCTGCTGGCCACTGGCATTAATGGACCCCAAAAGTACCCTCTGGGCTTGTTGCACACTTCATGCCAACACAGGCACTTTGAAAAATTGTCAAAAAACATGACAGGGAATTTCAACAGCTATTCCTGTAGCATTTGGATTCCATTTCCGGAGGGAAGGAGTTGCTGATATGAGTTCTCAGTAGGGATTCTCACTGCCTCCATTTGTAATGGCTGCTGTCCTCCTTGCATGCATCAAAGCTAATTTCCTCTTCCTTATTCACAAGGCTGGATTCTAATCCTCCTATCAAATGCACTTTAATTTGATATTCAGATGTTTAGCATCTCACTCCAAATAGAAAATGACTTTGTTTTAACTGCAATTAGTATGGTAGGAAAATTGTGGATGCCCCATCCCTGTAAGCATTCAAAGCCAGATTGGTTGGGGGTTTGAGCAACGTGGTCTAGTGGAAGGTATCTCTTCCCATGGCAGGGGGATTGGAATTAGATGATCTTTAAGGTCTTTCAAACTTCAATTCAAGCCATTCTATGATCCTGTTAATAAATGCATTTGACCTCCAGTGAGGTCAATTACAGGATATGAGTTTTCTCTACCAAACCAAGCAACATTCACTCCTGTTCTTGACTAAGCTTGCACATGCTGCATTTGTACTTAGAGGACAGCTTTATTTATTTCAAACTTTCTTTGAGTAAGGCTACTTCAAGTAAATGGTAGTCTATATAATTATCTCCAAAATATAGGTCAGACACTCACTGTTCTTTTATTTTATTGGCTGCTGTTCTTCCTACATCCTTGGTGTGAGATTGTGCTTTGCAGCCATGCCACAGGTAGATGAGAGCTTTGTTGATATTGAGGACAATCATGGATGTCCTGGAACGCAGGCTGCTGCAGTGACATGCTACTTCAAGTAAGTTTCCTTCATTGGGAACTTCTCCTCGCACGCAATAAAGCCTCCAGTCACCTGAAGCAGACAGGAACAGAGCAGCACTATTAGAAAATCACATGGGACTGAAAACTCAGAACCTCTGCTCTGGAACATCCGTTCTCATACTGGATGAATTTCACCTACTGCATGCCTACTTGTCATAGAATGAACTAGCTAAGCACCAGGTTTGGCTAACATTACTTCAGAAATCCTGTGCAGAAAAGATGTCTTCTAAAACCTTGCTACAAGAGTGCAAGTATTGAGAACTGAAGAGCTTAAGAGAGCAGCAGAGTCAAGTTCTGCCATTTCATATGGTAAAGAAGGGAAACAAACACAGTATTCCTCCTATTCAGCTCCTTTTCCCCTCTGCACCTTAGGAACATAAGGTCACAGTCAAGTGAAAACTGGAACAACTCCACTTCCATTGAAATTCTCCTACCTCCATGACCACATTCTAGGAATATGTTACAAAAAGCAATGATTGGGTAATAAAAGCTTAGAGCTTTCTTTGGAGCAGAAGAACTGCTCATAAAAACACTTTTTTGTGTTTTCCCCAGACTGTATAGAAAAGAACATACTTTAAAGAAAATGAGCACTTGGCTTAAATAAAACCAAACTAAAAAAAATTATATGTGCATCAATACAATCAAGTCAGAATGCTCTAGGGTGACAAAATTTATTCTCTGCTCAAAGAAAAAAAAGGCTACCTTGAAACAAAGCGTTGCAAAGCTGTTTCAAGAGTTTAATGACATTCATTTTTCTTTTCTACAGAGTAAGGTAGTTGAGACTGAATACAAGTCCTCCATAACAGCTAAAAAAGGATTTTGGGGAAGAAACTCTTAACTAACAATAATTTACTTTGTGCATTTTCTTCTTCCTCTTCCCTTCTTCCAGCATGCACAATCATCCCTCCTTGGAAACACTGCAAGAAGCACGGTGGTTCTTTCCCTTGAAGCACTTGTACCTGGAAATTGAAAGCATCACTCTTCAGTAAAAAAATAAAGCAAGTATACAGATTCATGAAAACTGGTCTCTATGGATTATTAAAAATTATATAGTTATGGCCACCCATGAAGATGGCTTTCCTTCTACTTTACAACTGCTGACTATTGTTTAAATTACCATATATCAGCATGCAATGGGTTCCATATGTGGCCTATTAAAAGAAACCTCTAGCTGCAATCCAACAATTGAGTTTCAGACAATAATGGAATACCAAATAGACTTTAATTTAAATTGGTTTAAAGAAACAATTTTTTCAGTTTTATGAATTTTTACATAACCTGTCCTCCTTGATCAATGTTCACTGAAACCAGTATGGAGATAACACAGGAACTGAAGTAGGTTCAAAATTTACTGTAAAACTGGTTTCTGTGATAACATGCATGTTCTTTGCTCACTAAACATTGCATTTGTAGTATGAAACTGATATGGCCAATTCCCAAATCAGCTATGTTGCAGAGACTCTCATACTCTTGATCAGGAGCCCTTATATTTCTCCTCCATGAACTGCTGTCTTGCTGGTTATTTGTGTGCTGCTGTTAAAAAAACTAACTAAAGCAGGATCAAGGTACAGAAACTAACTTGAAACCACCTATCTTGTATGCTGGTAACAGTAAAGCCACAGCAAAGCCCAAATCTACCTAAAGACAAAGCAAACTAGCTGGTCGTCTCAGCTTCAAACTGCATTTGCTAGAACCTCTGCAAACAGTGCCATTAGTGTGTAATTACAGAGTAAGCAAATTGAAAATTTCCAATGGCCTGCAGAAAGTGCTTCTTCCTAGCACTAGGAAGAAAGTCCTGCTATCTGAACATGTACTTGAAAGGATGGCATGAATATGTGTAACTCTGCTTCACCTATTCCTGCAGGGAAGGAAGAAAAGGCCTTCTCCTTCAGTCTTTTTCAGAAATTTCCTTAGAAGCAGCATTTGGGAATGACAATCCATAAAGGAGCTTATGTGTCACTGGCTGTTGGAATAATGTCAAAAGTAATTTTGAGGTCTGACTATTTGTAATGGCAAGAACACATTTACAGAAAGGGAGGGGGCAAAAAAGATCATTCTTGTATACTGCTCATGGTACCCAGACAGGCAAATCATACCAGGTCTGCCATCCAGGAAGCTCACCTGTGCTCCTCTCTCTTCATCAAGTTCCACTGTCATGAGTGCTGATGTTCCTTTCTCACTCACTGTGGAGTGCCTTCCTTGCCAAAAGAAATATACACATTTCTCTTTTCCAACAGCCCGTACTTGTTGCTCTCCTTTTTGTCTGCTTCCAACTGTGAAACAGAGAGCACATGCTGAAGAAAGTACTCTGGCTATAGGTTTAAAAAGCGTATGGTTTAATCTCATCTGCCAGCTCAGCAGTATCCCATCCAGAACAGGAAAGAAAAAATGTGCAATTGGAGGAACATTAGGTCTCCAAGCCAGAGAGTTCCCGTGCAGAGCTGGCATCGTCTCCTCAGGTGGATGTAAGGCCACGGCAGAGATGCCTGTGTTGGTTGGAGAAAGAGCTGTAGAAAGACCTGGTACTGTCTGGAGGAAAATAACTGACAACATTTGAGCCAATTTGCATGTGAAATGGCATGTCCAGTAATGTTACCAGAGGAATACATTATGGCTCATTTTCCACATTACACACTGGTCTTTGGCAGCAGGAGAGCAGCTGTTTTGTTTTTTTTTCCTTAAGAATCGGTATTTAGTTGTTATGATAAGCAAATAATGTTTATAGCAAGTGAAATTCACAACACAACCACTTACAGAATATTGCACTCTTTCCACTGAATAGGGAATAAACATGTGGAATTAAATCAAAGATTTTGAAAACCCCAAGAGTTTTAAAATAGAGTTTTAAAAAAATATTAAAAATCTGCCTTGGTTCCAGAAGTGCTGAGCAGCATCCAACTGAAACATTTAGGAGAAAGCATCCTGTTTTTTTCAAGTTGAGAATACTCAAATCACTACTCACTTCTAAAATTTATGGGTTTCCTTCTTATCTGTACATTCAGCCCATGAAAGTACTGCCTCCTACATAAAAATTTATTCTGTTTTGGAGTGATGGAATATGTTTTCATCCATTTGGACTAGAGGTCTGTTTACAGTTCAGTACTAGTGTTACCCACTTCTACCAAGACTTACAAGCTTTTGTATTTTTCTTGGATTTGCTAGTATCTGATCTCAACGATCCTGACTAAGACCTACCTAACATTTTTGGTTAAAAGCCTAAAGCTGTAAAAATGTTATGGTGCTTTAAACTGACTTTAATATACAGCTGTTTGGAACAATCAGTTTTAGACTATTTGTCTTTAACTTATGACAAAACCCACCTATTAGTTTAGTGCCAGAGGGGAGAATTCCAATGGGCTCATGGAGCTGCTAGATCTCAGGCTTTACCTGTTGCTCTCAGGCTCTTTGTCAGAACACTGCTGAGCCTCCAATCCAGATCAAAGGGTTTTCAGTAACAGCAGAAGGGA
>VWYI01006004.1:3743-24152 GCA_013399455.1 Anthoscopus minutus | reverse complement strand
CAGCAGCACATTCAGTCTGTATGAAAGGCTGAATTTTAATATTTTCATTCCTTTCATTTTCACTCCATTTAATATTTAATTCATTTCATTCCTGTGATTTTTGTGAAATACAAGTTTTTTTGTGAAATGCTATTAGTAACATATTAAAACAAAAGAAATTCTTCTTATGCCCTTTTCTTTGCCTGCGACTCTAGTGATAGAAAAAAAGCATAGCATTTACTTTTTATTTTACATGCCTTTTCACTTTTAGTAAGACAGAATTCTGTCTTACTAAAGAAAGATCTTTCAAGAACTGTGATTCTGGGAAATCTTTTAGCATTCAGTTGTAATCAATGGTTCATTGGAAAAGTGAATCAGAAAATCAACTGT
Organism: Anthoscopus minutus; assembly: GCA_013399455.1. Classification (NCBI taxonomy): domain Eukaryota; kingdom Metazoa; phylum Chordata; class Aves; order Passeriformes; family Paridae; genus Anthoscopus; species Anthoscopus minutus. The sequence continues at coordinate 23,783 of VWYI01006004.1, read as the reverse complement.
ACAATCAGAGAGTCACAGATCTAATTAAGGCTGGAAAAAGGGACCTCTGAAGGCCACATAGAGCAGGATTTACTTAGAGCAGGACTAACTTGAGAGCTGATCAAGATGCTCAGGACCTTGTCCACTGAATTTGTGTTTCTCCAACATTGACTTGACAGATTTTGGGCTACCTCTTCCAGGACTTAGCCACTCTCACTGTGAAGATTTTTCCTTATTTGTAGTCAATATTGTGTCTATTGTCTCCTGACCTTTTACTGTTCACATAAGTGTACAGCACTAAAGCCTTGTGCGTTGATTTTCCCAACATCTGTTGAAAGAATTTTCTGAGGTACCTCACGCCACATGTTCTGTTCTCCCACTGCTTAGAAACCTGGATGTGAAGGATGAGGACTGCTTAAATCTGGTCTTGATGGGGACCTCAACAATGTAAATCTACCCTGTGAATCTCTCCAAACCTCATGGCCATGTGGGTTACATACAACTGCTGTCAGTGCTGTGGTGTCGCTACCAGAAGAGCACATTTTGGACTGATGGAGAATCTGGCAGACTGACAAGTCTGCATGGGGGCCGCTGACAGTTTGGAAGGAGCTTGATGTTAAACATAAAATCTGAAAATGTTTTTGCAAGCCTTAGCTAGAGAGTGTGAGGGACATTTCTAGGAAATTATCATGGGCTGAGAGGATGCTCAGTGTGGAGCTGGGCTGGCCTGAGGAAACTGATGGTGCTCCCTAAGCTGCGAGAGGACCTTCAAAGGGAAGGTATATTCCAAGGCAAGAATATACTTTGGGAAGGTTTATGATCTATGATGATTTTGAGGGAAAGAAGCATACTTTTTGTTCTCATTTGGGTTTAAACTGAACTTTTCCTGATCTCCCCAGCAAATCCATTTGACTTGGTAGATTAGAAACACACAATTCTCTGCGTTGAAAGTTCCTCTAAGTAGTCCCCAAAAGTTTGATCTTCTAGTTGCAGGTTTTCAGTGGTATCAAATCAATTAAAATTACAACAGCAGCAATAGATATTGATAGAGAAAGCATTCTTTCATCTTCTGTCCTGCCTGATGCCCCACTGACCAGCTCACGCTGTTTTGGTGCAGTGACCAGAGCTCCATGGAAGTACTGCCTGTCTCACACACAGAGTAAAAACTCTCTGCTAATAATTTTTTTCAAAGCAGACCATTTAAAAGGTTGCTGCTGTGCCTCCAAGTCTTGTCCTTACAGGTCCAGAGAGGATTGCTCTTAGTGGTTTGTGCAAAAATAGCCTCAGGTTTTATTGGAGATTACCACCAAGATAAAGAAGCCGCAACAGGTCTTTAATTGTCTGTCTCGCTGCTTCTAGTAATTTTGCATTGGAATAAGAAGCAGCTGGTAAAGTCCATAGAAAGGAAATCCATCAATCTTTTTTAACATTAAAAAAATCCAGAAGTTTTGGGTCTTTTGATGGCAAGACAAACATATTCTCTCTTCAGGTGGCATTGTGGCTGTTAATAGGAGAGTATCTACTTTTCTACCACCTCTAAATCTTTCTTTTCAGCTACTATTTATTAATAATAGTAAAGGTTTGTTGCTACAAGTCTCTTTGCAGCTCCCACAGGATATTTCAAACTGGAGACCTCTTATTGCCCTGCTTTACTTTTTTTTCAGTCATACTTTTTGGATTTTCCACTTATAAATGCATAACCCCGAATGAATTGTTGTCAGCTTGTTTACAGGATCCTTTTAAATGCTTTCCCTATTGCTGGGAGCACATCTTACTTTTTCTTTGTTCAGTTTTTTTTCCTTGACAACTGGAAACAACAATAACAAAAAGTGCCCAAGAGCTATTTTAATTCTTTATAGTTATTACAATTGCAGTTTTCATGGGATCTCTTTGCTGTTCTTTGGGAGCAGACAGTAGTTTCTATGTTGAAACAAGTCTATGCTACACAGTAAAAGAGTGTGAAATAGAATTGTGATAACCTATAACTTAGGTGTTTATCAAAAGGTATAATTTTATTGTGTTAAAATCAATACCCTGCAGTAATCGTTATGGTCTCCCATTGAGAACTTAATTTCCACTTAAATTCACGGTACCAAGAACAAGGTAATACTCATACGAAGTACAAAGAGAGTGGTACTTACTGAATTTTTTGATTGAAGTATCTATCAAGCTTTTCAAAATATGATGGTTTTTTAAATCTAAGTACTTCCAAAAAGTCCTTCTAAAGATCAACCCTCTTGTTTGAGCTACTGAATACCTTCCAAAAGATAGCTAGTAGCAAATACAAAAATTAAAATTTCACACATAGCCTTGGTAGAAGTATTAAGAATGGAAGAAGACTTATTATAGTTAGAGTGGACTGAATTTGAGAAAGAAATGCAAAAGAATTACTCAATAGATTTATTGAGATGTCAGTTTTGGGTTTCTTGGTCATTGAACTACTTTAGCTTAGAGAATCCTAGCAAAAATAGTTTAGTTTGTATCACTGTAATATAATAGAAATTAATTATTTCTAGCAACATCTTATTATAACAATTATTAATAGACAACTTTTTAAAAAGATGTCACTTGCCTGAAAAGTAAAGTTATAACAACCAATAATTCAGCCTGTTTTCATTCTGATCAATTTAACAATAATTTAATTGCCATAAATATTCTGTTATAATTCTCCATTAAATATATACTCATTTTTTCATAATAGATGTCAGCACAAGAGACTAAACAATGATGCTTTTATTTATGGATAATAGAATCATAGTAGAGAAACAAAAGAGGTAAATACACCTGTTTTACTGTAGGACTGGTTGCTACCCCTATTGGCCAAATCAGAAGAGGATGTCTGTGCTTGTCTTCAGTTATACCACCCTGGAGTGTCCTATTTTGCTGTTCCATGGTTGCTACTGAGGAAAATTTGCTGTTCATTAAAAAGGCCAACAAAACTTGGCCTCACTGTCATGAAATGCATTTTCAGAGGAGCTTCTAGTAAGCTCTGGATTGGCCCTGAGTTATCTACAGGTGTGAAAATGCATTAATCAAAGGCAGGGCTAGCCTCATTTGATGCATAGGAATGGTTCCATACATGTGTGTTCTGTGAAGTTCACAAGCACAGAGATTTCACCCTCCTCCTTTTTAAGACATGGGAAAGTCACCTTTATTTCAGTGGTGCAACAAGAGCACTCTGACATTCATGCAATTGATCACTCACAACTCTGGAGTTGGTCATCTTGCTGAACAGTGAATTTGAGCCCCAGTCCCATATCCTCTAAAAATACGTGGGAGTATTCCCACAAGCACTAAGGGCATAAAATCGATCACTGTTACTATAATTAATGGTAGAAGATGCATTTAGCTCTGTGGGAACATGGAATAGTTTAAATGCTGCTAAGTGCTGCAGGCTAAATACCAATACAGGCATGATTCATTTTAAATACTACATCTTGAATAAAAAGAAAATACTCATATCCAAGAATTTTTATAATCTATATTTTATTTATTTCACCAAGCTTTCATGGCCATTCTGAAAAAAAAAAGAAAAAAACCCAAACCAAACCCTTGGCCATATATAGTTTATGGGTTTTGTATAGAAGTTTTCCTATATTTCTGGAAGACAAACACTTTCAAAGTGGGTGGTGGAACAGATCTAATTGAGCATGGCAGGAAAATACTAAAAGCAGAGAGTACCAGATAAGCTGTAAATTATGTGGATAAGAAATGTACATTTATTCCAGATTCACTCAACGACTGCAATTTGAGTTGATAAATTGAGTTTGAGCAGAGTATCTTCCAAGTAAAAAGAGTAAGCCTCTCTGGCTCGAGCTCAAAACTGTAGGCTCCTTGCCTGGGACAGTAATATCATATCCTTTGTGGGGGAGAAGATGCGGGAAACTGATCTCTACATGTGTTTTTGTTCTGTGCAGGAGACTATTCCCCACAGTGTTAGCTGGAAACAGCCTATAGGCTGAGGCTGCTGGGGAGTTCATTCAGGTTTCTGATTCAATGTTCCTGCTCCAGATGGCCAAAGTGGTTGAGTGACTGAGCTTTAGCTTGGATCCATGAGTAGTCTCCAAAGGACATTGTACTGTCTGGCCATCCCAGAATCCTTGGCACATGGACATTTTACTCTTCTCTCCTAGTGCACCCTCTGGATATTAGGAGGGGACATTTTTATCACTGATCTGCTGGACACTCTTTCATATGAGGAACTGAAGTTATCCTTGGAAGCTGGAACCCTCACTACTAAATACCAGATCTCCTCTAGAGTTACAATTGAGAGCTTCTCTCAACAGTCACATTTTTAGATGTTCTTTCCAAGTGTGGCGAAATTATGCTATGCAGAAGCATTACTTAATCAGGTTTGATTGCAGCCACAGCACAATTTAGTCTCTTTTATATACTGCCGACTAGTCTAGACTACTAGCTCACACAATATTAATGCAATACAGATTAAAAGAATATTGTTGGAAAATACTGAAAGAGAGCCTTGTTTATGATCCACTCTTACCAAAACTGAAATTAAAATGTCTATTCTTTGTCTACTGAATAGTGACTTCAATAGCATTCATTTAAAATTGCCTAAAAATTCTTAGATTGACATTCTGCAATTGTAGGTTATAGAGAAAGGATTTGAATTATGCTATTTTCCTGAACTTAGAAACAACTGCATAAAATTTATCTTGGGATAGAAAGAAGAGAAATTAGTACATCCTCTTGGAGGCTTTTATGAGTTTTGTTCTCTTTCTATGAACATTCTCAGAACTAAGGTAAGAGAATCAGTGAATCTGATTTAAATCCAGAGTCTATTCATGAGAAACTGCTGCTGATTTCTGAACAGCAAATACCCATACAGGGAACATGATTCTGCAAGAACACACCCCTCTTTCCCAGTGCATTCGACTCTGTGAAACAGAATCTATATTTGTGCTTATCTGAAGGCTGAAGGTCTCTTTGCCAGAACAAACTATTCATTGAAATAGTTGTATTCAGTCTTCCAGTTCTTTGGCCTAAGAGAATGAATATAGTTTCCACAGAAATCAATGCATTTGAATTATGCTCAGTCTGACTTTCCTGAAACTAATATTGCATGAAAATGCAGAGGAGCTTCTTTTGGGGAAAAAAAAGAAACCATGACAGAATTTTTTAAGAAGTACAAAAAAGGGTAAAAACCAGTCTGTGGGTTTGTGGGTTTTTCCTTGTTTAGATTATTGATTATTATTATTATTATTATTATTATTATTATTATTATTATTATTATTATGGCAGAAAATTACTATGTATAACTTTCTAAAGAGTGAAAATCCCCTTCACTAGGTAATTTTAAGACTAGATGTCATTAATTTTAAGAACTGGATCAAGCATGCCTCAGAACAGAGTCTGCTGATTCAGGATAAAAATATCACATTAGTATCTAATACATTTTTCATTACTCTGACTTGATTGCTAATAAAATTAAACTAATATCCCAAAGTGGACCCTGCTTTCCCTAAGACAGTCACTGGTGACTGTTCTCTCTCCTTGCCCTTATCTTGATCCACGAGTCTTTCATGATGTTTTTTCTCCCCTTCCCAGCTGAGGAGGGAAGTGATAGAGCAGCTTTGATGGTCATGTGGTATCCAAGCAGGGTCAAAAAAAAATTTGCAACATTTCCCACTTTTTTTTGAATTCTGCCCTATTGTTTCTGCACTTGCCCAAGCTTCTCTGATTTTCTGTTACATACCTAAGAAAATAACACGTAAGACTGAAAGTGTACAGATCTCTTTATTTGTAAGTAGGACACATCTGAGAAGAGTGATTCAGAAGAGATATCCATGAGTCTAATAGAATTTTCACCTGTTCCAATAGTTCATTTACTCTCTGTATTCTGGTTTTCCCTGTTCTGTAGTATTCAGTGGGTGTATGAAGTCAGTATTTCCTTCTCTTTAATCCTCTTAGCTTAGCAAATATTATCTAGCTTGCACAATATTCTTATAAATAGACAGGGTGCTAAAATAAACCTTCCAGTTTCCCAGTGTCATTAGAGATTCCAGATTTTTTTTCTCAGATTTTTATTAACTCTATTTCTTCTTTCAGTTAATATCAATTCAATTCTCAGCTGGTGTTAGCCAGTATAAACTGATGAAGCTTTACAAATTTATGCAGCTGAATTTTTAATTTATTATTTCAGTAGGTTATATTTAATGGTAACTTATTAAATCAGTTGTCTATGCATCTGAAAATTAATCCACACACAGTGGATTGAATTATCCCTATCTATGCTGGTCGGAAAGGGGCAAGCAGAGTAAACACACACAGCTAATCTTAATGAAGACTTATAGAGAAACAGAGAATAATAGAGAATCATGGGTATAAGGTTGTCATGGGAAATATAGACTAAATAATTCACTTTTGCAGCGGAAATTGTGCACATACCGATTCTTAAAGGCATAATACAGTGCCATTTTCTCTTGCTTTTTTGAACAGATGTTTGTCCATACTTTCTTGTTAGAGGTCTTTTAAACTAGCTGAACACAGACAACATTCTTTACCCTGACCTAGTACCTCTTTTAGATTTATCCTTTTGTAGTAAGGAAATGATTATAGATTTCCCATGGCTTTTATCCATATTTGATTGCTGCTTCTTCTTCCCTGCTTTTGCTGAGAGCTGGAGAAAGGTAATGAATCTTCTTACTGCCTTTTTCACTTCTGCATTCACTTCTCATAATCTATAGAAAAGAGAGCAACAATCTGAAGACAAAAGGCTATGTAGTTTTAAAATTTCATTCAGGGCAGGGTATTGTTTGTGACTTCACTTGTTGGTTCCATTTTATAATAAAGAGACGACTTGCCATTGAGAATGGACCAGCCTGTGGGAGACTAAGGCTCAGCCAGGACCCAGTCACTCACTAATTTCAGCTCATCTCCAAGCTTTTCAGCCCCACCATATTTTTGAAATTCTACTCTCCAAAAGATCATGACAAGTGAAGTTGACTGGTAAAGTCAAGCGCTACAGTTCCTATTTGTTAGAAATATTAGAAAAGAATAGAATAGACTAGAACTGAAAAGTTCAGGTGGAAGGGACCTACAATGATCCATCTGCCTGACAGCTTCAGAGCTGACAAACACAGCATTAACTTAAGGACATTCTTCAAATGCTTCTTAAACACTGACAGGCTTGGGGCACCCACCACCTCTCAAGCAAGCCACTTCCAGAGATCCTCTTGGTAAAGAAATGCTTCTTAATGTCCAGCCTAAACCTATCCTGACACAACTATGAACCACTTCCATGAATTCTGTCACTGGACACCAGGGGAAAATGTTCACTTCCCTGTCCACTTCCCCTCCTCAGGAAGTTGTAGAGTAATGAGGTGTCCACTCATCCTCCTTTTCTCTAGACTAGACCAACCCAGAGTCCTCAAGCACTCCTTACAGCAGCTGCTATTAGTCATTAGGATTTTAATTAATACAGCCTGCACTTGTCTGTTCACACTGCAGAACAAAAATAAAAATAAATATTACAGTGAAAGGGAAGTTAATGTTGATTAAAATTGTTATTTAATACACAGATGAAGAACATTCACATAACTTCAGATCAAAAACTGTTACCTATTGCTGTGATAATGCAGAGTAATGCTTATCATTGCATTTGGTGCCTGCTTTAAAAAGAGAGAGAAAAAGGCATTACAGTTTTGTGGGCACAATTTATTACAGACACATGCTAACATTTTGATGGTAGTCAAAAAAACAAGCAGTCAGAGGTTTAGAAGTTAAACATTTGAACCTGCAATTTAGTGCAGAGATTTAAATGTAGATTCATACTTATTTTCACTCACAAGGGTACATGCCCTCAAACATCAATTGTTAGCTTGTTTATTAAAGCTTTTGGTAATTTAGACAGTTTCCCCACAAATTGATGTATGCCTGAATTGTTCTGTGGCCACAGCAACAGAAAATATTGCATCAGATTATTATAAATTGTGCTTTTAAACTGTTTTTCTAAAACAAGGACTTACTTTCAAAATAAGGTCTTACAAGGGCTATTTTCAAAATAAGAAGTGTCCAACCACACCAGTTTAGCAGTTGCAGAAATGTACTCAAGGTTTGCATAGCTGAACCAGTATCAGGCATGTTCATACACACATCAGTCCTTTGATGTACATCCATTCCTCAACCTACATCTGTACTTGAATCCACAGCTGTATAATTATTGTCAGCTGTACCAAGAAAGGGGACAATTACATCCCAAGTGGAAATTACAAGTATGTTAGTGCAAGGCTTTCTCTTCTTTTTTGTTAAATACTTCAGCACATCACTGATGTCAGAGGCACCAGTGTGACAGCACAGCAAACCTGACCAGAAAACATCACCTACATCCTTGTATCCTCATGTAGGACAAGGTCAGTGCTGAGAACAAGGACTATACAATTAACTTTATAGGAAAAGGCTGACAGCAGGCAGATGGAGGGATCAGTAAGACAGATGAATGAATTTACAGTGATTAAGCATATTCCCACCTGCATCTCCAGAGAAATGAGGAATTGACATTTAGTTACACACCACCTTGGCATCTGCATGGAGAGGAAGTGGAGGTAAGGAAATTATATGCTCTGTGTTGTTCTTTCCTTCAGAGAGACCTACCAAAGGAAAGAATGGCTGGTCCTGGTGGAGGTGATGGTACTGGAGGATAAAGACTAAGCGCAGTGGGCTACTAGAAATCATTTTATATCTATTCAAATGTGTATATATGTATGAGCAAATGCGTTAAAAACACCTAATATAATGAGATGATCACATTCACCTTCACTCAGCTCTATCTGATTAAGACTTGTAAGAAGCCAAATGCTAGTACAGAATGTGATCTATAAAAAATGCTGATATCCAGGATTTCCTCTGGAATACACAATGTTGGGTGGCTATCTCTTTCATACACCAAGATTTTGCATGCAAGCAGAGGCCTGTGTGACATGGTGGGAATTCTAACACCTGCAAGTCTTTCAACTTATTGGTTCAAACCAGTATTTCCACAAGCTGTTACATTTTTTTGTAACTGAGGCTCATTTGTGCTTGCAAAGGACAGACATCCTCTCCTGTCTCTCGAACATCAAAGGAGAGCTGGTAATGAGATAGTGGTGAGCAGAGCTGTAACTGATTGCCTCAAACTGAGGATAGTAATAATGGCTAGATGTAATGACTGACTAGTAGCTATCCTGAAATGCAGTCAGTCACTCTTCAAGTTTGGCAGGATGTACCCCAAACTGCCAGACCCCCAGGCACCCACTGGAGCCCTCTATTCAGAGAGGTCTTGAGCAGGTTGGACAGACGGAGTCATGCATTTGTTTTGGATTAGTGCATACCTGGTACCATATTCCCTGCTGCCCTATAGTCATTGTGGTGCAGATCTCAACAAGCAGCTTCTCTCACACTGTGGGAGGGGAGTTTGTACCTTGCTCTGGTGTTCGGGTGGGGACGAGGGGACGCTGAGGGCTGCAGTGGCAGAAGTCTGGGCAGCAAAGCAGGCAGCCTCCAAAGCAAAAACTGAATGAAAGACAGCAAAAGTAGCTGTAGAAATTAATGAAAATTCAGCTTGGTATTCACTCCAAAAGCACAGAAGCCAGTGGCAGTTGGCTGTTTCCTTCCAGGATATGAGCCCTACACAAGATGCTGCATTCTGTAGTTTTAACTACCTCCAAACAGCAGAATGGCTGCTTGAGGGCTGGTGGGGAAAGAAAGAGCAAGTGGATAATAAGAGTTCCTGAAAAAAAAGAATTTTTTTTTTGGGACATTCGCTCTTTATTTAGTGATTGTTTGCCAGATCACAGTTTGGAAAACAACTTATATTTCATTTTTCCAGGTGTGCAGTATCTTACTTCTTACAAGCTGGTGTAAGATCTCTGGATTCCCAAAGTGTTGTCCATCTGGATCTGTGTGTTTGGTGTATTAACTGAAACACTTTTAACTGTACTGCTGTGGGGGAAAAATTAAAAACAGTGTTTCTCTTAGGAAAAAAGTATGGACCAATAAGCATCATCACTCAAAGTTTTGAATTTCTCTTTCTCTGAAGAAACACAGAAAAGGTTCTATGAACACAGCTAATCAGACACTGATTCATCCATACATTCACAGGTTCCGTCTTCTCCTGAACATCACTGATTAAAAGAGAAGAGATTATCAGTATAATACAGATATGATAGATTGGAGGTGTCAGAATGAGGTTCTTTGAAAACTCATTATTTCTTTTGATCTGTTTAAGAGCATTCTGCAAGCACTGCTTTTTTCCTTGCTTTTTTTTTTAATGAAAACAGCATATTCATTGCTCAAACAGTAATCCAAATAACTGTGATGAGAATTGTGGACCCAGATTTTCCTTTTCAGGACCAGTTGAGGAATCTTGGTTAAAGCATATGTGATGCTCTGACTTCCATAAGATTCTCAACGTGATTTTTGTGTTAGCAATGGCAGCAATATTCAATATCATTTAATTGGATCTGTCAATGGCAGCAATAGGTAACAGTTCTGAACACAGAGGAAACCTTTAATGTGCAAATTATCAGTTATAATAAAAAGCCTTTCCACTCAGTTGACCAGCCCAGACTCTTTTACCTCTTTTTAATATATCCACAGCAGTCTAAATTTTCTATTTGGTTTAGTTGTTTCTGGGTAAGCTGAGAATCCCTGAAAAAGGCCAAAATCCATCATTGTACTTTCCATAGCCTGAACTTTCCAAACAAGAACTCAGTTTGCAGCAAGCTTAATAACAGTTGGCCCAAATCCTTCAGATTTCTTGAAGGGGAAGCTGTGATAGCTGGTCATGTTAGTCTTCCACTGTCAGATTTGTTTTCTAATGAGTTACTGAATTGCTTCAGAGACTTACTGTGGTGTTTCTGAGCATAGGGCTGTGCAATTCAGAAGGCAAAGAGTTGTCAACAGAACCCTAGAAATCACAAGTGGTTTAGAAAAAATCTTTGGCTCTGATAAACAAACCAGGATATCTTTATCTCAAATCACATATTTAAAATACCACAGTATCATTATCAGATTATTCACCAGAAATAATGAAGATTATATATAACCTTGAGAGAAAGGAGAAACAGTAACCCGTTACATGTTATGTAGCAGCCTGCCACTGATGCTAGAAAGAGTATTGCTATTTAATAACCACAGGGCTGAGTCCAGGCAGGATTGTAAGGCCATGTTGGATTAACCTGCGTTAAACACCTGACAGCTCGTCTTTCTTACTCTCTGGAAACACTTGTATAACTTGTTGTGCCAGTGAAGTCATACTGAATTGAGCAAACTAGTTGAAACCAAATATTCAGAGAAACATATTTGTCATTACACTGAAGCTGACAGCTGTAGCAATTTTCTTTGAGCAATCACACATAGCTTGATGAAAAAGAGGGAAGCTTGTGTGGATTTCTAATTGCAGAGTTCTGTTGCAAAGGCCATCAAAAATGGGCCTCCGATTTTAAGATGTATTAGGAAACAATAAAAACCAAGTGGTTTGTTTGGATTTAATATTCATGAATCATTAGCAATTTATAACAGAATTAGGGATTAAGCTTTTCAGAACTTTCAAGAAGAAGCAGAAACTATTGTCAGATTCATAGTAGGATAGAACTAGCATGGTGAAAAAATGGGGGACTACAAATCATTACAATCAGTAGCAACAGTAAAAGGACATGTTCATTTTCACTAAAATTTAACTGATCATTGTGACACTGAGAATTAAAAGACTTATTCTGATTTTCTTGTATGATTTCACACTGAAAATTCACACCATTAAACACATTACAAATAGATAACTATATAGGCACCTTCAAGTTCACATGAGGCAAATCAAATTTACTTAGCATATGGCAAAGAAGTACTGAACTACGTCATATGACTTTAGATTCACTCTTTTAAAAGTCACCCTGGACTATCAACACAGATCAGATGATTCATGATGACTGGCTACTCAGCAGTAACTTCTGCATGTCTAAAGAGTGACATTAAAATATTTTGCTGAAAATGTTTTTATCTAAGCGTTATTGAAAATTTAATGAAGATCCGTACTTTGTCATCAGAAACTATTTTTAAAGTATGACTTTTATTACAACTAAAACATATATATATATATATCTAAAATCTCTTTTATAACCATTGGATAACTTCCTTTTATTCATTATACTTGAATATATATGGTCTTGGTTTCCTTTAAACTACAGCTACTATGAAGACCTTTTACTCCTCAGAACTTACTAGAAATTCCACCAATATGTTTTTTAGACATTTGTCCTGTTTCTCTTCACCTCTAAATTCACCCAGAGATTTAGTGGAATTTATTTTCTCTCACTCCTTGCTAAAGCTGTCCCATTTTGACTTCCAGTGCAGTGACACTGCAATTCCACCCTTTTAGTAAGATTTTTATTTAGTTGTCTTGCAGAAACAGCCTTGTTTTGACAATGTCACTGCAGGTAATGCACTTGCAAAGTCATTTTCTTTTGTAGCTTTTACAGTTGTCTGCTGTTTCCTCTCCTCATTACTAACTCTCCAATTCTCCTTTAAGGGGTATGTATCATTCTCTCTTTGTTGCACAGTGCACTCCGGTATAGCCTCCCTGGGGAAAACCAATCTATGCTACATTTTTACCTTCCATTTTTCTACTGATGAATGAAAAGCCAACCTTTCCAATCAAGTATCCTGACTACTTCCCTCTACTTGTCTGCTCTAACATAAAATTTAGCAAGACAAAACTGAAGTCATGGCTCAGACACCAAGGATGGATATATTTTTTCTCCATTGTAAAATATCTTGGAAGATACAGGACTTACTCCATCAAACAGGTGACAGCTTTTGGGCTGAAGCTTTAGCACTGCAACTGAAACATGAGAGGATGCCTTGTGTGGTGTTGGGATCCCAGGCTGAACTATACACCTGCTCTTCCTCCACAAAGGTATCAGAAATGCTAGAGCTGATGTTTATCAGATCTCAGGGACTGTCTCCCAACTAGAGAAAAATGTGGAGTAACACAAATTTAGCAGAAAAATTTTCTGTACAGCAATCAAAAGATTTTTATCTTCTGTAGTGTTGATTGGAATAGTTTGATCCTCACTTCTCCTTCACACACAGATTACTCCCTCAGTTCCCAGAGTCAGTTAGTTCTCTTACTTAACATCTTCACCCCACAATCACTGGGTTCACATTTTCAGGCTGACTGTGAAAATTTAAGGGTCTTCTATTTGTGAATTTAAGTCTCTGAATGTCTTTGTGGTTTGGCTAACTGTGCTGTCCTGTGGGCATGACATGTCCTCCCTAACAGATCTGTGAGCCCATCGTCTCAACTCCTCCCTTAAGGAACACCTGCACCATACATTCTCTCCAAACTCATGTTGTTCAATAGGAACACAGACTAAGTATTGCTATCTTTTTATTTTCATTCTTTTCCAGTTGTTTGTGTTTTTTTTTCTTTTACTCATCAAATAGTGGATATGAGGGAAGCAGAATGCAACCCAAAGAAGCAGGTGCATAGTCAGAGATATGTTGAGAAAGAAAGTCTTTTTATTATATAAACAGTTTTCTTACTCAATCACATTTAATACTAAATTTGCAAGTCATTATCAGAAGTTATGATGATTGGTTTAGATCTGTCATGAAAAGTGTTTGTACTACAAACTGGCAGTGACTGACAGTAGAATAAGTCCATTACAAGAAATAAATATCCTTTTTTTGTCAATCATTGTTATAGTGTTATTTTATGTGTTTTCTGTTGTAAATTCAGTGAACTAAATTTTTAAAAAATCACTGAATACATTTTTTCCCCACATAGTTTGTAATTAATTGAATAATACTGGATTAAAAGAAGGAAGAAAGACAACACTAAAAAAAGCTGCAAATGAATAGATCATTATTACAGCATATTCATCCCACATTATCTTTACACAACCTGTCAGCTTTCAGTCTGATGCTTCTTCCACATGTTTCAAGCTCACAGAACATAAAACGTCTGTAAAACATAAATTAAGACAGCAGAATGTGATGTAATAGCTTTGGTAATTTCTTGTTCACAGGATGGTTTCTGAAATCATGAGGATTAGTCCTTCATATTGAACATCAAAGACTCTGGCAGAGACAGAGAAGATAAACTCTGACCCTTGTGAGCTTGTTCACGTCACTTCTACCCATTTAAATTCCAGTTAGGTTGGTCAGAAGCAACAGAGAAAAGCTTTAAATTGCATTATTAACAATAGGTTAAATCTTAGGCTGCTGATTAAATCAATTTCTCTCAGATAAAATCATAATAGGCCTTGGTTGTATTTGTCTGACAGGAAACATGTCATTGGTGATGCTTTGTGTTGCCTTTAATGAGTGTGATTGTCATCTTCCAGCAGGGAGAGTACAAAAAGCACCTGCAGGTCTGGGTGAATGGAATCACTTATTGATCAAGTTGTCAGGCCTGTCAGGCATTTAGGAACAGCTGAATGAGTACATAAAATCAATATGATCTTGTATCTATATAGAGGCTCCCCGAGTCAGTTAGCTGATTTTGTCTAAATTAGCTACACATAAAATATAATTTCCAAAATTGTCTAACTCATGACATTCATGCTTAAAAACAATCAAATTTTTGAATAATATTGTGATTTTTTGAAGACTTAGGGTTTTTAGAAATAATTTTGTCCAGCTTTGTCTTGGGGTAGAACAGCAGCCTACACAATTATTTTTTTGTCTCTACCTGAAAATTGATTTTTAACTGTTATTTGTTATGTATATTTAGTTTCTTCTCCTCATTGGCTGAGAGTCAGCTCCATTTTAACAATGATCTTTGCTGTTGTTCAGCCATGTTATCAAGTTGAAGCTGTTCTAGAAAGACAGTAAGCAGACAAGTAGAAAAGTGCTTCATCTTCGCTAAGAAAACTGCACACTCACATGTGAGCTCTTCATGGTCTGGATCGCCTTCCTGGGGCTGAAGCAAGGAGAAGGGAAGGAGAGCAGCTCCAGTGAGGAGGTGTAGCAGGAAGAACCCTCCACTACCTCCAACTCAGCCTGCTTTGGCAGCCAAGGTGGATTTTAGACTGATGAATGCACAGCTGAGACCTGAGTATGCAAAAGGGTTGAGTTACTGGGAATGGAGTTAATAACATTAAAGCAGCAGTCCTGTCTCACACTCTTCTTTACAACAGACAATTAGCATGGTCATTTTAATCTGTGATGCAATGCATTTCCATTCCAGTCTTTTGTTAGCTGCTATCTTTTCTGTAATACTCTGTTACTCGACACTCACATTTTATAATTTGTATACTGGATTTTCCATTCACATCCTACCCTTCCCTCACTTCATTATTCTCCCCAGGGAACCACTTTCTTCATACTATCTTCCACATCTGTCTTCTTTCTTAATTTTTTTGTCTTATTTACTGTCCCTAAACTCACAGAGAAATAAATTAATTCAAGACTAAAAATGGCTTATTCAATTTAGATGTTTTTCTCTCTGCTGTTTTTGATACATGATATTTTTTTTCTTTGCAGATGGATAGAATTTATGCTTGGACATGAAATGTATTATGAAGTTTGAAAAGCATGATTTTTTTTTCTTTTATTAAATCTTCTTCAGATTTTTATCACTGCATCAGTCATTCCTGCAACTTTTCCATATAAACTTACTTCACTGTTGAGCCTTCAGAATCAGATTATTTCTCAGTTTCTTGCAGCAGGAATTAATCAGCTAAAACCTTGTCTATTTTACAGCTGTAATATTGTAAGCATCACAATGACCAAGTTCACTGTAAGTGAAAGTAATAACACAACATTTGAGCATCCATTCACATAACAGAAAGAAATAACAAGGATGCTATTAGAAGAAACCTCTTTCCAGCCCACAAGTTTTTTATAAACACAAACACACAAACACACAAACGCACAAACACAACATTTGAGCATCCATTCACATAACAGAAAGAAATAACAAGGATGCTATTAGAGGAAACCTCTTTCCAGCCCACAAGTTTTTTATAAAGTCCCTCCCCAGAAGTCTCCTGGATCAACCCCTTTTTCTTCCCATCTGTGAACAATTAAGGAGATCTTCAAGTTTTCACAGTGCAAAACCAGAACTCCTCAAATTGTGCCCTGTTTCATGCAAGGACATGGCTTCTTCTCTGATTCAGGGAGAAATCTCCATGGATATAAGACTGAAGTTGTCCCAAGACATGGATGTCTGAATTTTAAAAGATAAGACAGTATTTAAAAGCATGATGTATGACTGCAGATATCATTGTAAATGTTGTTTGAAAGTCAGACTGGGTTGATAGGAATGCATCTGTGGTGGATTTAAATTTTTCAAAGTAAATTTTGAGAGTTCACAGAATCTTGGTGGTGGTGAAGAGGCTGTGACTGTTGAGTTCTTATCTGATGATTAATGAGAACTCTGAATTAAATCTCTTAACTACATGTCTTTATTATAAAAGGTACATGAATGCATACCAGAAGGAATTGCTGAGGGGAGAAAGAAAGGATACTTACATGAATTTATGGGTGACAGTTTAGAATCAGTATGTTTCAAGTCACTTTATTCCACATTTACTAAAAATATTATTATAGATTCAGCTGAATATTGCAAAAATAGCATATTTCACCTTAATTAGTGAGAACTTTGCTTCTTTGGCAAAAGCAGGAATGAGATCCTGGATTTTAGGCTTTCTTGGCCCATATAAAAATTGGTAGCTAACTGCAGATACATAAAGAGGTTCTCAATGAAGTGTGTGCTGTCTAATGTTAGCACAAAGGAAAACACTTGTCATCTGTGTCATTGATTTGCTGAAGTACAGCATGAGTACTTTTCTTCCTTCCTTGATCTTCCCTACCCAGTGCTGCCATACCTTTAATATCCTCTTTCCTTGTATTTTCTGATTTACACATAAGATTTTTGTAGATAGTTTCTGTGATTTCTTACCTGCAACGAGGCTTCTCTAATCTTCTTGTTTTGATGCTGAAATGTATACATAAATCCTAAGCAAAAAGCATCTAAAACTAAGGGAGAGGGACAGTGAGGGGAGAGTGGGGATAGTTTCGATCAAGGTATTTTATGGCTTGTCAGTTTATTTCATCTTTGTTAACACCTCAGAAAACCAAGCAACAGGAATTTTGCACAAGCAGAAAGTTCTTGCCTCCAGATAGGCTCTGCATTTACACTGGGTTCTTTCCCTTCCCTTTCCCTCAGCCTGCCTTTAAACCATTTCTGCTCACCAGGGGTTTTTCAGCAGTTGCATTAAGTGGTGGTGCACAAAAGGAGCACAGCAGCCCTCTCTGCCCCAGCTGCAGATGCAGACTGACAAGGCAGTGCATGGAGGAGCATCGTGCTGTAAGCTCCTGCTTGCCAACGCCTCCCACTCCTGAGGAGGAGAGCCATAGCTTGAGGAGTGACTCTGCTCCTTACTGCCTCTCAGTAGGCATCTGTAAATCAAACTCAGTAGGCAACCTTCCCATTTTCATATGATCCCAACACCTGGATCTGTTAATAGCCCAAACCAGCCTAATCTTCTTTTAGTGACTGAATAAAATTGGTGAAATATTTTAATTTTTGGGCTATAAATAGACTGTAATTACCAAATACACAGATTAGGAACCTGTCCCCTGAAAGACTGCATATTCTTTTTTTAATAAGTTGGGGCTTTCATACTGATGCTGGGATGCTGTTTGTTATAACTTTGAAATTATGGTGTTAAAAAGCTTTATCTTCCAACTAATCTGTGAACTATTTTGAATTTTCTATAATTATTTCTCTAAGATTCCAGTAGTTATGCACAGGAATGAGAATTCATAGCTTAACAGGATGTGATATACCATTGGATATTTAAATTCTTCTGATTATAAAGACAGTTTAAAACTCAATGGAAAAATGGACTTTAGTAGGCACTGTCGCACAGATTGCAAGTTCCTACATATTTTAAAATGTATGAGTTGTGAAATGATCCAAGGAACTTTGAAACCACATCAATTATTTTGCATCTGTCATTGCACACCGCCTGCATAATGAGAGAGCAGAGGGCTTGATGATTTTTGAAACTTGTTTTGGTGAACAGTCACATAAGCACATTGCATTGTTCACCAGACAAACGGAAAGCTATCACCATCCCAGAATTCCAAAATTACTTTTATTGAATCTTGACTTATATCTGGCTTTGTTCATTTGCTTTGTCACTTTGGTATATTTTGATATATCAAAACCTGAGCATTTTTTTCTAAAGAGCAACTTAAATTATACACAACTAAATCCTTTGTACATGCAGTTGGGCTGCCCCAGGGGATTGAAAGCAGAATGTGATATATGGTTTCTGAAAGGGCACATTTTAATATGTGCAGTGTCTTTGTTTATCAGGTTTCAAAAAGACTCTGTAGCTAGAGTTAATTCATGCAAACCTCTGGCTTTTTTATCACTCTTCAAATAGTTTTATTTTCATAAGAGCAATGCTTCAGTGTTTCTAAAAATCTGACCCAGTGTGGATGTGTTTGAGAAAAAAAAATAAATCAAGGCATAGTGAAGCTCATATTGCTATCGACAAATTTGGATTCACACACTGCAAATGACACAAATTCTTAACAGCAGAGTATCAAAATTCTGCATCACTACATATACTTGAACTTAGCTCAGAGAAAACTTGGTGTGTAAATTCATAATTCAAAAGTCAACAAAAAAAATGCAAAGGCTACTTTCAAGTAAATTCATTATAGTCTTGATATCCTCTGCTTAGTACTTTTTATGGCCATTTATACCACTGTGAGACAGCTGTTACAATATGACATCTTACAGACTTTTAACATCTGTGTAAAGGTGTAATAACCCTTATGTCAATGTAAATATTATACGCAGGCCAGATGACCCTTAGCTTGTCAAGCACATCCTCCACCTCTCTCAAACCCAATGGGTGTCCACAGATGAGGCAGTGGCTGAAAAGAAGGACCGTGCCTTCTATAGGTCTGCTAGAGCTACAATTGCCTGCCCTGGGGTCTTTTTTCTTGAGTGTTTTCCCTGAATATTTGTACTCCTAACATCTTAAAAATATTAATTTGTGTTACTGTAACATTACAGGGGACAACAAACTTAACTTCCTCCAGCATCAGCTTCTGAAAAAGTTTTGGCTCTCCAATGACTATTTCAGTGAAGGTGTATGTGCAAATGTGAATTTTTACAAGGAGGTAAAAGTCGACTCACACTCACATGAATTTGAAGGGTTCTCCAGAAGACATCTACTGCAACTTTTGCCCTGAACAAGTCCAGTAAGATCAGGTTGTGTAGTCACCGTTTGAGGCCCTGCAAGGATGAAGTTTCCACAACCCCTTCAGGCAAGCTGCTCTTGGCATTTGGCCACTTTCCTGCTAGAAAATACACCTCTTATATTGTATCAGAATTTCCCACATTCCATCTTTCTCATTGCCTTTCATCTCCCCATTGTGCATCTCCATCTCCTTTATGTTCTCTTAGAAGGTGGCTGTAGATAGCAGCAAGATCCCCATGTTATCAGCTCTTCATAGGATTGACAAACCCCATTCCCTCAGCCTCTCCCCCTGCATCCTGTGTCCCAGCCCCCTGCCCAGCTTGCTGGTCTTTGCAGGACTACTCTCAGTGTAGAAATATCTGCCTTAATTAGGGAGCCCCAGACTGGACACAGTATTCAGATGTGATATCCCAGGTGCCAAAGAGAGGGGAAGGATCCCTTCCCTGGAACTGCATGCTTCACCTTTGCTAAAGCAGCTCATGGTGGGTCACCTTTGATGCAAGGACTCGCTGACCATTGTGGTCAGCTTGTTGAATACAAGGATGTCCAGGCCTTCTTCTTCAGAGCTACTTTTCAGCCAGTCTGTCCCCAGTCTGTTCTGGTGCATGGGGGTATCCTTCCTATTCCTTCCCCTGTGCAGAACTTGACATTTGCCTATGCTGATTTTCATGATGTTCTTGTCTGCTCATCTCTCTGAACTGGCAGGATCCCTTTGAATGGCAACCTGGTTCTACCACATCCACCAATCCCCACGGTTATTAGCATCCAAAAAACTTGCTGAAAATCTGCTTTGAGATGTCTGAAAACAGTTGACAGAAGAAATCATCTGCAAGGGAGA
>VWYI01005998.1:812-30935 GCA_013399455.1 Anthoscopus minutus | reverse complement strand
AACCCTGTATTTCTTAAATGAATTAATAACAGCATCAGTCATGGCATGCTGTTAAGTGAGCTGTACTGCAAGCCATTTTATGNCTGTTAAGTGAGCTGTACTGCAAGCCATTTTATGCCTGCAGTATCTGTTGACAAAGACCAGCTATTGGCATAGCATTGAGAGGAGAACACTCTCCTGTGAGAGCTGCAGTATTGAAAAAAAAACCCCATATTTAGCAAATCTGGGAAGAGTTTCATTTTGGAAACATTTTCAAAAAGAAGGAAAGAGTTCAGGAAACATCACTCACTGACTTCCTGAGAACACCATGAATCACTTTAGAGCATCATTAGTTTCATAAAAGCAGAAGCAGAGAGAACAAAACATTTTAGTAACAACTTCCCAATCAAGCAATTGGATATTATTTGCTTAAAATAACTCCACATGCGTAATTTGGAAGAAAATCTGATCCTCAGCCAGATAAACAAGGAGATAAGTGAACTACTTCAAGTGATGCAGGTCTCTTGCTACAAAAGGTACTCAGAACAAAATTTTCAAGTATCTTTAATATTTACTGTTAGGTTTCAAAAGATTAACATTTTCAAACAACAGGTTATTTTTCAATATAGATGAGGGAATATAAATTAGCAGCTATAACTTTTATAGGCACATTTCTGCCCTTGGTACCCTGCAGTGCCAGACACTATTGAAAGTCTGACACCCGGATAAAGACCTGATTTGTTGGTTTAATAAATAGATTATATTGGAATTCTAAACTTTCACTGTAAGTTTTTGAAGAAGTTTATTCAGCAGCTTCACAGTCTTTTGGCTTTCTTCTCCACTATGGTTAAATCTGTATGCAGTTCGGATAAGAAGGTTATGAACTTCTTTGCTTGTATCAGTTATCTGAGTAATCTGAAAGGAAAAACAAAAGGTTAAATTAGATAATTATGTTGCTAAATACATCTACTTGTAAGAAAACCAGATTTTTCCCTCACTGCTGAACACGTAAGAACCAGCTTCTGCCCAAGATATCTCTTTTCATACATCCCACTGAAGCTGAGCAACTTTGAGATTTCTGTTGTCTCAAATTTAAGTGAAACAATTCAAGAGGCCAGAAAGTTTTTAAAGGAAACACAAATGCACAGACAGTATAATCATTTGTAAGTCATTGCCATGGAAAGAACTAAAAGCATGTGAAGCTTCTGCGTGTGTATGGAGAGACAATTCATTTCTGTAAATCTTTCTAAAGTGAAAAGAAATACCTCCCCCAAAAGATGACAAAAAACCAGGAAAAGACCCTAAGTTGCAATTTTTGCAGATCAGGAGGGACTTGTCTCCTCATTATCTGTGTTAAACCCAAAGTTTATTGTGCTAATAAGAACCACAGCCTTGCATCCCGAATCAGTTCCACATCATTCTGCATTTCATGTATTTTCTTTAGTCCTTTTCAAATCACATGGACAGCCAAGCTACACATCAGTGATTATACAAATACAGTCAAAATTAATCAGACTGAGAAACCAACAAACTCGTCTACAACAACTCTGCACTGGGAAATATTCAGAGTTTTGAAAGTTAGTTATATTGCTACCTATAAAGAAGCAGAAGCTTTCCATTGGTCCTCCTGGAGGGATTTAAAGTACCAGGCTAGTACTTTACGGTAGCACAGCTGCACTCTCTTAATGAAGAAAAATTAGAAATAGCAGTCTGTTAAAATATATACAACCCTCCCAAATTTTAAGAAAATGGATCATTTGCAAACTTCCATCCTAGGACATGAGAAATACCTGAGCCCTTCTTAAAAAGGAAAATGTTACATCTTAATTGTTTACAATGTAACAATTAGTTACATTGTAACTAATAATCAGTCACAGCCGACTTTAATTTTTAGTCAGCCAGCTGCATCACAAAATCAGATGCCTTACACATGCCTTATACTCTATAAAGGTCTATACATAAGACCACACTGCTGCTGAGTGGAAAAACTTTTGGAAGTATTAAAACTATACACTGGCCCTAGACCTGCTTGCATAGAGGGCATGCACTTCTACATGAATATAGTTTGATAGTAAGGAATAGATTTCTAATCCTACAATGAGATAGCAGTATTTATCCTATAAGACACATTTTATAGTTTGCACAAATATACCTGAAGGCTGCCTTTTACTTCTCTTCGTCTTTTTTTACACCCTAAGAGACACTGTCTTAGCTCTTCATTCTCTCCTTCCCTCTCAATTACCACACTGTTTCCCTCACTGGCTTTGCCAACACTAAGCTTCTACCACACCAATGTTAAGACCTTGTAACCAGCTGCTCCACCCAATGGAAAACAGGGAGAAGAGAGTTCCATCATGTCTGCAGTAGCTGGATAATTCAGGGAGTGATTTTTATGGGAAAATCAAAATGGTTGCACATGCTATCTATACCATGTGTAAATGAACTGTAGGTATCCCTTAACTGCAGGCTATTACTTCACCTGTTTCTGCACCTGTATAGTGACAACAGCAACTCTGTCAGTGAGATCAAGAAGTGAATGGAAAATATTTTGACTGTAGCTGAAATAGATATGTAGCAGTTAGATATGGCTGTTGTAGTCACAGTCTCCTTTAATTCCCTGTCATGTGTTTTATTAAGAGGTAGAAACTTATATCAAAAATAGTAAAATATGTATGTATTTAAGTAAACCTGAAAAAAACACAAAGAAACACTTACATGATAAATACACTCCTGGGCAATCTGATGTCCACCAGGTGAAAAGAGCAAAAAGTTGATCAGAAGATGTGTTGTAAGACGCTGGCTACAACCCTGCTCGATACCTGTCACCCTGTGTACAGCAGCCTTCAGATCTTTGAGAGAAAGGTTTGCACAGCTGAACAGCATCATTAGATGACTGTAGACTGCTTGAGCTTCTACCTGTAGGAAATCATTTCAAAGGATGCAGGGTTAGAGAAGAGTGAAGGTCAAATCTATGGTATTTTACTTTGGATTTATTCAGTAAAAGAAAACTGAATCCTCAGAGAAACTGAATCTCAAACATGAAAAAAGCTTGAATTTAAACAGCAGGAAAACCAGGGAAGGAAGGGCTGTAACACATTTCTTTTACACTGATTCATACACACAAATGTGGACAGAATGGACTTTTGTCTTACAAATGAAGCATACAGGGCATCAAGCCAGTATTTTACCTTTTTTAATAATATAAGGAAATGGATAAGTCCCTCAGAAGAACATGGTCTGATTTTTGTATTGTGGGAAAAAGAACAAAGGCTCCTCAAGGGCTCATTTCAGTATTGCTTCTGTAAATCAGTTGAATGCATCCTGACCTTGGCTGATAAAATGTTCTGGTAAAAATGCGTGCTGTAACTTCTTCCTGTGTTGTTCACTACTTATGTTTTTATGTTGCAAGTTAGACAATAAAACCTAACTTTTACTGGAGGTAGGAAACAGAAGATTTTGGAACCTCTAGAGAAAGAACTATAAGCAACTACTGCAAAAAATCCCAACAATAATTCTGTTCACTGTACTAAAAAATAATTGAAAAAACTTGTAGACAGAATGCAAATGAATATCAGCTGGAACAACAGAAGAATATACCACTGCAGACCCAAAGGAAAAGAACACCTGTTTCTCAAGAATATTCACTGGGACAATTCTTTTCAGACATCTATCTGACGCTGACCAACCCTTTTAACAATTTCACATAATATAGTTTAAAAAGCTGCTATTCTTGCATTAAGTCCACAACTACATGTGAGGCACAAATTACACCATGATCTACAGAAAGGTAACGGGAATTAACCACGATTCTTTATTCCTCTGTGCATCATATGAGCCAGAGACTGCAGATGGAGAGTATCTGGTCCTGCTCCAAGAGCTCACGTACCCTAGAGACATAATTCTTAGTGCCAATCTCCAGGTTTTGCTCCTTCAATGTTTCAAACCATAAGATATGAAAAGAGTGCAACAAAGGAATAAATATTGAGGACCAGAATATTTAGTCTTGCACATATGAGTGAACACTAGTGAACAGCAGAAATGGCCTCTTCCTTCTTTAAATAATTTAAAGATTTTACTCTTTGTATTATACTCTGGCTAATATGAAGGTATTACCTGAAGTACAGAGTAGGAAGACAAAATCCTAAATCATGATTCCTTTCCACACCTTTCCACACAAAAATAATGCTGAATGAAAAGTACTTTTTCTGAAAGATTGACATCTTTCAGAAGTTCCCATGCTATGTTAATCTTTAACTAGGGAAAGGGCTGGGTTTGAGGTGGAAACCACTTCATTTAAAAGAGCTGAGAGCTAATCTGCCAAAGGACAAATTAAAAACAAAACCCAAACACCTAACTAAAGGCAGAAGCTTTGCATTTAGTGTGGGAATGCTTCTGAAATAGTTTGACCTGTGGAAAAAAAAAATTTCAGTTCATATACCTAAGAAAAGAATGAAAATGAACTGAAATGTCAGACCTCTGAGAAAACATGAGTCACTGCATGGGTTGTCAGTGGAAAAGCTTTTTTGTTTCTAAAGTTTGTCTCATGTTATGACTAAACAGCAAACTGATGGAATAGGGGATACACAGGGAGATGATTTCAGGTATGTAAAATATGTATTTCATTTATGTGTGGAACAAAATGATTTCATTCTGTGGAGTTAGAACAATATTCCATACATTGATCTGCACCTGTAGTGCAATAGTTTCTTTCACTCTTGTTTATTGCTCACATATCACCTACATTCTCAAAACTACATTCTAAAAAGAACCCCAATTTCTTTACTTTACCATAGCTCTAACCTAACTCTGCTCAGCCAACATCCCATCCCCTGCTCCGAGACTATGAGAAAATGAAGGGAAAAAAATATTTTGTGATTGGGATGTGATCTAGCATTTTTAATATCATCTAGGGAGCAAGAGGGGAAGGAAAGGAAATAAAATACTGCATAACGCACTTTTGTATGTGGACCATTAGATGTAAATTTAAAGCATGATTTTTACCACTGTGGTGTACTGAGCTTCAGGCTTAAATCCACCAGAACCCATTTTCAAATTAAGGAAAACTAGACAAGTCACAGCCTTTTGAATGGGGGCTTCGTAGATCCAATTGCTTGGGCTAGTTCAGATTTGCATAATTGTGCAAAAATGAAAGGCTTTCAAGTATTTGCTTGCACAGACAGACACCCAGCACTTTGTGCAGTACAGTGTATAAGGTTAGAACACTTCTCCTTCTGTTACCAACCCACCACATGGTACTGTCATGTATTTATTACAGCATCACATGCCAGAAACTGGAGAGAAATCAGAATAGCTACACAAGGTTAGGATTCAAAGCTGTGTTTGATAAGTATCTTCATGGTTTCAACTGCTGTGATTTCTCGTTTTCTTCCTAGAAGATGCCAAAACACAGACATGTTGAATTCTACCACACTGATTTAAAAAGTCCCATCACTAGAGTATTTTTATTTATGATTAAAAACACCCTTGCTATCCAAAAGAAAGCCCCGAGGCTGCTAATCTATATCACATACCTAAAAAGGAGGAAAAAGTTCTTCTAAATGTCAAAAATCAGGAAAAGGAAAACCAAATTTCAAATTCTTCACTGCAACAGAATTCCCAGAGACTTTGTAGACAATACCTTTCACTTTTCTGCTCTGCAGTATTTGTTTTACAGCAATAAGATATAATCAGACTATTGACTGCTTATTGTTACCATCACTACATTACCTACCATTGTTTGAGTCCTTTGTTGATTTTCATTCTTAGGACAGTAGTAAAATGCCAGCAGCCACAGCACAGCATCTGGTTCTACAGCAGCCTTCATTAATTGTTCTGCTGCAATATCCAGCCATTCTCCAAAACAAGCAACCAAAAACCAGATTTCAAATAGGTCAGTGACAGAACTGGAAAACAACACAGATAAAATTATGTATTTCTCATTATTTAACATTTTTAATTGCTCTAAATTAACTACAAAGGGTGCTGACAGTTAACTTAAAAAAAATCTTTAAACTACTCTTCAACAGAGAATACCTTACCTGCTAATCATACAGCCATGTACTACTTAGTCTATTATCTGAAATCAGAATCAAATGAAATACACCCAGTGCTACTACAGATAAACTCTGACAGTACAACAAATTGTCCTTAACAACAGCTTCTAATAAACTGTGGCAAAATACTATGTATGAGAAGATACATAACAAAATTCACCCCTACTATTTATATTCTTCAGCTGCATGATTTCCAAAACTTTAAATCATATCTCAAGTATTATACTCTAACATACCTTTCACTTTCTCTCAGATGCTTTCCAGGGTTATTTTATGCTTTTTGGTAATTTATGAAGTGCATCTTTTTTGGTAATTCGTAAGGAAATACATTTAGATGGACTAAATATAAAGTTCTAAAGTATATTTTAAAGTGTATCTCTTAACTGTTGAAATTCATGTCTTCTTAAATGAAAATTTTGAAGGTTTAGAAAAGGATTATTGCTGTAAGATAGGACCACCACTCATCTCCATGCATTCCTCTAAAGTAGGAGACAACAAAAGAAAAGAGATGCAAACTAATGGTAGGTGTCTCAGAAGCAAAAATATAAACTAAGCATGGAAGGATAAACAGAAGGACAGCTAGATTAAGAACTAGGAACAATTATTCCTAATAAATTTGACAACACTTCAAAGAATTAGATGGTTTTCTTTTGTTTTATTCCTAGGGACTCAAAAAGCTGCTGTGCTACCTTTGCAAGGAAACTACAACAGATTTTAGAAATTCCAGGAGCTGATGTTACCATTACCTTGAAGACTTTCTACCATTAGAGAACCTGTTTTGGAGTCATGTAACCACCACTTCTGTCCCCACTGCTGTTTCCTCACTACTAGTAGTGCACTACTAGTAGTAGTATACACTACTATAGGCACAGAGGCACTGTCATTGCCAAAAGTGGCCCTTCAGTTTTTTTGGGATTTTCCCCCACAAAATGTCCATAAGTTCATCAACTGATAACTGATTCCTGGTTTAAAATGTCATATAACATTTTTATGTAACACTGTTCACTGAGAGTACTACATATAATAATAAATCTCAGCATAGAGATTTGTTGATTAGGACACAGAAAGCACTTTGCTATAAGATTCACATTTGGTATAAAATAAAACCCCTGAAAACCAAACCATATAAAGAGAGCACTGAGAAGCAATAGAATATGCTGAGTAACAGTATTTTTTCTCCTCTGTAAATCTTATTAAGTCCAAAAAATACAGAATCAGGAATAAAGCAATAAAAGAAAACTGAATATTGTTTCTTCATGGATATTAATATTTAAAACATGTTAGATCCATTTTCTTTCTAACTGGGAGCAGTTTGGTAGAAAACAATTGTTGTAGGAGTTCTAAAGGAAGTAAGAGTGTATTCTGGCAAGTACAATACTGCCCAAACTAGTGTGCTGTGCAAAATAAAGGGGGAAAAAGACCATATATAAACTAAGAAAGGGCTGGACAACAGAAGGAGAACAAACATAATTATATTATTGAAATGCATAATGATGGATTATATTTGTTATATTTATTTGTTCTAAGCTTGAGTTATGTGTTTCTTTAAGAAGTCAGGGTCAGCTATGGGTCACACGCCAAGGACAAAAAGGTTTGACACACTTCAGGGATGAACAGGCAAGCACTGAACTGCAGCACATACAGAAAGTGAGAAGCTACCACCAGACAGCCTGGCCTCAAAGGCAACAACAAAAAGCTTTTTTCTGCCACTCAGCAAAAAAAAAGACCCCTGCGAGTTAACTGAAACCAAGCACGGTTGCAAGTGTCTTTGTTCCAGTAGCCAGGAGGTAAACTGGGTCAGAGTGGCTGGACAGAGGCAGAAAGGGACCTGGGGGTACTGACTGACAGTGGATTGAACACGAGCCACTGTGTGCCCAGGTGGCCAAGAAGGTCAGTGGCATCCTGGCCTGTATCAGCAGGGCAGTGACTGTCCCCTGGTACTGGGCACCAGCGAGGCCACACATCCAGTGCTGTGTCCAGTTCTTCCCTCAATTTAGGATGGACAGTGAGACCCTGGAGAATCCAGAGAAGGGCAATAAGGCTGGTGAAGGGTCTGGAGCACAAGTCCTGTGAGGAGCAGCTGAGGGAGTTGGGGTTGTTTAGCCTGGAGAAAATGAGTCTCAGGAGAGACCTTATTGCTCTCCACAGTGACCAGAAAGGACGGCACAGGCAGGTGGGGTCAGTCTCTTCTCTCAGGCAATCAGCAACAGGACAAGAGGAAAGTCCTCCACCAGGGGAGGTTTAGGATGGACATTAGGAAAAAGGTCTTCATGGAAAGAATGATTGGCACTGGAATGGGCTGCCGAGGGAGGTGGTAGAGTCACTGTTCCTGGGGATATTTAAAAAAGACTGGATGTGGCACTTGGTGTTGACAAGGTGGTGTTAGGTCATAGGTTGGACTTGATGATCTTAAAGGTTTTCTACAGCCTAGGTGATTCTGTGATTCTATGATCTTGTTTTCAAGTCTGGCTGGCCTTGGTGTTCTATTTCTTTTGATATATTCCAAGTTTAAAATCAAAATTAATTTGGTTTATTTGAATTTAAAAGCTGTTCAACATTTTTTCGACAGCTAACTCTCAGAGCAGACCTAAGCAAACTTGTGTCCAAGCTCTGTACAAATCATACTCATCACATTCCTTATAAGAAAGAATTACAAGGCAGCAGCAGATAGAGATTTATGTTTTTTCATTCTTTTCATATAGTCCAAGAACATCCCCTACCAAAGCATAATTCCTGTAAATAAACAAATCTTAAGGGTAGCAGGTCAGAAACATGGAGTGACATCCCAAAGATTAATTCAACAAAAATGATACTGCAGTCTGGCAGTCATATATTTATGTAAATAAGAAAGTTTGCAGTTTGGACATTTGTACAAGCCTGCAGAAAACCAAGCTCCTTCATAAAACAGGGTTGAAAGTTTTGAGGGAGAAATGGGAGAATAGACAAGTAAGCATTTCCATTATGCAGCTACACATTTGTTGGAAGAAATGACAAGATTTTGTTTCCTCAGAGACTTTTTGGCCAGGTAGACAGATGCTCTAAAGCTCAGGTTCAGTAAGTAATCCAAGTCTCATTCTTAAAAACAAAGCCCAACTTAGAGAATAATAAGAAAATGATGAAATGTGGCCACTAAAACTTCAAATGACATGACCTTTCACAAATGAACATGCAGTAGACAAAAAGTTCAAAGATCTCACACTGCTTACCTAACGTTCGTATCCTCCACCAATGCCTTGAGTGTATCTGAAATGTGTTTCAAGTGTTGAGACCAATATGTAGTTGGGAGTTCTGAGGATGAAGGATCAAAACAAAACTCTTAAAATCACAGCCTGTCTGCTAGAATGTAACACTGAAGCATTAAGGTAGCTGTAAAATTCCTCCAAATTGATTCAGCTATCACAAAGTATTCAAAATTTAATTTTAAAATTTCCCAATTTTCAACAATACCTATTACTGTGTTTCATAAAACAATTCACTGATAAAGCCAATAAAAGGAAGTACAGCTAGAAATACTGAAATGAGGCTGATGTTCCTTTGTTACCTACCTCAATATTAATATATAATTAGTGCAGTAGCATTTTCAGAGGCTCTTGTACTGCGCTTTAATTACTGTTCATAAAAATTCAAAATTGAATTTTGAATATTCATAAAATTTCAAATTGAACAGTGGTTTCTTAATCTGTATGAATAAGTAACCTGAAAAAATATTTGGTTTTCAATCTAAAATACCAAAATTCAAGCCTCAGAGAGAAACAGAAAGCCCTTTTCTTGCGAAATACATATGAGTTCTTCCATAATGACAATTACTGATATTATAACAAAAGAAGACTGTAGTATTTTTACAATCTCTGTAATGTGGCCTCATTCCTACATAATGATGAATTCTTTCTTTGTTATTCACTTCTAATTTAGTTTTCACAATTACATCTGTAATATTGTTAGAAAAGAATCAGATGTTCCTGCAGAAAAATGCAAGAATATTATTAAAATTGCTAAATCAAATATTCCCTGTTAAGGAAATGGCAAAAAGTTATCTCTATCCTTTTTAAAGTTATTTTAAGACATGTACAGACCATGCAGATTCATAATGCTGCAAATACTTTATGAAAAAACTTACCCAAAGGACATCTGACTAAACCTCTAACAAGAGGCTGGTGATGGTATGGGAAGTAGGCCTTCAGTGGAAATTTATGCTAAGACACAAAAACATTATTTTAAGAGGTTTCTGGTCAGTCTTCAAAACAAATCCACAGTGAATAATCTTATCTAAGGCAGTAATTAACAATACAGATTGAAGCAAGAAAACAGAAAAGCAACTCTTTAGTTAAGTTTAGGATTTTGCACAAAAAAGGGGGATATTTAGGAACTGCTTGCTTATATAAAAGTAGTTATTTATAGATTTTAAAAGTATATGCATTGAAAAAGATTCAGAGCATGACGAAAATGACATTAATAGTCTTAATCTTTTTCCCTGTAATCATGTAAGTTTTCACTCTTACTATGCAGCGCTTACAAGAGACACTAGATTTCTTTCATTTTCCAGTGAAGAGAGATTCACAGATGATATTAAACCAAGAACTAATAACATCTACAGAATCTGAGGGTGATGTGTAGATTACTGCCATCTCACCAAAAATGGAAACCTAAAATTCTTAGGACCTGATCCAGCAGCAGGTGGGGCAGTCACAGATAGGAGACTTGCCCTTTATGAGAACGTGCAACTTGTCTACTGTGAATACTTGTTTGCGTAACTGAGACTGGCACTAGCACATCTTTAATCTGCAAACATGTACTGCAGGCATGTCTATCATGGAGCACGTGTGCAAGTGCAACACCTACTCCCTTTGAGGCAGAAAACCAGCCAGGCCCACATGGTGATCCCTGGCACAAAATCTAGTTCGAGCCCAGTAACTACCAGAGCACAGCAGGGTCAGCACTGGGTCCAGTCCTATTTAACATTTTCATTAATGAACTGGATGAAGGCACAGAGAGTTCCCTTGGCAAGTTTGGTGATGACGCAAAACTGGGAGGAGTGGCTGGTACATGAAAACGCTGCCATCCAGAGGGACCTTGACAGGCTGGAGAAATGGGCTGACAGAAGCCAAATAAATGTCAACAAGGAGAAAAGTATGAAGTCCTGCACTTGGGGAGGAGTAACTCCAGGGCACCAGTACATGCTGGCAGCACCCAGCCGCAAAGCAGTTTTCAGAGAAGGACCTGGGGACCCAGTGAACACCAAGGTGAGTGTGAGTCAGCAGAGTGCCCTGCCACAGGGCAGGGAGTGCTATCTTGAGCTGCATTAGGCAAAGGATTGCCAACAGCTCCAGAGTGGTGCTCCTTCCCCTCCCCCTGTAAGCAGCACTGTAAGCAGCCATTCCAGCAGCCTAACCTCAAATACTATGCTCAGTTAAATAAAGGGCCACAAGGATCATTAAAAGGACCCAAGAACTTCTATGAAGAAAGGCCAAGAGAGCCTGGAGGTCTCAAGGGGGATCATACAAATATATAAACACCTAAAAGGAGGGTGCAAAACAACAGAACTAGGGTTTTTGCCATGGTGCATTATGATGGGATCAGAGGTAATGGCACAAACTCAAGCACAGGAAGTTCCGTCTGTATACCAGAAAACACTCTGTAATTTATTTTTTCACTTTCTTTGTGCAGAAGAGCTGTAGAGTTCCATCTGGACATAGTCCCAGACAACTGGTTCCAAGTCACTACACTTTTGAGCTGGGGAGTTAGAAAAGATGATGTGCACAGGTCCCTTCCAACTCTCAAGAAATCTATGACTCTCTCATTTACATCTTTGAGTCTCCACACCATTACTCTTAGAACTCTTCTGTCTTCTTTTTTAGGAGTAAAAAGGTATTTAGCTAACAGACCATCTCTTGAAAGACAGACAGGAAATATGAACTCTATAAAATATGATAAAGCCAGTCTTCCAATTAAGACTGTATTCAATAACTGTTTTCTACTGGCATATATAAGAATGCATCTTATAAACAAACATAAATACACTTTCTACTACTTTTTTTTGTTCTGTAAACAACAGTTAAGTGAAATTACATTACATGAATATGTACATCCTTCTTAGCCTATATATCACTGGTAGAGTAAGAATCTG
The DNA here is from genome assembly GCA_013399455.1 of Anthoscopus minutus. Classification (NCBI taxonomy): domain Eukaryota; kingdom Metazoa; phylum Chordata; class Aves; order Passeriformes; family Paridae; genus Anthoscopus; species Anthoscopus minutus. The sequence continues at coordinate 18,779 of VWYI01005998.1, read as the reverse complement.
TAAGTCTACTTGTCAAGAGGAATTAGGTTAATTAGAAAAAATAATAATCCCTATAGTAAAGTATGCATGTAGCTAATTTTACCAAAAATTGCCATGAAAAAGCGGCCCCTTGATACAATTAGTAGTAACAGAGACAATCCACAGCACATGCAACATATGAAAACAGTATTGTGAAGTAAGTGAAAAACAGTTTTCAGTACACTGTCTAGGCAAAACCAAAAAGGTTTGTCATGTAAACATAGTATTTCAGTCAGTTCTTTCCTCCCATATGCCACCACAAAATGCAAAACAAGGAACTATCAGACAGAACAAATTTGGATGTGGCTGGTTATTATAATTGCCATGATGTGTAATAGGGAATAAATATTGAATAATGGTTTAAAATATTTATCTAGATATTTAAGACAAAATTCCTAGGTGAAAATCAATAATTCTGAAATGATCAAGGTAAAATAATTCATGAAGAGATTACAATTTCTACCAAATAGAAATACAAACTTTAACTTCATAAATTTACAAGCAACATAACCCAACTATCCTCTGGTCAGCTTTCACTAGCAGTGAAATTTAAAGAATTTTAAATTTAAATTTCAATTAAAGAAATTTAATTTAATTTTAATTAACTTTAAAGAAAATCTGCTAGTACAAAACATATCCCAACAGTGAGCTCAGTATACCTATTCTTAAATTTTTTCTTCAATGACTACAGAAATGGGACTTTTTCCTGAGTAGGTTTAAACCCTGTGTTCCATTTATACTGCTTTTAGTCTCCAAAAAATGGAAGAAAAAAGTCTATCCTAAACCCAGTAGCACTTTCCCCCCCATTCAGCTTTTTTTTCTGCCAAACCTTGTTCTCTCTAAATGGTCTACAAAGTTACTATAAAAGACAGCTGCCAACTGCAACAGAGAATCACTCTCCTCCTATCACACAAACCTGTGAACTTCCAGGCACGACATGGTTCTTTTGCAAATTTTATGGATGCATGTTTGCCTAGAATTTTTTCAATTAACTGTCTATAAATTCCAAAGGTCTCAGTGACCAGGCAGAACAGTTCATCTTCTGTCATTAATTGTTTTTACCATTCTTCTGCTAAATGCTGGACTACATGATGTCCTGTCAAGGACAATCAGATACCACAAAGACAGATACCTTATGAATATATGTAATGATTGTATGACCAAAGGAAAAAAAAGTGATCTGACTGACTTAAAGTTTAGGAAGTGATCTGTTCCTGTCTTTTTGTAAACAGTTAGCTAAAATTACAGTTGATTAAGAAACCATAAGACAAGGGACTTTTAATTCAATCATTGAAGATAATACTTTAATGAGAACTCCATTACTTAAACAGTATGCAATTTAAATAAAGGAAATTCAACATTTAAAACCACTTTAGACAAATGGACAGTAGTCCATGTTTGCAATGCCAGCAAGTGAAGGACTTTCACCTTGAAAAAAACGTACCACCTGTCAGCAGGATTAGCTCCTGGGTGTCTGATGGGCGTGAAATCTTTACTTTCATTCTCACCTGCTGATCCCCACCTGGGGCTACACAATATCCTGCTGCCATGCAGTCAGGGTGGCACGAGATTATCGTGCACAGCACTAATGTATTAAGCAAGACAGCTGCCTGAAGCTGGAAGACAGATTCAATCACATTGCGAATTAAAAGTCACTATGCCACAAGTTTCAAGAAACCCCAGCATACTCTTAATTACCCCCTCCCTAAAAAAGATGCAAAAAAATCAAAGGAACCGGAAATTTCTTAAGTTTAAAGTGGAAGGTTTTAAATGAGAAGGTCTGTCTAAACTTGCATCATACAAATTTGATTTTAAGAAACAAACAAGATGATCAGGATGTGACCATCTGATTTCGGAATCTGAAGTTTGCAACCCATAAGATAAGATTTTTTCATATCTCTATTTTGAAATTTTAAGGTAAGAAGATGATCTTGCTCTTGTTTAAATTAAGACAAAAGTAATTCCACTTAATTCTGTTCAGTAAGACCTGTATAAAAATCTGTGCAGAAGAAGAGAGACGAAGTTGTGAAATTTGAAAATTTAGACCAAGGAAAATTACAGAGAGACCACTGCTGAGGGTCAGGAACTGAAACCAGTACATATTGTGTGTCCCAGAGTGTATTCTGTGTCTTCTGCCTTCTGAACAAACTAATATGACTATTCAATATCCTACTTATAGTTACTTAGGGCACTGGGAATGGGGTTGCTGTGCTTCATGTATTATCAGAGACCTGTTACTGAAAAAGAAAAATGCATCTATCATTTTTCCTCCTTTCTAAGAAAGATGAATGTTCCTACATTCTCTACAGGCAGAAACTTCAGCATCAGGGGAACTGAGCTTTTGAAAAGCACTTTAGGCAGATATACTCCAAGGTTAACTTAGGTAAATTGCTCCTACATATTGGTTTCATGCAATAATTTTATGTCGACTGAACTTAGGCATATCTATGCAGCTACAGAGGGGTTTATCTATTATATTCAGTCACTTCTCTTAAGAGTAGAATTAGGGTTTTTTTCTTGCAAAATTTTGCATTTCCTCACTGGGAAAAAACACTAAGAAAGAGATCTTGACTAACCTGTTTGTTTTCAGTCTGATGAGCCTGAAGGAAGAGCTGTGTAAACACCTGTATTATTGTCAAAACTTCTGAACTTCCATCCATTTCCACCAGTGCATTCCTACACATTGAAAAGTCAGATATGACAGATCAGATAATTAGTCTGCCCATCACACTACTGTTAACTGAAATGAAAGAAAAAGGTATATTCTTTGTATGTTGTCTGTGTCTGAGCTCATTACACCACTAACAGAAATACTAACTTTGCAGGCTTTTTAGAGTCTATTTTTAATTTAAAAAAACTCAAACAAACCTCACACACAACTCCTACAAATAAACTACACTTAGTAAGTATATACAATATACATGCAGACACATAATTTATCCTAGCTAAATAAATACACAATTAAAAAGACTAGCACAGTTTTATTAGCCAAATTTGGCATCTGATCAGTTTATTGTGTTCAACCACTCCCATGATTAAGTTAAGATACTTTATAGTGGGACTGCATCCCACAGGACACTCTAGAGGTTTACAAAGGTGAATGCTTCAACCTGCCTTCCATAGTGCAAAATAACCTCGAGCAAATGCAGCAAGTGCAGGAAAACACACAGCAGCAATTTCCATTCTCTTATTTGAAAGACATTTAATAGAAAGGGAAAAAAAAGTTCAGAGTAAGTTGCCCGTAAAATACAAGTACTAGAGAACTGTTTCTTTCCTTCCAAAACATACAAAGAGCTAATACATTACTGTAACATAGAAATGTCACAAAACTACAGGTAAAACTACAGGTAAACTGATATAAAAAGAAGAAATAGTACTTAGAAGCTCAAGATAGTCTAAGTGTATGAACTTCTGTTTAGCTACATACAGCAAGAAAACATTGGGAAATAAAAGCAGTAATTAATATCACTTTGATCATTTAGCATAATTAATCTCAATATGCATGCAAATACCAGGAAAAGTTATTACAGAAACAGTCACAATGCTTAGATCCATACTTCTAACAGAATTCTAACCCCAAATATAAAATACGTTTTGTGCCAGCTATAGAAACTTAACTACAGTTTGCAACCAAGGAAGTACATTTTCTTTATCAGGAATTCTCTAAAATCTCACATGTGATTACAACCAGTATAGCATCTTAACATCTGCACACCACTTGATAATGAAGGATATTGGACTGGAAAGATATTAGAGAAATACAACAAAAACAAACAGAAGGCTGCATCAACCAACTGGTCTGCAAAAAACAGCTAATGAAGTAATCCTCCTTTGCCTAACATATACAGCTTCATGTAACTTCTCCTTCAAGAGAAGGTGAGACAGAGTATTCTTAAAATACATCAAGGTTTTAATACCAACAGTGTAAAGGAACAATCACAATTAGTGGAAGAAATTCAAAGTAAAGACAGGGAGCAGAAATGTAGGCTTAGAAACAGGAAAACATCATTTTTTTAAGACTATTTGAAACATTAATAGAAGTGCAATGTTTTACCAGGAAATACTGTGTTGGACAAAGTCCTGCATTAGCTGAGAAACATAATTTTATCTATTTCTACTGTCTGCCAAAGGGAAAAGATGTAAAAGTGTAGTGAAGCCATGTGGTTTTTTAGAAAATGTTTTATATAGCATGATCTTAAGTAAGCCAAGAAGCTTGGATAAATGTCTCTCTGTACCATCATCATATACAGCCTCCAGCCTAAGACATCTGCTGAAGTCACATCAACATTTAAATGCATCTTGCTTTAGGAAAATGATTAATCTCACCTCTTCAGAAAATGCTAACTGTGTGCAGACATGGGACCATAGCAACAAAGGACTGCCAGAGCAGTGGCTCCCCAGTCGTTCCATTTTCACAATACAGTGGTCTACTGTTTCTACAGCCAACACTCTTCTGTTAGTGCCTGCACAAACCTACATGTGCACACAGACACACAAATGCCTCCAAACACCTGCACCTGGGAGACCTGTTCTCCTGAGACAGGAAGCACTTGATGAGCAAAGGATGTCACTAAATACCTTATTGTTTTATTGGAATTGTTAATACTGATAACCCTGGCAGTAGATTTACCTAAAATTAGTAAGTATTAAGTCAAGTGAAAAGCAGAGAAAAGCCAATGAAAACTGAGTATTGAGGTTTGAAGCCCCTACATGGTAACCAATATATTGGTTGCTTCAAAATAATTTTAACGCATCCAAAACTCATTATTAACAGGCGGATCAACAGTTTAAGGCCATAAAGAGCAAACATAAATCCTGAAAAGCACTAACAAAATGTAAAAGAGGCTGCACTTCTAAGTGCAGAATGCTACCTTCATCCTAGCATGGGCCAAGCCATTTCAGCATTTATAATTTTCACCTCAAAATTGTACTTCAACCACAAATATCTACTGATGTGCAAAATCAATTACAAAATGTAAAGGCTAAAATACAATGTAGTCAACTGTACTAAGGATTATTATCACATAACTTTTACTTAAAGTTCAAAAGAATTTTAACATTTTTCAGATTTGCAGTGTACTACACAGAAAGGGACTTTAAAGCATACAGGTAAAGAAAAAGATATCCTGAAATTATAATTATGTTACAGATTATAATACTGCTTCTGCTCTTGAAGTAAACCTCAGTATTTAAATGGGTCATTTAAGGCCCTTCCCACAGTAATTTCAAAACTTACTTGAAAATTTCATTTACAATTCTGAAAATAGCAGGATGGCTTGCTGCTTGTGGCTGTTGATAAACAAATGAAAGAAAATTAGATGTTAATAAGAAACAGCTCACACAATTGTCACTGCATAATTTAAAGCTTAACTCATGGATGTTATTAGCCATTATTAAACTGTAACTCTAAGATCAACTCTTAGTAAACCCTCAGATTTTCTCAGGATTAGAATTCTCAGAATTCTCCACAGCAAGACCAAGCAGGCTCAACAGCTGTTAAATGCAAACACCTGGGATCCCAAACTGTTTATGACAACGATCACTACAACTACTAAAGGTGGCAGACAGAAGAACAGGTTGTTGCATGCAATTGCTGGAGGCTATTGCACAGGGCTAGATTTTCAAGAGTTTTTTTTTTCCTCTCTGCAGACAATCCTTTCTGGATGTGCTTTGAGACTCTTGCTACATCTTCAAAATTAAATTCCAGAAATGAAATTGATTTTATCACCTTTGTCTTTAATAGTTTTGCAGGCATTTTGACCCAAGACTTTTTTTACAGTATTCTTTTGTGAATTTCAGCGTTGCTAGTACAAGCTAAATATCTCAGTGCATCAAAATGTTTTTTTTTACATCTAGTAAAACTTTTTACCACACAAAAGATTGTTTTGAGAAAGTTGTTATATTAAACATGCACCAGTTAACACACTGCTTTCTAATTCTACTTCCTAAGCCTTTTTAGAATACCCAGAAAAAATCCCACTTATGCATTCCCCAAAATACGAAGTCTAAGTTGAAAACCAAATTCTCACTTAGTGCCTCTGATGTTAGTGCCTGACGATTTAGTAAGAACATAATTCTGGAATAGCCTACAGTAAAGCATGTTTAATAAAATGCATTCTATAAACTTTAGGAAGCAGAGTGTTTACAAAATGGCATTTATTAATACAGCTTAAAGTGCACAACACTCTACTGAAAATTTGTGTGCATTTGTTTCAAGCTAAAAAGTACCGAGCAGAAAATTAATACAATGTTGTAAAAATATATAAAAATTATGTTTATAAAAGTAAGTTATAATAATAGCAATAACAAAATAATATATCTTTTACTGTATAGAGGGAGAAAAAGGACTTTGCTTTATAAGACCCATACATGACAATATTAGAAAAAAAACTGTCTAGAAAAGCTCTTCCTTTTCCAGACAGAAAAGCTGCCGCTGCCAATCTGCAGACAGGAGGAGGCACCTCATGCTGCAGCTCTGCCCATCCCCTCTGCGCCGCGGCTGCCGCCAAGCCATGCAAAGGAACGTGCGCCACCTCCTGCTCCAAATCCCACTGCCGCCCGGCAGGGAAGGAACTCCCGCAGGACACTGACAGCAGGCACGGCCCTCTCCTCGGTTTGCGTTGTTTTTTCCTGTTTTTGTTTTGGGGTTTGGTTTTTTGTTTGTTTTGTTCGGGTTTGTTTCTTTGTGGAAATGCTGGACTAGATCTCCAGAGTTGCCTTCCAGACCCTACCACTCCGAGGTTCTGGAAAGCAGTGGAAAGCCAGGGTATATTTCCAGTCCTGTGGGCTAACTGGTTGATTCTGTAATTCCTCCCCTGTCTTGCAGAGTCTCTACCCACCTTTGCAGGCACAATTCTCTGATGAGGAAGCGACACGCAGCTTAAGACAGGCTGGATACAAACCAGAAAGGGTCCAGCAGTGCATGGGCTCACAGACCAGGATCAAATCCTATTTCTTTTGAACAAGTCCAAAATAAATATGCTCTATACAACAATAAAAAACTCCTCATTGCTTCCTGGCAGACAGCAGCAATCTAACAGTACTCACTCACTACAGCAATCTAACAGTACTCACAAGAAATCATAATTAATAGCCCCTAGGATTTTATCTAAACTGCTGAAATCAATATGAATTTCATCACTGGTAGTCAAAAGAGAAAAAATATAAACCAAACCCAAGCCCAAAGCCCACTGTTACCTAATTTCACAAGATTTTGATCAATGGACTCTATGGAATTAATTTACAAGTGCTCAGAGCAAAAATGCTGTGACAGTGAAGAAGTCTGCCCTGCAATTTGTAGAAGCCCATTGTGCAGGAGGACAAGAGCAGGTAGCACAGTTCTGCTGCTGCCAGCAGCAGCTCTGGAATTTGGGACGGATTATCATTTTCAGGAGGGATTTTCATAACATTTTCTTCTTGTTGACATTATCTCCTTAGATTTTAAAAATAAAAAGACATTTTACATTTCAATAATCTTGTCTGCAATTATTCAATGCTTTTCACAGAAATCAAGCCATGTGTATTGTTCAGTCACTTCTAAAACTTGCACAATACAGACAGTACAATATACACTAGACAAAAAGATTCAAACACAAAGAATTGGAGCTGCATGTGTGGTATTATGATAGAAAAAATATACTTTTAACATAACATTTTTCAGACACAAGTCTTAAAGAACAATACTACTTACGTATCTGTTTTATTAGAAAGCAAAATCTGAAACAACTTATAAGTAACACAAAGCCAGACCTGAATAAAAAAATAAGAAAAATACATCTGTATCTACAGTAAGCAAGTAAATGAGAAAAAAAGAGACAGAATAATCTGCATTTCATTCGCATCACAGAATGCTCTGTAACAACCACATGTAAGAATAAACATGGCAAATATGCCCAAGATCATACAGATTTGAGGTGGTAACTCTTGATTTCCAGACTCACATGCAATTAATTGGACACAACACTTAAAGAAGCCCATCTAACTTTAGGAAACTACTACAGTGCTGTATTTCAAATATTGTCTGTGTCTTCCAGTTGTATACTTGTATTTCTGAATTTTATACTTACCAGTTTAAAATAGGAAATGTTCCTTTTTTCTATAAGAAATGCCAAATGTATTTTTATTTTGAAGAATACATTTATTTTTAAAGCACAAATACATTTTTACAGAAGTTTTAAAAGTGCCTGAATCTATCGAAATCAAGAGTAATTTTCTCTATCCTTCCTCCTCCGCATTAATGCCTCTTACACTGGCTCTGTACATTGGGGAGTATTTTCACTGTAGAGCTCAGGGACAGTGGGGATAAGGCTGAGTGCCTGTGGCACAGTCAGAGGGATGGCCAACAAGGCAGAGCTCCTGCTGGGAGTTTGTTACAAACCACCCAGCCAGGATGGAGGAAATATTCTATCAGTGGATGTTTCATGATCACTAGCCCTTGTTCTTGTGGGAGACTTTTAACTTGCCAAATGTCTGCTGGAAACTCAGCAGTGGAGAGGAGACAGTCTGGGAGGGTCCTGGAGAGCGTGGAAGGTAACTTCCAGACACAGCTGGTAGGGGAGCCCACCAGGGCATGCCCTGCCAGACCTGCTGCTCCCAAACAGAGAAGGGTTGTGGGAGATGTGGTGGTCAGAGGCCATCTTGGGCATGCCCTGGCCATGGAATGACAGAATTTCTCTGTTCTTGGTGAAGTAAGGAAGGGGATCAAAATAATCTCTTCCTTGGACTTCCAGAGGGCAAGCTTTGTCCTGTTCAGGACACTGGTTCAGAGAGTCTCTAAGGAAACAGCCCTTTAAAACAAAGGAGTTCAGGAAGGCTGGACATGCTTTAAAAAAGAAATTTCAAAGGCACAGAAATTTTAAAGGCCATCTCCATGTGCCAGTAGATGAGCTGGCAGGGAAGACAAATGCCCTGGCTGAGGAGGGAGCATTCATGGGAACTCAGGGAAAAAAGAGAGCTTGTGGCCCTTAGAAGAAGGGGCAGGCAACTCAGGATGTCATTAGGTCACACAGAGGGAAAACCAGAACTCAATCTGACCCCTGCTATGAAAGATTATAGAAAGTGTTTTTATAAATACATTAACTACAAAAAGGGGGCAGGGCAAGAAAAATCTCCATCCTTTACTGGACATGGAAGGGAACAGAGTCACCAAGGATGAGCAAAATGCTGCAGTACTTAATGCCTTCCTTACCACAGTCCTTTAACAGAAAGCCCCATTATCCTCAGGGCAGCCAGCCCCCTGAGCATGTAGACAGGGATGGGGAGCAGGATAGACCGCCTGCAATCCAAGAGGAAGTAGTTGGTGACCTGCTGTGCCACTTAGACCAGCACAAGTCTGTGGTGTCAGATGGGATCCACCCAAGGGTACTGAGGGACCCAACAAAAGAGCTCACCAAACTACTCTCCATCATTTATCATCAGTCCTGGTTGAACAGGGAGGTCTCAGATGTCTGAAGGTTGGCCAGTGTGACAGCCACCTACAAGAATTGTAGAAGGGATGTCCAGGGAGCTAAGAATTTTAAAAGGGATGTCCAGTGAGCTAAGAACTGTAGAAGGGATGTCCAGGTCTGTCTGCCCGAACCCAGGGCCAGGCAAATGTTATGGAACAGACTAATCTTGAGTGCCATCACACAGCACATACAGGACAACCAGGGGATCAGGCCCAGCCAGAAGGGGCTTGGGACTGGCTATCTGACCAACCTAATTACCTTTTATGACCAGGTGACCTGCCTATTGGATGAGAGAATGACTGTGGATACTGTCTACCTGGACTTCAGCAAAGCACTTCATTGCAAGAACATTGAGGGGCTGGAGTGAGTCCAGAGAAGGGCAATGGAGCTGGTAAAGGGTCTGGAGCATCCTGTGAAGATAAGGCAGCTGGGGCTGTTTACTCTGGAGAAAAGGAGGCTCAGGGGTGACCTTATCACTCTCTACAACAGCCTCGGAGGATGGTGCAGCCAGGTGAGGGTCAGCCTCTTCTCCCAGGCAACCAGCGAGGACACTGGTCCAAGAGGACAGAGTGTCAGTCAACCTGTGTATACTTAAGGAAGAATTTTGTCACTGAAAGGATGGTTAAACATTGGAACGGGCTTGGAATTTCTTAGGGAGGTGCTGGAGTCACCATCCCTGGAAGGGTTCAAAAAACAACTGGATGTAGCACTTAGAGTCATGATTCAGTTGACATGGTAGTTTCAGTCAAAGCTTGGACTCAATGATCTTGGAGGTCTTTTCCAACCCTAATGATTCTGTGCTGACAATGTGGAAAACAAAATGCAACAAGAACACATGGTTGATAAAGAAGAAGCCGACAAATTTTAAGCCCTCTCAACCTATTGCACTTTTCTTGCAACATGCCTTTGAAACAAATAAAACTACTTTGGAAAGCTATCTCAGAACCAAACAGAAACTATAAATGACACTAATTCAATCTCTTTTTACATACATAGGTTTTAAAGTGTATGTATATGCATATCTATTCATTCCTGGTAAACCATAAAATAATATCATGTGTATTTGCTGCATGCTTACTTGTTATTGCACGTACAAATCCTAAAGTTACTTCAGAGAGGAAGACATCCACTCACACACTTAATTCCAAAGAAGCTGAGAGACCATCTGTGATGGTCACTTCACTTGTTTTTATTACTTCTGTAATTTACTCCTGAGTATAGAGATTTACTTCTGAGTGCAAAAGTAATAAAATTACAGAAATTACAGAATTTCCAATATTAATTTCAATTTAGCCACAAACTCACAAACATAATAGCATGCCATATAAACATAAGTAAGTGGACCATCACACAACAAGTACTCTTGGAATTAAAATATATGAGTAGTACATATCAAGTTTCCTTCATAAGAGAAGAAGAGTGGTTTACAGCTATCAGTGAGGTTTATGTACCATATGATTATTGTACCAAGATACACGATTGATTTAGATAAATTACTCTGATAATACAATTATGAAAGAGCTTATTGAAATTTCCTTCTTATACTGTAGTATAATCAAATCACTAACATATTTCTTTTTGTACTCTAAAGGTTTTCTTCCAAGTAGGAAAGCAGAAATCTAGCTTTGTCTCATGATTCCACTATTACCATATCCATAATGTAAGCAGAGCTTACAGCCTAAAACACCATAATCCAACTGCCAAAAAATGCACATCAACATTCCTAAATAAATATTTAAATACTCTTTAGGCAAGCTAAAATAATATACTGTTGGATTCAAAGTGCTGACTAATTTAATGTCACAAAAGAATCTTTACAGTACCATGTACATGTGGTACAAAGTATCATTATGCATCTAGAATACAATTTCCAGATCACATTATTTTTCTTCTATACTGCCTCTCTGAAGCTTCTCATCCTGTTGTTTTTACCTGTTATGCCATCTCCCATTTACACACCTTCCCTCTTACCAATGCCTATTAATCATCAATATCCAACTGCCTACTGCTCTCTTCTTTATGGCTCCATTCATTCCAGTCTTTGTCCACAGGATGTCCTCTCTAAACCAGCTTTCAAAGCTGCTACACTGGTCTTGCCAGTCTGTGAGTATCTTATTTCAAAAGCACAAAGTCTTTAGAGCAGAGGCAAGTAAAGACAACCTAAGGGTGCCGTCCCACTACTCTTCCATTCTTTTCAGAGATCAGGATGTGAAGAAAACGGAAGTATGAACATTTTTAATAAATAACAAAAAACAACACTCGAAAGAAGTATTTGACTTTTTTTAATATATTCATAACCTAGATTAAGATATCTTTTTTTTCCTCAGCTGCTGGCTGAGGAAAAAACTGGTGTAGCACCAGACACTATACACAATTCACAATATATCCGATATAGAAAAATTAGGCATTGACCCTTTATATAGCCTGCATATAGTGGTGCAATACCTAAATCCCCAGATGGCACATGAAAAACTGCTGACACTAAGCCATTTATGAGATTTTCAAGTATCATAACAGATCCCTGTAATAACAGATTTGCAGGTTCAACGAAAAAGGAAGAATATTTAAAGGTAGCAATCTTTTCCTGACTAAAATACATACTCTGCAAGCAGTTTCATAGGCTAAAAATAAAATACCATATGCCATTCATTAGTTCTGTCATTTTATAAAATATATAATTTTAGTGCACAGCACACATGCTATTTCACACTGCAATTAACAATTAAATTTACATTTGGTCCTGCAAACTAGCTCATTATTTTGGAAAAAGTACAGTGCCAGGCTTTCTATTAGGCAAGACTTTTTGTGCTCTGCATAAAACAGCATCTGAAAACAAGTTTTCATTACAGTTTAGCAAATGTTTTGCATTAAGAATTTTATTCAGGTTTGCAAACAAAACCAAGTAACTAAGCAGTCCATAATAAAATAATCTACAAGAGATTCCAGTTGTTCAGACTGCTGAACTCCAGAGATAGAAGTAAAACCAGATTCAAATCCTTCCTGACCAGAGTTTATAATTTTTTAAGACAGAGGAAGCTACTAAGCACCATCACCACTGGGATTCTCCTTTCTTTACCCATTCTTCATCACTGGATGAAATAGTTTTTTCTCTTCTACTAATTTAGTGTAAAAACTAAATAATTAGTGATGTTTGTAAGATTCAAGATTTGGCTTGCATTAACAAGTCATACATCCCATTACAGCTATTTATGCTGACGTAAGTCTCCATGCTGACTTATCTGAAAACTGTCACTCCTGAAGCATGAAAGAGCAGTATCAAATGTAGTTAGTACATGTTGCACATACCAGCAATGAGTCTTTTATGACATGAGCCACTTCTTCCAGAGAATTCAACTGAATGGAAAACAGCTGGTCTAAAAGATGTAAGGTAGCTTTTTCAAGGCTTGGTAAGTGACGAAGCCAAAGGCTGAAGACAGCTGATTCAGGAAGTGAGATCTTCTTCCTGGTTTAGAGAGGAAAATACTATTTTACCTGAGTAACTAGAGGGAAGACAAAAAAAATGTACCTTTTTTTTTAAATATTTGGGGAAAAGTAGGCACAAAGATCAACCTGAAGCACAACAGAGATCTTTACAGCAGCTTGCTCAATCTCATTCTCGTTTACAGCAGCTTTTTCAAATTATAATAGCAAAGAATGACAGGAAATCACCATCATCTACCCATGCAAATTCACCATACATGTTTAAAACCTAGAAATTTGGTCATGATGGATCCCATCAAATGGAAACAGAAGGTTTAAGTTTGGAGTTCCCTTCCTTTCTTGAGAAAGGTCCTGTCCCTGGAATTTGTGCCCTCCCAAACCTGGACTAGTTCCTGCAGACAGATGAGCAGGAAGGTCCTGCATAATATTTCTGCTGAATAACCAAAGAGGTACATATCTTTGCAGGTAAGTAAGGAAATACCCCCAAAGCAACAACAACAAAAAGGAAAAAAAGAGAACAAAAAAGAAAAAAAAATACACAGAAGTAGCTAAGTATTCAGCCCACCAGCACTGACCAGAGCTATTTAATAGACAAATCGTTAAGAAGACAAGTTATCTCTTCATCTAAAGACTTCAGCTAATTGGTGTTGTATCACTACAAAAGAACAGGCACAGTGTGGACCACCACAAAGAAAAACATACTAAATTAATCATCCAAGAAGAGATATCATAGCGCAAATATCCTAGAATATTTTTGTAGCTACTGTAATAGATGAAAATTAAAAGGTTCAAACCAAATCAATAAATAAATAACAATAAATATTTGCCTTGGTCTTAAGATTGATCTAAAAAACCTCTGCTCCTAAAATTAGGCCGGAGAGTACATTAAAACTAAAGCTACTGATGAATGAAAAAAATACCAGCAGGAAGAATACTAAAGCCATTTTAGGGTCTATTTTCCATGTATTTATTTTGTCATAAATTCGTTTAATTACCACCTCTCAGAATTCTGAATGTCATTTAAAATCCTGTATTTTTTCCACTCAATACTGCATAATGACCTTAAAGTGTACATGCGGAGACACAAAATACATTGAAGTATCCAGAATTTCAAAACTAAAGCAATGCTCAATTTTAGGATGCTGTTTTATTAAATTTTACTACTAAGGTACAAAGGCACATCAGAGTTAAGAATGACCAGAGATTAGCTGATTTTTCCACTACCAACTTTCTTGTTGTTTTTGTGGTAACATGGAAGATATTATATATATTATGTCAGGAAAAGAAAGCTAATAAGCTTACATAGAGCTGTTACAGTTGTAACTTGCAGTGATTACACTCCCACAGCCGAATTTACAGATGGCCTCATCAGGACAGTTTTGAGTTCTTTGGAGCCTGAAAATGCTCTGTTTTCTAGGGAAGGCTTCACCCATGCTCAGAAAGAATACATGTACAGAACACAACAGAGTTAGGGGAAATAGAAATCAGTTGTCAGAGTGAGGGAAAAAATAAAACACAAGCACATTCACATTAAGACCACATGAGTTCAGTGACAGCCCAGGAATATATCATGCTAAGCATACATGAGCCTGTATCTGCTCTCAGGGAAACCATGCACTTTTGTTGAGGACCCTGAAAGAGTCACTTAGTCAAAAGCCACGTGAATTCAGGTATTTTTGTTCACTGTGATAAGTGAGTAGCTCAACAGTTAAGAAAAGAGACATTTATTTCAACCTCTTATGACCATCTAAAGAATGGCCTTACTCACAACATGAAGTGTCAGAAGTCTGTCATGATGGACTGCCCATGAGCTTACGGATATGAGAACAAACCAACTGCACAGAACCTGTGGACTTGCTCTCAAAGTCCTTCAAACTTGCGGACCATGAACAGTCAGAAGCCACAAAAGATGGACAAGTGAAAGAGTGAAAGATAGCTCTGTGGTTTTGGGCACACCTTTCACTACATACCTCCACATTCACATTCCTTTTTCATGCCTTTTCCTTAGCTTTTGTGCATGGATTAGTTATTGCACTTTTCCATCAATTACCCATTTTTGTCTGGAGCTCTCAATGGATCACCACAAAAATCTTCATTAGAACATCTTGGAAATTATGGCAAGTACAAAGATAGCAATTAAAACTTATTAAAAAATGAGAGAAATGGACGATTGACATAAAGAGTTCACAAGCGACATCTTCTAGTATATAAAAAAAAAATTATAACATGCCTGAACTACAACTTAAACAATTCTCAAGCTAAAGCAGGCTGTGCTTTCTGTGATATCTTTCCTTTCCTGACATAGCCAACCTTGCTGATGTTCAGCTTCACTCAACTGGTTTTCATCCATAGACTGATTAGCAAAACAAAAAAAGCAAAGCTGCATTTCACAGATTCTTCAGAGAGCTTCTCTCTCAGACTCATTAAAACTAATCTGCTGAAAACTGGGAGAATTTAAAAACTGGAGAACCAAATTCACAAAAAAAACCCCAAAACAACTCAACAAAACCCAAAAGAATTATGAAATCATCAAACATAAGGATCTATCTTACACACAGAAAAAATAAAATGGCTCCCAAAGTTAGGCATTCCAAGTTAGGAATCGTAATATACACTTATATGACACACAGATGAATTTCTGTGAAAAAATTATCACAATTTCCACAAAATTCCTAAAATCTATTGAAGGTTTTAACCTTTTTAGGGAATAGGTGAACAAAGTCCCAGTCAACATTTAAAGCTGTTATGCCAGAGTTGGTTCATCAGCAATGTAAAATTCTCCATCAGCCCATGTCTCAGCTCTGCTATTCAACTGCAAGGGAAATACTTTACTAGAAAGGTGTCCAGTGCATTCAGCATACAAACCTAGAAAAAAGATATTGAACTGAATTTATAGTCTTTATGAAGAAGTAAACAATAATAAAAACCCTGCTACTTACTTTAAAAAGGCTTCATTCACAGCCTCTAGAAACTCTGAACTGAGAATTTCTCTTGATGAACCTCCGTGGTAAAGAAGGAGAGTTTCCAGCAATGGAGTTAGATCAGGCAAAGTAATGAGAGGCACACAGAAAATGGACACAGTATTCACACGACTGGCTGAAATGCTGAGAGAAAAAATAAACACAGTTCATATTTCAGAAAAGTCATAAATTCTAAACCACTAAGCTAAAAAAAGGACATTACTTAATTACAGAAGATTAAATGTAAGGCATGCATACCTAACTGCTGAAAAATTATTTACTAAAATGACTGTTGACTTATCACTCCATATTGTGTGCAGAATGTTAAGAGGTGAGATAAAATTTTGATATTTAAGTGCTCAAAGCAAACTAGGGATATCAACACCATTCTGAATTGAAGCCAGTTGTGCTGGCTCTATCAACACATCCTTCCTAGTAGATGTCTTTCTAGTTAGTGGAAGGTTAGTGAAGGAAGACTAGAGATTCATAGCTCCAAGTAAGTTTCCTGGAGCCCCAAAAGAGACAATCTAGCTGCTTTTGAGGCCTCCTGTTGGTTTTTTAACCTCTCTTTACTCTTAACAGAAAGAGTTTATGAATCCTGCTGTCTTCAAGTGCTCAGCTGGAAATTTTTTTTCTTACAGATCTACAGCTGAAGGAATATGTAGCACTTTTGGATCTTAATATACAAACCACTTGCTGGATCTTCTCACTAAATCTACATGGCTGGAAATTATTAAAGACAGTGGAATATGGAACATGAAGAAAATACGGAAACTTTAGAACTTCAAGAAAATTAAAATGGCAGAGACTAGGTTTGCAAAAAGAAATCACAACTTTCCCAGAGAATATATATTGTTTCTAGCACATGAAACTGTAGCATTGACAGGAAGACACAAAGACTTAGAACTATGTAACAATGAATTACAAAGAATCAAAATACTGTCCTACATTGTTTGTAAAAGGCTTCCCTGAGTTTCTGCAAATTTCTCCTGATTAATTAAAAAAAGTTAATTGTCTGCAAGCATCTGAAAGCATTTTCTTTGAGGAGACACCAAAACTACTCCTGAGGATCTGAGATGGGAATTAATAGGCTATTTAGCAGTATGGACACGAGGTAATTACTAACCATTACCATTTAAACAGCTAGAGAAATAAAACATGACACATTTTCAAAGAGGCACATTTCTGAGTAATTGCCTGACTAAATATGTGTTTAAGGTTTCTTATACTGAAATACTTCAAAATGCACTTTAGATACAAGTGCTTTTGTAGGAATTATTGAGATGATCTTATCATTAAGCAGTATTTTCCAGGATACACAGACTTGAAATTCTAAATCAGTTCCCTTTGCAAAATTATGCCTCTAATTCCTTATCCAGGATTAGTAAAATTTAGCAGATTAATTTACTCTTATTCAACTGATTCAGAAGAAAAACCCTGTAAAGGCAATTTTCTTCTACATAATCTTCAAAATATGTTCTTGGAGAATAGTGCACAATGCACTCCTCCACTGTGTACAATGAATTTGCATTCATTTGCAGACATTATAGTTTGAATTTTTTATTCATCACTAAATGGAGAAAGGAGAAAATGTACACCTCTAAAAGCAAAATACTTTTGTCTCTGGAATTGGAATAAGCATCCATTTCATAATTTCTACACTCAAAAATCAACCTAAGTTCAAAGTTTTCCTTTTCTCCCAGCAGAAATCAGGTATTTCTCTTCCCAACAGTCTCAACCAGCTTTTCAGCTAAGTCTCTTCCACCCTACTTTTTAATATGGATGTTTATTACCTGCATGGGAAGAAGCTTTGTGATACTTCTCATTAAATGAGTCCATGATTTTAATACTAAAATCAGTTCTAAAAAAATTTGGCTCATTTAATCTTCCTTAACAAATATCTAGGTGAAAAGAGGAATGGGAGAATAGCCAAGTTTTTGGTACATGATACAAGAAAAATATTTCAGCCTCTTCTTTCGTGCAATTTTACAAGCTGTGCAAAATAGGTCATAAAATCTTTTATGCATACCATCCCTTTTAGCTCTGAAGGGCAACAGAATGTACATAGGCATTTTCTTTCATTCAATTAATTAACTACGAAT
>VWYI01005997.1:0-17655 GCA_013399455.1 Anthoscopus minutus | reverse complement strand
GGTGTCTCTTGGGAGGAAGGAATAAAATCATATGAAATTATAGTAAACTAGAAAAATCAGCATCTCTTGGGATATGGGATCCCACAGGAGCTTTGAAATTGTTTATTTCCAGAGCAAACTCATCATGTTTGAGGATACTACTGCAGAATAGGTGAAGGTAGAGGAAGGGATTTTGGGAAGTCAGCATGTACATTTAAATGAGTCACACTTAGAGACAGAGGGGAAATTTCAGGAGGGAATTTATTAACGTTCCTTTGTCTTTTGTGTAATAAACAAACATCTCCACAAAGCTGTGTCACTGATTTGTCTGGGAAGCTTTCATAAGCTTGCCTGCCTTGTTTAGTATGGAGAGATCATCAACCCTATTTGTTCTTTAAGCACTGGAATTTTATAATATCTGTGTTGTTAGTAGAGACACTTTACATATCCCTGTCCTCCTGGGAGGAGAGATACATGCTTAGAAGGAAAGAGATATGGAGTCTCTGAATTTTGGTTTTATGTGGACACTATTTTCTCAGTTCCACTTCTTGAATGGAAATAAATATCTTAACCACAAGCTTTTTTCCTTTAATTTTCTTAATTCTTTCTGAGAAGAAAAACCATGAAGATTCAGAAAGGTAGAGAAGCAGGGACTTGATGATCTTGGATAAACTGATAAAATCAGAATGGCCTGAATCTTGAGGGAATGTAGCCACTTTTTAAGACTAAAGCCATCTTGATGCTGCACTTTCTCCTTCATATCTCCTTTTTGGAGAGCTCTGCAACCTTTCCCCACCCTCTGGTAGGAGAATGGATAGTGTGTGTGTCTTGTACCTGGATTGGTGTGTTCTGCTGAGAGGGGAGAGAGCTGGCTGGGAATAGCTGCTTTAGGAAAAGGTGGTGGCTGTGTTTGACATGAAGATAACGGAAAACAAACATTTTTGAAAATGCAAAGGTTTTGCTCCTACTCCAAAACTTTTAGAAAAAATATCTATGTTGAATACTTTCTGTTTTGTAGGAAAGAAAGATCCTGAAAAACAACTTCTGCCCCTCTTTAGTGTCCATGAGAGGCTTTATGAAGAGCAGTGTTAAACAGTAAGTATTTCAGCACAGTGGTCAATAGCCTACCTAGGAAAGGCTATGGATCACAAGGTTTATTGTCTAACTGCTGTAAATTTGGGCCAGTTCTTGTTATGCATCTCTGACACTTTTGTTTCTACAGAAGTTATCTCTATATTCAGGTTTATTGGGGGAGGCTGGGTGGTTTTGGGGTTCTTTTAATGCCTGTGGGTATCAGAGGTTCAGGGATCAATGCCCCTTGAACTTTTGAATGAGAAACATGTTTGCATCCTTTGAATATACTTTTGATACAATTGTTCCGATAGAGTTTCTGAAGATCTCCTGTTTCTAACCAAGCCATACTTCTAATCCATGCTCTTTTCTGAGGTGTTTGCGCCTGATTTTGTTCAATCTGGCAGCACCTGTTTTCTCTAGAATTGTTTTTCTGAGTCTTGGGGTTTTAAGTTTATTCTTTACTTTTCTTTTTTCCAAATTCTTTCTTGCTTATAATCCTTAATTTCTAGTGAACTGCTTTAATGATATCTTGAGATTTTTCCACACTTGAAGAAGGAAAAAAATGCAGCTTTAGATGTGGGTTTCATCAATACAATAAAAAAAGAAAAAAAAAAAGAGAATGTTTAGAAAAAGCACCTATTGAAATGTGGTTTTTGATGTAATAAAGACATCTGGGAAATATCTAAATTTTGCCAGGGATTTAGAAAATGCTTGGCCTAACCAAAGGGAGAATCAAGACACAGTGGTGTCCCAAGAGAGTGACTGCCAGAACTTATTTTTAGTTTGCATTTTGGATTAAATCCACCAGCAGCCTACTTTCAGTGTGAGTGTCACACGGCTGTTCACAATTCCAGGTGACTTTAAAACAAACCTATGCCAGTACCTGCATCAATATCATATTCCAGGCTATGCTTTGCTTCTGGTAAAATTTTCGC
Organism: Anthoscopus minutus; assembly: GCA_013399455.1. Taxonomy (NCBI): domain Eukaryota; kingdom Metazoa; phylum Chordata; class Aves; order Passeriformes; family Paridae; genus Anthoscopus; species Anthoscopus minutus. The sequence continues at coordinate 15,667 of VWYI01005997.1, read as the reverse complement.
AAGGCTCAAGTTGTTGCTGGCTACTTCTGGCCCAGTGCAGGAGAAAGCATCACGAAATTGATGTTTTCCAAAGGATGGTGTGGATCAATTGTTGATTTTATGTTTTGCTTCATACTTACAACTCATCTCTTCTTATAACTGAAGTGGCAAATGGGATGAAGCCAAAATGATCTTTATATGGCACAGGCTCATCAATGTCTCCTGCATGCAAAATCTCTCTACAAGCTCTGCATATTCGGGTATGGTAGTGTGGCAAAAAATTCTATTTTGGGGGAAAACTTTCTTGCTTGTGGACAGTCCTGGGTCATGAAATGTGTGGGTGCACATTTGGTGTACTTTGAACTTTCTGTTAGAATTTTTTTTTTAAGCCAAGAACAGAAAATGTAGAGGTTATGATTTATTTTTTCTTTTAAGGATCTGGGAAATTTGCCTCAGGTGACTATAGCCATGAGTCAACTGTAGCAAGAAAGGCTTGAGAGTGTTTTATTTTGAAGGAGGCTTGGAAAAGGGATTTTAAGCTGCCTGAGTTTATTAAACATAAATCTTTGTAAAGGAACCTGAAAAGTGGATGTAATAAGCCCTTTTTTTTTGGCATAGGAAATCTCAGGGATTTTAAACTGCCTGGAACTAAGTACTGCACAGATGATAATTAGCTGAGTTGAAAAAATTGCAGATTGATATTGATTTGGCACGGTGAAAATAAGCTAAAGTAAAGTTATCAATGGGCTGTGTTTAAAAAGAGAGTAGGAGAGGAGGAGAGGAGGGAAATTCTATGTATCATTTCCATTTCAGACTGGGACAAAAAATGAGGGTGTAATGATGTATAGAAGGTGTTTCTGAAGTAGGAAGGGATAAAAATAAAATACAGGAAGAACTTGCTGGTAAGAAATTACCTTTCATCTTTGCCTGGTGCTTTTTGCTGTATCAGTTTTGGGGTATCATCAGGGGCAAACCTGTGGTCCAGATAGGAAAAGAGACTCTTGATTTACATCCTCTATATTTTATTTCATGTACTTCGCCCTCATGATAACTCTCCCTGATAAAATAAATAATTTTGTTTTCGTGCTCTCTTTTTGTAAGACTCTCTCCACCTTCTCCAGGTAATCCATCTGTCAGCTGTTGACCTTAACAGAAATTGTGAGATTTAACAGAAGTTCAAAATATAGTTAAAAAAAAAAAGGAGATAATTATTTTAAGAAATTATATATAATGGAAGAGTTGGGACACATCAAAGAGAATCTTTGGTTTTTTTGCAGACTAGAGGACTCACCTGTGGTATATAAAACTGACAGCTTATAACTTGGGATGTTTCTGTTGTTGGTTTGGGGTTTTTTTAATCCTTTCTATCTCATCCTCCCTGAAATAAGATTCTTGCTTTGTTATATCATCTCTCATTCAGCTTGGAGCTTAGCCTAAAAACTTCATGACAGAAAAAAGTACATAATATTGCTGTCCTTTCTTGTTTTGTTTAAGGTTTAGCCTGCCTCGTTTAGCATCAGCAAATCAATATTGGCCCTTTTCTGACTGAGTTTTAGTACTCTGTGTGTGGTTTTGAGTGCCTTGACAGAAGGAGGATGTAAAGCTGTTAGAGAACATCCAAAGGAGGGATATAAAGGATAGTGAAGAAATTGTGAGGAAGTCACACAAGGAGTAGCTAAAGGCACTTGGTCTGTTCAGCTGGAGGAGACTGAGGGGAGATCTTACTCAGTCACAGCTTCTTCATGAGGGGAAGAGGAGGGACAAGCACTGATCTCTTCTCTCTGTGACAGTGACAGGACCCAACAGTCCTGAAATTGTCTCAGGGCAGGTTTGGGTTGGGTATCAGGCAAAGGTTCTTCCCATAGAGGGTGTTTGGGCACTGGAACTGCTCCCCAGGGAATGAGCACAAGCATCAAGCCTTACAGCGAAACCTTTGGACATTCAGGCACAGGGTGTGATTCCTGGAGTGTCTGTGTAGGGCCAGGAGCTGGACTCTGATGACCCCTGTGGGTCCCTTCCAACTCAGGAGATTCTGTGGCTGTATCCATCCTGTCTTAAACACATGGAAACAAACAGCATTTTCATAAACTCTGATCTTGTAAAACTGGGAGTCTGAATTCATCACAAGAGAGACTGGACAGAACAGAGAGATTTTGCACAGGAGAAATTTTCTCAGGCTGGCAGGGAATGCTGTGGGCTGACTGTATTCAAATGGTACCTACCCTGTTACATAAACGATACCAGAATGATCAAAGCAAGTTTCCTCTTGGTCTTCTTGAGGTGGAGCAGCTTGTAACACTAGCCAAGAGAGGAATATGAGGAAAATTTGGCTGTTATATTCAATTTATGACCCCGTTGGTAGAGAAGAGAAGGAAATCTTGGCCAATTGCTTTACATCCAGGAGAAAAAGAACAGCAATCAAACAAAACCCCACCCAAATGAAAAGATGAACCACAAAAAAATAAAAAAAAAAACCAAAAACAAACCAAAGAAAACCAAAAGAAAAAAAAAAAGCCCACAAAAAAAAAGCCAAAACCAAACCATTATGTTTTGCATGTTTTGATGTTTGCTTATAACAGCAAGAGATAAAATAAGATGGAAACTCTTTGGCTGAATGGACATTCAGAAGATGAGCCACAGAAGATTTCCCACATGTAACAGTGTTTTGTGACTGTCTGAGCAAGGGGTAAGCAAGGAAAGGATTGTAGCAGTTCTTGAAGGGTGGCCTTTACTTAGCAAAATTAGAAAATTCTGTAGATGTGCTCAGAATTTTTATTCTGCTGCACACTCTACTTTCCTTTATGGCACTCTCTGCTCTCATGATGGGAATGTGAGCTCCATGGGGATTTGAGTCAGGATGGCAAACTGCAGGTATTCCTTCTTAAAGACTGAAAACCAGTATAGTAAGTACAGGTGCTGCTGCATTCATTAAGCACTTAATTCCTGGTTTAATGAGAGCAACATTTGAGTTTATCCAGACAATTTTATTCTCACCTAGTTGAGAATATAAAGGATTAACAGGACGGGCACCAACTGTAGTACTTTTTATTCTGATACACAAAAGGTACTTTCAATTTGCATTTTAACTTCAGCTTTTCTTTAACACTGATAATGCACAAAGCCCAGTGATATTATTACACTTTGACACTGAATTACCAGATAAATGACTTGTCAGAGTTCATTTATGTTTCTGAATGTTTGGCAAAGAGTGACAGCTGTACAGAGCTTATAATTCAGCAATGCATTATCTTAGTGAAGGAATGCAGCTTCCCCCAGAAAATACACACAAAACAAAATCTTGGGGGTCTAGATAAGGTGGTTTTAGATTTAAAATGTGATTGTGTGCCAAATAAGAGGATTAGTTCTGAAAGTTAGATACAGCCAGAGGAAAGGAGATGGAGCGACTTGCCTCCTTTTGGGCTAAGAGCAGGATTTTGGATGATCATCAAGCACCTATAGTCGAAAAAGTTTTCTCCCCTTTAAAGGGGGAAAAAGAACAAAGCTACTGTTCAAATTCATTTTTGTGTTCAATGTGTTCTGACTTGAACTTTTTTGATACGTGTGATCTCTGCTCTCTGCCAGTCACTGTGATGCTACTTTTCAAACTATCTGAGAAAGAATGAAGACAGCAAGTAATTTAAAAACATGTAATGGCACACTGATGCAAAATAAAACTTCTATATTCCAAATTCAACATCCTTTAAATGTGGGAGACATTTATTTAGTTTCCAGGGGAGAAAAAAATAAGTAGCAGAAACTAAGGAAGCCCCTACTGTCTCTCCTGGTCTTGTCATCATTTCTTGCATCAGCACAGGGTTACTTTTCCAAAACTTCTGTGTATAATGAATATTATCTCTATTTTAACATTTCTTAGTTCACCCAACACTGGTGAAATTTTGGATGCTGTTCTATAGCCTTTGAAATAGGAGAATAGTGCTGATTCTGTCTGTTAAAAACCACCCTCTGATTACTGGATTTTCAGCCTTAACTATTTTAATTTGCAAAGAAATTTTATAATTATGTATAGTCATCACTTCAATTCACAAAAGACATGCGTGGTGTGTGGAAATCAGAGCTCTAGAGATAAGAAACTCCCTCTCCCCCACCTAGGATGTGTAATTAGAGGTGCTCATTTAGTGGATCAGTTCTCAATTATCCGTTAAGTGTAAGTATTTGAGTTAGATATGTTCTTTTGTCTAACGTGACTGAACATAATTTAGCTTGGAGGATGTGAGGTGTTGGCTGCTGAAGGCAAACTGAGAGATGACATTTCTTATAAATGATATTTCTGGACATGAAACTCATTCCATGTAGTCCATGTTTATCCTGAGAGGGAGCTGGGAAGTCAAAGGAGAGCTTTGGAATATATAGCGTTCTGTAGGGAATACTTCCAGGGACATGCTGGATAGTTTCAATTTATTATAATGAGGTTTTGGTGTAATAAATACACATAGTGAATTGCAGAGGAGGCATTGGACAGGATTGATGGTGGCTATAACAAAGTTCTGTTTATGGGTCGGTACATAAAAAAGATCAGATACTGCCACTCTCTAATTCAGACACCCTGCTGCTGGAAGAAAAATCTCTCTCAATGAGTTTGATCACTGAAATAAAAGAATCCACATAGACCTGTTTGTGTGCGTATTTATGTGGGTTTTCTACTTTGTTTTGGTTTTAACTTCTTGCAGTATCTATGGCCTATTTTGTAAATGCTTTCACTAAAGTCTGTCATTTGTTGTTTTAATATTTTAAACTGTGAAACTTGCTTATACCTTGTACTTGCTCAGTTTCAGTCTTCATTTTTAAATGTTCTGAACACCAACTAAATGACATTGCTGGAAAGTTTAACTGAAGTCTAGAAATACAGAGATTACACCACTGCAAAGGAAGCTAGAAGTGAATTTTTAGCACACACATGACTTTGTCACATATGATTTGTCTGGTTAGGGTTTTTTGCTTCACTGGGGTTTTTTTTTAAGAGAATTGAAAGGGTAGTGTTGCCCAATGTAGCATGTGCAGGTACAACCTTCTCAGCTTCAGGAGATCTTGAGCACCACTAGTGTCTAAATCACTTCTTTAAGGTACAGTGCATGAGACCTGGGCAGCTGGTGCCAATGGAATGCTCTCAGAAAGGTCAGGCTGGTTTTGGGTGATATGGTTTGCCTCAATCCCTCCTTGCAAGCCCCCCCTTATTGCAGTTTTAGGATTGTCTAAAACATTAATTTAGATTTCTCTTATAATCCCTATTGTCCTTGGGGATGTGTACTAAGCTGTCTGGTTGCTAATCTATTAATCTTATTTGTAAATGTTTAAATATTGGACTGCACTTTATCTAAGCACCCTTATCACAAAATTCACACAACACCAGATAGAACATGGAGTGCTGGATAATGAATTTAATGGCAAAATCAGCACCTGTGCTTCTTTTGCATATTACAGGTATATAATTAATTTTTTTTTCAGAGCTTTCAATGTCAAAGTTTCATACTCTAAACCAGATGTCCATGTCCATAAAACAAGGTTTTAAGCTGACAGTAAAAAGTCCACCTTAGAAAATGCAGTAAACCACTTACCCTCCTTCTCTTGTCACCAGTTTATGGCACCTGCTTTTCCTCCCTGTTATTTCTTGTTGGTAGGATCCAATTACGGCATGGCAGCCACTCCCAGTTGAAAAATGCTGCTTCTACTTGAGAATAAAAAGGCTGCTGAGTCCTGATTTGCACCCCCTCCTTTAAATGAATTGACCTAGAAACAGATTCCTCCTTACTTTACACAGAGATGCTTGTTGTAGCTGAGTGATAAAAACAGCAGTAAGCTGGGAATTCCCCCCATGCCTTTTTGCACTCTTTTGGGGTGAACTCCGGGGCTCTGGGGTCAGTAAGGCCCGAGGCAGAGCTCTGGCGTTGCACTCACTGCCTCCAGTTCTGGGCTGCCCGTGGCACTGGTTCAGACTGGTCTCTTAGGAGGTGATCAGCTTGCACAGTACGAGGATTTCTCAGCTCAGTTTCTCAACTAGAGCTGTGTAAAAGCTTCTGTGATGGACAAAATTACATGGACATTCTGATTTAGAACACTTGGCTTTCTGATAAAAACCTGACTTGCATGAAAGCATATAAAGCCTGAGGCGCTGTTTAAACCCTGGAATTATGCCCAGTTATCTTGTTCTATGCGCCAACCTACCTCTCATCACTTAGTTTAAAACCAAGCTTTAGCAGTAGATTTATTTTTCTTTCCAACCTCCTTTCATACCATAGATATAAAGCAGAATAATTAAGCTTTTTACTGGCATTTGCTGTTGTTTTGCACAGATTTATTTCAGCTAAGTGACTTTCAAGTGCATACAAAGAATGATAAGAGGAGGTTTTACCCGAGCACTTAAACTATAAACCATCTGTTTGTGAAATGTGGGGTTGGTTTCCCATCAAGTTTTTTAAACCTTGCTGATTGCTTAAAAGCAGCAGGATGAAGGAGGGCATGGTGTAATATTCCTAAATAGGTTTGTCATGGCTGCAGGAAGTTTTAGTTTTGAAACTGGGCTGTCATTTCTCCTCAAAGCATTTTTATTTTTCTTATGTCCAAAGTCAGACTGGGTTGTGTTTAGTGTAGGGTATAAGTGCTCAAGTTTTATATTCATCTGTGCCATAGATGACCCTTTCTTTATTATTAATCAGCTTGGAGACCTTTCTCATGCTTTTTCTTGTCTTGCTTTGTTTCCACAAGTTTTTGTGCACATCCTCCATAATAATAAGCAAATGCATTTTTCACCATAAAACTCAAATAATTGGGAGGATTGATGCATGGCTATACAAAGAAAGAATGCACTTCTTTCTCTTTGGGCATAAATTACATATTATATTTGGATTTTTTTATAGATATTTATTTGGATATATATAAAATAAATATATATAAAATATAAAGCTCCTTTATATATTTCTCTATAAGTAGGGCTAATCCATAATATGTGGATGCCATCACATACACATTGCTTTCCATTGGATGTTGATGACACAAGCATCACAAGGGAATAACATGAGGGAAGCATGTCCCTTGCCATGCTTCTAAAGAGAAATATGAGAAAAATCTGGTTTTATTCCCAAAATAATTCTCAAAAATCTGGTTTTATTCCCAAAATCTCCACCTAAGCATACATAAGCATGTGTTTTAAAAAGGTGGAGATGAGCCAGTGGAAATGAAATATCTGGATCTGGCCTTGTCCAGTGTTTGGTTGCAGCACTGCTAGTTCAGACATGCACCTCTGGTATGGCAGGTTGGGATCAAAGTGACGGAAAATTTGAAAACAATGGTTATAAATAATTTGTAGCTTGTGCCTGTGCCACTTATCCAGGGTGGAAATTACTGAGTGGCATATTTTGGAAAGAAGTTGGTCAAGGATCTAGGCTTAAGGGGAAGAGTACTGAAATATGTAACAGCTAAAAGAAGCTGTTTGCAGTTCATCTGAAAGTGTACGGTAATTTTGCAACCTTCATTATGACAATTTCACCACGGGGAAAAAAAATCTCATTATATGAGCACTGACATGCTTTGATTAAAATTTTAAACATTTGTGACAAGTGCAAATTTTCCCACATTTACCAGCATGTGGAGAATCTGCAGGGGGTTTGAGGACCTTTTCTGATAGATGAATAAAATGTATTTTACTAGAACTTCTTAATGAAGATGTTATATCTTCAGTCTCAAATTTAACTTGAACTCTAGTTACCCTTACACTTACCAGAAAAACATGTGGATTTCAGCTTCCACAAAAACTCTTCATGTACTTGAAAGTGCAGAGAAAGCTTCTTTTCCTGTGACTAGAGAGCAGGGCTGAGTCCTCACGGAACAGTCTCAAAAGTGAAATCAGGAAATGTCTGGATAGGTTGCTTTTGAAAGTATGATGTACATGTCTGGTCTCACATCACTATCCTCTTGGGTTAGACTTCATCTGGAGAGGATTTGTGCTCCTGGAGATGGCTCATGTGCTGAGGGCATTGCTTGAACAGCAGCCCTAGTGCAGTAAATTTACCTTCTTGCAGCTTAAAAGCAAATGCAGAAGGACTAAATGTGCAGTTGTTACATGCAGTGATGGGGAGGCCAAAAGTTTTTTGGAAGCTGGCACTGTTTGATGACAGGTGCAGCTGGGAAATAGATTGCAGTCCTTACCTTCTCTGCGGCAGTTGTGCCACTCCAGCTAAAAGGGAGCTTGAGCACTAGGCAGGAGAAGCAGAAGGGCTTTTAGCCTGTGCTTTCTGGCTTCCAAATATTGCAGTTGAAGCTGTGGAACCCTATAGGGGACAACCTCAACAAAGAAGTGAAGGGTTTGTCTGCAACTAAGTGTGTTTGTGAAAGCATATTTTTCTAAAATATATCAGGTCTTCCAGAATGAAGATGTCTGTGGACCTTTCAGGTATTCAAGAGCAAAAGAGATAGCATAAAAATCTAAACTCCTGGATGTATAGCTTCAAAATAGACAGGAATCTTCAGACAGTGGTGTTGACCTGATCTGCAGCTGGGAAAGCCTACAAGTCTTTCCCTGGTGGCTTTCAGATGACTCTCCTCACTCTAAGAGAAGTGTTCTCTTGATTCCCATATCAGCAGGACAGTTTAAATTCCAGTGGTTTTAAGTATGGCAAAGTGTGAAAGGTGGTTAGGTGGACCCATGGATGAAAAGTCCATCTAGAGTTAGCTAACTCAGAAATGCAGACGTAATGTCTGATTGAGCAAACAAATATAAAGCTATGTTAATGTCCATGTAGTTATTTTTTAAGCGCTGGTTGTTGGCTACCAGCAGGCACAAGATGCTGGGCTGGCTGTATCTGAGCCACTGCAACCATTCTTTTGTTCTTGGTAGAGCTGTGACAGCACTTTCCTGGCCTTCAGCTTTACCCCAGGAATGCCAGGCTGTAGATGATGTAGGGGGCACAAGGAGAAGATCTGCCTGTAAGAAAAGGTTGTGCAACTGAAATTCCCAAGGTGAAATAACTGAGTTGCACACCTTTCTCCTAGGTTGATTAGCAAGCCAGTCTGTTGAAAGTCCTCAACAATGCTGCATGTAAACCCTGCTGGCAAAAAAATCCATAATTTTTTTATTATGGAAACAGCTGGAGTTCTGTTACACTCCACACAAAGCTGAATTCCAGTACCTGATAGCTTTCCAGGTTTTGTACTTGTCCAGTCAGGAGGACAGCCTACAACCACATGTTCCCTGGCATGTAAATGCTAGGGCTCTGACCTTTGGAAAAGTTGCAGTGCAAAAATAAAAGCGCAGAACTTTTGTCTTGACAAATGCAGTTTTTGTCAGCACTGAAAATCGACAGTTTCACCTGGGTAAAAATAGTGTAAATTGGAAGCTGAATGAAACCGATTACCCTATTTGTCCTGGACTTTCTTTTCTGCTGTTTGTGTCTTTCCTTGCTCATAGAAGGTTTCAGATTAATATCTACGCTTCATTTAGCAGGGAAGTTGCATGGATTTTCTTTCTTTTTGAGAAAAATTGCTGTCTGTCAGCACCATGCCCCCTAAAGACAGAGGCTTATCTGTGAAACCTCCTCACAATTATTGTATAATTAATTCAACCAGTTCATTAAAAGTGAAAATCACCAAAGAGACCTTTTAGGGCTAATCATGTATGCTGTAAGGTTCTGTATAAGTACAGTGTAATCTGAACAGGCTGATAAGACCTTGTCTCTCTGGTAATCTTTTAATATTGTTCAAAGTGTTAAACAAAAATAGGCTGAATATGAAATTTCTATAATTCTCATAAAGCTACATTGAATAAAGGGTTTCATTTTTGATTTGGGTGAAATTAACTCTTGCTGACAGGTCCATCTGCCTGACACAGGGAACTGCTTAGTTATTTATATACCTCAGCATATCTGTGGCAGGTTGAATAAAACTTGCCAGAAACTACTTGGATTGTAGGCTGGTTTTCAGTACTTCTTGTAGGAGTTGGCATAATTTTATTTTCTAAACAAAACGAATTGCCTGTATTTTAAACTATTAATTAATTAAAGTTTTCACTGTCATATTCTCTTTTTTCTGGTAGTGATTAAGGCTTTCTATTCAGACTTCTCTATTCAAATGTATGAGCCCATGAATTTATAAGTACTGGGCTGAGATGCTTCATCTTTCAGGGAATATGTACAGTGCCAAATTTGAGATCCACAGCTGATTTATCTCCTTGTCTCCTGCATTGTCCTCTTGAAAATGTAGGGTTTTTTTGTGCTGAAAATTGTGATATTTCTGTAATCAGATTATCACAGACAAAAGAGGGAACAGGGAGACAGTTTAACCGTTTCCTTGTTGGTGGGGAGGTGCTTTTTTCATAATTTTTAATTTGGATGGGGAGACAACGGAATCTCAGATATGTGCAAAAGCTGTGAGAAGAAGCACAGTAACTGAATATGAAACAACATAGTAAAATCCAGAGCTAACAGCTGCTACACTGAACTGAGTATTTGTGCTCATTTCTAGTTCTGAACTGATTTCAGCCATGCAGGAAAATGGCCTGCAGTGCCACAGCTGACATTTAAGTTGAGATGTTTGCTCAAGAAACTCATTAGTGTTGAAGTGTGATTTTATTGCCATTCTTAACTTGTGGTTTTATGCAAATGTGTCTGCCTAGATGGATGTGCCAATATTATCCAAGCTTTATGTGTCAAAACAGAGGTTTGCATCTTCAGCAATGGTCATCTGTAGCTCTTGCTAAGCACGAGATATGGCTGGCATTTGGAAGAGAAAAATGATTCTGATGAGGCAAAGGGAAGTGATGTTTTCCTGGAGGTTTTCCAAAAGGCATTACTGGAGAGATGTGGGCAACCAAAACCTCATTAGAACAATTCTGCACCATATCTGTTTTGGCATTTGTGAGTCTCTTAGTCCAAGATATGTTTTGATGGCAGTTGCTTGGATTTGGGCTAAGGCTGGAGATACACGTTAAGCTGAAACACAAACAGTGCAAAATGAGAGAAAAGAAGACTAAGGGAAAGCAGAAATACATTACATACATCAATGTTTGTCATACATCTCTCATATTTAGACTGATTCCATTCTAGAATCCATAAAACAAAAATATGAAACTTTTTCAATTGAATACTGAGATTGGCTCAGTATCAATGCTGACAAGCTAATGCATCATCTTAGTGTTGCAGGATGCTGTTAAGGGTGAAAACATAAAGTGATTCAAAAGTATCTCCTCTGTGTCAATAATTAAACCATGCAAATTTATATGGAAATGAAACCTTTTGTAAAAACATTTTAAACTGAGATGCTTCAAAATAAAACTTAATTACCAAGTTTGTTTTGCTTTAGTGTAGATGTGTTGTATTGCTTCAGATGCACTGTCCCCAGTGAGGATTGATGAATTTTAGTTCATTTATCATCGAATATGATATGATGTGTGATATCTCAGTCTTCATTTTGAAAACAAATCCTATCTAGACTTGTGAGGTGGGTTTGTATTCTTGTAGTTCTGGTAGATCTTATCTCTTCCCACCTGAAAATCTTCTTTCTTCTCAGACTGTGTGAGAGCTTGTATGAAAACTGTTCACATCAGTACATACTACAGAAGCAATAATTTCCTTACCTCTTCTGGATGTTATTTAAACCATACACCACTGATGCTGCCGGCCTTTACTCAGGCATGCTGAGTGATTATGCTGTGGTTATGCTGTAGAGTAACCTTGCTCTTGATTAAAACAAACTTTTCTTTATGTTTGATGTTATAACAAAAATGTGGGTTTTCAATCTCCAAGTGACCTTTGCTTGATTCAGTTCTTTAACATAGAATTCTTTATTCTAATCTTCATCACCTTCATGTTTAAAATTCCAGTCCTTTCCTTTGAATGTTTCACTCAATTTTGTTTTCTAAGAAATTTCACTGCAGCCCTTGTCCCACATGTCCGGGTATCTTGTGAATATAGTAAATAGATCAAAGTATTTCAGGAACTGGGTGGCGTTCAGCATCGTGAGTCTCCAAAGGAGTATGCCACCATTCCTACTTAGATGAATTTGTCACTCATTTTAAGGAACTTGTTCTAATTTATATAATCTTCATTTCAATTATGAACTTTTTAGAATTTTTATTTTTCCTGAAGAAATAGGTAAGATTGTTTTCTCAGCTGCAAAGGTTTTGTCCATAAAGCTGTTTATGTGTTCTAGTTTTACCATTTTCCCATCCTCCAGTTTTCTTCTTCAAAACTTTACTTTAAAGCTTTTGGGGCTACTTAAAAGCAGCCAGCCTGACCAGAATCCCTTTCCCTCTTCCCACATGCTTTTATGCATTTTTTTTTAGTATGATGCTAAGTTTCACTTAATAAATTAAAATACTGATCTTTGTTTTACAGTTTTATGTGCTGTTTTGTCTAAATTTGTAGGTTTGGAATTATCTGGTCAGTATGCTCTGTTTTAAAGTTTTGTTTGCACATCAATTTTGGGATTACTTATTTCTATACTCCATGTTCACCATCATCTGTTGTGTACTGAGTATTTTATTGTGTGGTTTCCATACGTTATCTTTAATTATTGCTGCCTCATCATTGTGCATGTTTGATTACTTTACTTTTATGGCTGAACTATTTTTTGCCTTAATTTTTAATGCAGTGTTTAACTTAGTCTGCCTACATGCAATTTTTGCTTTATTTGTAATTTTTTTCATGTCTAAGACATAATATTCTGTGGTAAGTCATTCCTCTGCTGCTTTATAAACCCTCTGCATATCCAAGTCTTCCATTATAATTCCATTTTAGAAGTCTTAGTATGTCAAAAATAATTAAAAAGATAGATTTTATTCATTACATTGCTATCAGATATTGAATTCTGGGTCTTATGAGAGATATTTTGAAAACACAAAGGTTGTGCCCTGTTTTTTAAGTTGTTCTTTTCATTAACAATCAAGTTATATGCATATATATAGTCACAAATATAGTCATTAATGAAATGGAAAAACAGAATGCTCATGAGGAAACAAACAGCAGATTAAATTTCATCCTGACTGAAACTTGGTTGATTACTGTATAAAAGGTATTTAATGGAGGATTCTTTTTCTAAGTGTTAAGTCATGGAGGGAAAGAGACTGAGTATTGTGATTCTTGCTTAGCACCTTGTTCAGGGGCTGGAATGAAATATCTTTTGCTGTGCAAAGTCATCTCTTGCTCCTGGACTTTGACTCAAACCCTCTTGTTCCTTCACCTGTTGAAATACAAAAGTCAAGCCTCTGTTAGCCAAGTGCACACACCAGTGTGGTGTGGTTTTCATGTAGAACTCATATTTTTTTCTCCTTGATTCTGACCCTCGTCTTTATTATATCCGAATAACTTGTTAAGAAAAACCCCCACCAAAATAAGTATGAGCGCATGAGGTAACATTACCTTCCTGTGTGCACTAGTTGAAAAATCCCAAAATGCCTGAGCAGCAGCAGCAGCAGGGAATTTCCCTGGTGAAATCTTTTTTTCGTGCTTTTAGTTTTTAGTGACAAAATAAATACATCTAACAGCCAACACTGAAGTCCTGTATTTTGTGTTTTAGGAGTTGATACCTGGAATAGTATGGTGATCTTTGTAAGAATAGATTGTCACCTCTGATCTCTCCTTGGGGATCCTTTATCTTGTCAATAAAGACAAATTGCATTCCATGGTGCTTCTGAGATTTTATTTGAATCTGGTGTTACTAAACCACATAGTGCCATAGTGCATTCAAATTATAGAAGATTTTCAATGGTGTTCTCAAAACAGGCTTTTTACTTTCCCTGCACAGCTGAAAGCCTCTCCACCTGTGCATTTCTTTTTTTATTCAATCTTGCTGATATTTTTAGATAATCTTCCCTTTTAGTTTAACACAACAAAAATCCAGTCATCATCATAGACTGTGGCAGAGGCTTAGCAAGGAGATGAGGGCATCTTGCCATTCTAAGCATTTCTAAGGCCTCCCCTGTCATGTGGATTTTTAAACAAACTTCTCTGCCTAGTTTGACCCAGAAGCCTCCTCCTATGTTTTGGGGTCTTTGACATAATATTAGCATAAAATTTAGTGATTCATTAGAGTAAAAAAAAATACTGGCAGCAGGCTATTAAAGTCACTGACACTTCACCATTTATGACTTCAGGGTCATAATGTGAAGTGCAAGTTTCACTTGATTCCCCTTTCTGTTTGTTGGGGTTTTTTTGTTTGTTTGTTTTGTTTGGGTTTTGTTTTGTTTTAATCTGTAATGAACAGAGTTAAGAAAGAGAAAATAGTTCACCAGTAGAAAGAAAAAAATAACCAAAAGCACAGAATAATTGCATTTTATTGTACCTTCTCTGTAAGAAATTTTAAAAATGCTGTCTTTTGCTGAGTAAGAGTTGAAAACATTCAAACATAAAATTTCTAATATGGGGAAAGGGGGTGGACCAGAACCTGCTTCTACAAACAGTAGAAGTAAAAGTAGTTCAGTCCAAGTTAACTGGAACCTGTTTTTTGCAAAACTGGCAATGTAGGGATGTTCACCAAAACTTTGAGCTTTCAGTCACTTAAACCCTTGTGCCCAGTTTTCTCTGGTAAACATTAATTAGGTTTAATTCTCTGGATTTTACTTGAAGATGTAGTCTAGATGAAATTTAGCACTGGGACAGATGTGGGGGTTGATATCCAAAAGTACAGTGTTTTCCTGAATTTCTTGTCCCCTCTTGCATCAAGTGGGAATTTGAAGAGTTTTACTCAGTTATGGTTTTCTGGTGTCTTATTTCAGTCTGAAGATGAGCCAAAGGATGTGTTGGCTTGGGGCCTTTTCCTGACAGTGTAGGATACAACTTTTGGGAGGACTACCTTCTTTCCTTGTTTCTTTTTTTCTCAAAGCAAAGAAGAATCACAGAATTGGTTAGTCCACCCCTTGCCAGAACTTGTCCAACACTGTGTCCATAAGCGCAGGATGGAGAGTCAGTAACCACCCTGGGCATCCTGCTTCAGTGTGTGGCCACCCTCATGGTAAAAATGTGTTTTCTTGCATTCAGTTGAAAATTCCTCCATTTTAATTTCTGCCTTTTGCCTCTTCTTCTGCCACTGGGCTCCACTGAAGAGAATCAAGAATTCAAGTAAGTCTCATCTTCCCTGATTAGAGAGAAAGAATCGTCTTCCTCTGCCTAGTGTAAAGAAAGTGTATTTAAAAAAAAAAAACAACCAAACAAAAAAAAAACCCTCCAAAAATCCCCAATCCAAAAGAAAAATATTTCATATACACAGATGTATGCTTCAGAACTTGGAAAAGCACTTTGTCACTCCTTTCCCCACTAACAAAAATCAAAGAAGACAAAGAAGGGAGAGACAGCCCTGCCATTTTATGATGACTTTATTGTGCTACTTCCTCTGAAGTACTCATTCTCTCAGAAATTCTAATCCCTTTATCCCGGCAGCATTTTTGTATGAAAGTTGCATTAAGTGTATCCTGAGACTGCATAATGATTCCATCTGGATTACTATGGGCATGCAGCAAGCCTGTTTCATGGGGGAAGCAGCGCTACCTAATCAGTTCCTTTAAAACCCTCTCAGTAACCCCTGGAGTTTCACTTGCCTTCAGGTACCTGGATGTGACCTCCTGGAGAAATTTCACTGTGTTCTGTATTCTGCACATGTTAACATGTCAGCAACTTCAGCTTTAGTGGCTGGCAATGGAACAGCTTTTAAATAAAAATGAAAATCGATTTTCATTTAACAAGTAAAT
>VWYI01005991.1:0-42889 GCA_013399455.1 Anthoscopus minutus | reverse complement strand
AAACTCACCCAGTTTATATATTACCTGAGGGTTATTACACACCTTTGAGGATCCCCTTGTCCTGAAATTTTCTTTCCATTTCCATTGCCTTCTCCCCTTCAAGATATCCCTATCACTTCCAGTTTACACAGCCAGACACGTTCCATCAAATACCAGTGAATGCACGATCCGTAGTAGGTATCCAGAGGAAACCCTCAATAAGAATTTAATTCTTCTAGTCTCTAAAAATACAAACTTGCCAAATTTCTAGCTCCACTGGCAGATTTAAGAATCTTCTCATTTTTATCCAGTCATGTGAGAAGTTTGTACAATGCTGAAAACCTTAATTAATTACAAGAATGAATTTTAATAGTGAAACCAGCATTCACAAGGGCCATGGTGAACATTGTGCTCTGTATCATATATTAGATCTCATTTTGCTCTTTTCAGTGATTAACTGAGGAGGTTTCAATAAAGCAAAGCTAACAAATGGCTATAACTGACATTTTTAATGAGAATTATTTACTACCGTAATAGTAATTATACTGAAACGGAGAAGATGGCCAAAATTTTGGACAATTTCTATCAGCTTCTCAAGTGAAGGACAAACCTGGGATCAAAATTTGTGTTAGACACTCTGAAAGTAATAAAGAACATCTTTGCTACCCACCAGCTTAGCCCAGCCTCAAAACTAATTTCACTTCAGAACTCATCCAAAACAGGGATCTAGCTAGAAAATAAGATTCCTTACATTGGTATCTCTATTCCACAGGTAGATTACAAAACCTACCTATCATTCCAAAACCTGAATGTCTGCTTTCACCATGTAAAATAATTCAGATGACTATTTGGGAGTACTTGGGAACATAATTAGAGGAATTGTATTTCTGTATTAATAGGAACTGAAGAAGCCTTCTATTTCCCAAATTCAAGTGGTTTGTGAATGAGAAATAACAGATGCAAATAAAGAATTGGTAGGCGGGTAAGAGAATGGGTACTGGCCTGTTACCACACACTTCTCCTGGCATTCCTCCAGTGTTAGGAAGTTGTTCTCATTGCCATGGCACCCACCATACTCAAATACTTCACACTTGCGGCTTTTAATATTGAAGAAATAGCGGATGTGGATGGCTTTGCACGGCCCATCGTCTGCTTTCATGGCACAGAACGAGTGCACAAGCTTCAGTGGTGGCAAAGCAGCACCTGTGATACAGAGAAATAGAGTAACTGAGTGAATTTGCTGCATACTGCATAGTGTAACTCCCAAATGAGATTGCTTGTGCGTTCTGCTAGAGAGGCACTGCACAACATCTGTCTGCAAAGCTCTGAGCACACTAAGCAGATGTAAAAAGAAAAACATCATCTGCATTGGAACACAAATTCCATTCGATCAATTCAAATCTGTGGTTTCAATTTTCCACTGAAACAGCTCATAGTATAAACTTCAACTCATCACAAACCTCTGAACAGTCATGGAGTGTGGCTTAGTCACACGAGCTGGGTGCAATGCTGAATAACAAAAACACTGAGGAAGTCCTGGTAGCTCCAAAAGACCACCTTGGTCTCTCTTCCACACACTGCTCCCAGTGAACTTGGCTCCAAAAGGATCTGCCAGAGAACAGCGTGGGGTGGCCAGAGCCCTGCAGAGGGCATCCCTCTCCTGTCAGATGGCACTTCACTGGGACACAAACCCTGCCGGGACCACTGACAGGCACCAGAATCTTTTTCCTTTGATCTCACTGTTCTTGTATTACAGCTTTCAACAGCATACAACTAGAAAGTCAAGGCAAAATAAAGCTGAATGTTTTCAAATGGTGTAATTTCTGTCTTTCAATGTGGTGCATAAATTGTCATATGCATTGTGAAGAACACTATCAAAGTTTCACCCTGTCAATGTCTACATGGAAATTCTGACTAGCAATCCAGTTCCTGATACTGTTTCCTTATAAACCTATGGTTTACTATGTTTTTCTGTTTTGCTTTTCCCGGGCATTATTTTACCCTAGGGGGTTTTGAAAGCTGTACAGAGCTTGTCTGCTTGCCACAGGAGCCAGAAGAACTGACCTAAAGTTTTTCATTTATTCTCCTACAGCTAATTAGAACACTGATGTCTCAGAACATATATGCAAACATATCTATCTGTGCTCTTTGCAGTGGCCAAGGAAAGAGACAAAAAAAAAAAAGGAAGAGAACATTACATCATCATGTAATCATTACAGATTCCTAGTATTACTAGGTTAACCTACCAGTTTTAAGTAAAAGAATCCACAAAAATCAGGCTTTATGACATGGTTAAAAGGGAACTTGTGTACTTACTACCTACCTGGTCTGCGGATATCTAGTTTTAACATCTAAATTTGACCTTATTATACAATCTTTGGATTAAATTCAAAGAGCTGAGATAAATATTCATAGGTACTGAGGTCCATGGAAGTTTACAAGTTTTATTCCATTTGAGCTACTTATAACTATTAAGCTTACAGAAAATAAACAAATTTCAGCACTAAAATCTTTTAAAGAATAGTATTTAAGCCCTTGAAAAACTGACAACCTCTATTACACAATTACTACCAAAAGAACAATTGCAGAACATAATCAGATCTTCCAAAAGTAGACCATTTGGTGTTAAAATACATATAAAGAGGACTAGTTTCAAAATTCTACTTAAATATTCAGGGCCCAAAATAGTTTGTGATATGCCATATTGGTGAAAATATATTTTCAGATTTTGAAGTTGGGTATATAGATTTGAAATTATTTTTGAAGACTGTACAATAGGAAATTAATTATAAGAGATGTTCAATTTGGTAAACTTGCTATGAAGCTCAGCTTGCCAAACAAGATATCAGAATTTTTTCTCCTTTCCAGTTTCATTAGCTGGGTCTTCCCAAGTCCACAAAGATTTAGTATTTAAAAGTCACAAAAAATGCTAAGTTGGACTTCAAAGGTTCTAAAGGCTTGGGAATCCTTTGGAAGGGACTTTAAAAGGCTCAAAAAGTTGAGAGAATACTGCATTGCAAAATGAAACTTTGGATTTCCCCCTCTTAGTACCAGGGAAAAAACGCCTTCAAAACATCAAAGTTTTCAGTAAGTTATGAACTCTATCCTGAAATGCTAAAATCAAACACTCAGAGCTCCACAGAGGCTCAAATGTGGCCAGGGTGAGGGCTGGCAGCTGGTTTATAAACACGTCATTTTCTTGGCACCCGAGAAATGAGATCCCCTCTGTGACCTCTGCCAGTGACCCAGTTCAGTCTACAAGAGGTTGTGAAAATTTACCAGGTTTCTTAACTACTGAAATTTCAGACACAGAGTTATGTCAGCTCATTTTCTTGCTGCATTGCACCACCCCAGTGTTGTGGGCTATCCAAACAAAAATAGTATGCAAGCATAGTTGCAAAACTTACACAAAGAGGATGAACAAATGGCTTAACAGAGTTCATCCTGGGAACCTTCTGGTCTCCACTCCCAGCCCACTTCCCCTCAGACCCACGGAACAAATGCATTGTTTTGGTTACCTCCTAAGGCCTTTCCCCTGCAGTCACAGGGATGCTGTTAACCAGCGTCAGATGTCCTGACATCTGCTGGGAACATAATGACTAACTCTGTCACACTTCTTGGCAATCACTCCATTTCCTAGGAATGCTAGGAAGTTGCCATAGTTTGAGTAAAATCTGTACCCTGTCAAACCCCCAGGGGCCAAACCCTCCAGCTCCAAACAGTAACCAAGTGATTCTGAAGAAAAAGTCTCAAAGGGATTCATTGGAACAGAATCGTTCTTCTGTCTGGAAACAGTGAAAGAATTCTTCCCCATTATTTTACACCTGGGAACACTTAACTCAGATGATATAAAATTAGCTTTCCTTCTCAGATGAGAACAGCAGATGAGAAGGCAAGCAGGAGTGTTTGCCCAATACATCTGCATAGACACACATCTGCCTGTACTCATTCCTCTTGTGGAATATATCTTGACAAAACTAATTCTTAGTGTAAGGCCTCATCCTCTGCTCTTGAACACTGGGACAAAGTGTTATTACATTTTAGGTGTTGTGTGAAAAGCACAGGATATGGCATTTAGTGAAGATGTCTGTCAGGAAGGTCAGTGAAAACTCTTCAACAGAAACAGAGGAAGGTAACATTTGAAGGAATGTTAATGGAGTTTCTTGTCCAAGTGAAGTAAAATTCCAAGCAATCTGAAGCAGTCAGTTCTAGGATTACACTACTCTTCTTGTAAGACAGCCCTTTTTTTGGTAATATACTGCCTGATACTTTTGGCAATATATTGCCAATATTCTTTATTATATATTATTTAATATATAATAATTTTTACTTCATTCATGCATAGACAATGCAATGTCTTGCATGAAATAGCCTTGCAATTCAAGGCTGCTACAGGAGAGAAAGTTGATTCCTGCACTCTCAACCTTGATTTTGGGCTCGCCAAGTTCAGCTGCTTCCCTGGCTGCTTGAAGCCTTGGTGATGCAGAAGCTGCCCTGGACTCACCACACCACTTCAGTAGCCCAAACCTCTGTCTATTTTCTTTTCACTGGAAGACTTAAGTCTCTTCTTAATTATCTCCATACTAAATAAACTCCTTTCTTCCCATCTTTCTATTGGCCTTGCTTTCTAAGCCTCTCATAACTCTTATTTGGATAGTTCCTATTGGTCCGGATTCCTTGTAAAACATGCTGCTGAGAGTTTAATATAATCCCCTACCTAAGGCATTATTTGTAGCAAATAGAGTGAAATAATTGTCTTTTGGTTTTTCCCTTAATCCAACACAAAAACACTTGCCTTTGTTTTTAAAACAACACTGAATTACTTTTGCAATGCTCTGTAACTTCCATTTACTTTCCAGCAAGTAGAACCTTGTTATACAGGTGCTTCAACATTAATTTTCCATTTTGTATTAAAGATTGCATTAATTCTCCTTTTTAAGTATTGCCCATTGCATTTGTCATTTAAAATAAAAAATTAGTTTAACCCCTCACTTTAGATCTGGCTCTGTTAGATATTTATTACTGATCCAATTTAGACATCTGGTCCAAATAATTTAAGAATTCCTGTATAATTGTAGGACTGTACTAGCCTAGATCAAGACAATTTTGTTATAAATACATTAAACAATGAATACAGCTGATGTTCACTGTCACAAAGAAGTTATTACTTCCCATACCAAAACTGAAAAAATCCCCAGCAAAATCTCCCCTTTTTTTCCCCCCTCCCCAACTTTTTAATGTAATGACTTCCTTACATCAGCTACATGAGCACTGAACACCCATTGCTCTAACAGACACTGTACTCCATAGTCTGTGTGAAGACCAAAGTAATACCCATTAAATGGCCCACAGTGAGAATGAGTTCATTGCAGGTATTTTTTGTTACTACTTTCTTCCTCCAGTCCTTCAGCCTTCCTGATTTTTTGCAACTGTCAAACAAGATAGGAGCCAGGACTGTTCCTGTGCAGCACAATCACTCTCATGTTTGCTATCACTCTCAGGGCAACTTTTGCATCACAAGATGACTGCTCACCACATGAACACCACTCCTCATCTCAGTGCAGTCATTTCACTGGGAGAGCTCTCACAAGCTGCAGCCAGCCCTGAGCACATGGGCTGTAGGTGATCCAGGCAGGGCACTGTTAACACTTCACTAGAAAGCAGGGTAATATTAAAAAGGCAGAAGTGGTGAATAATGTCTCTAATCCTCTTACATTAGTACAAGTGAAAACAATACCTTTCCTCTGGATGTAAGCATAACAAAAGACTCTAATTTGGCTTTCAGACTCATGTGGATAATCTGTAGGGCTGCTCAATAAAAAGTCCTCCTTTTAATTAGAAAATGAACTGATTTCTATACTACACCTGCAGCACAATGAATATGAAAGGTATTATGGAGGAGCTGCTTTTCAGAACAGAATTATATAAATTTGGACAATAAAGATCACAAATATTTCTGATTTTTCATGTAAAAATACTTTGTTTTAATTTGCTTAGGTTATGTGTTCTCAACTTTATATGAATTTCCTTGGTTATCCTTAATTATAAAGATATGCTGTCATCTTTCCAGCCTTCCTTGGCAATGTCTCCCTTTGATAAGTGTATCAATACTAAGCACCTTGTCACTAATGAATAGCTGTTTCTTTTCTCTCCCTCTTTCTCAATTTGACAGCTTCCCACCCACGCACTGTTCAGTGCTCTTCCTACTCTGTGTTTCCTACACTTTCTTTAGGCAGGCACATTTATTCTTGGCAAGCTTTCATGTATGAATAAAAAGCACATTCAATTTGTGAGTCATTTTCTTCAGGCTTTGGAACATCAACTAAAGTGCTGCCTACCACATAAGGGATTAATGAACAATATACATAACCTTCTTATTTTTATACCTTTCATTTTTGTTATTACACTTATCTGTTGATGGGAAAATGACAGATTTTGCTGGAAGAGAACAAATTAAAAATACTTTTTTATTCCATTGGACTTGACCTTGCAATCCTGATTATTACTGTAATTAAAATAGACAAAAACCCACCTCTTAAATTCACAAAGCACTTGTACTTAATGTGATCCAAAAGCATGATATTAAAAATAATGGGTGCACTCAACTAATTTTATCCTTTAATACTTGAAATGTATTGAATGCTGGAGTAAAATTGCTTTATAATCATCTAACTTCAAAAACAATGTTATCAATGATATTGCAGCCTCAAAACTTCAACATTTAAAGTCTGAGTCCAGAAGTTAAATCATGAGAAACGACAAACACAATATGAATTGAAAACAATCTAAATATTTTGTGAAAACAGAATACAGCAAAAGTATTTTTATTGTAAATACTGCAACCGAGTCTTCAGTAGTCACAAAAACATTATCTTAGTTTAATAGCTAAGCCTCACATTTGATGGATTTTTATTTCAGAACTAAAGCCCAGACATTCAGAACTGTTTCTGATACTAAATTCTTCTTTTCTCCAGTTGAAATTAGAAGTATAAAAGGGAAGTGATTTCTAAAATAAAGTGATCTCCTTTGGATGCAGAAAGGGGTGCACGTCTCTTTGTTCTGAATTGCTACAATTATTTACTTATTTTCTTTTATAAACAAAGTAAATAGAGGGGAAAAAATAAGCCATAAGATTTCTTGTTATTGTGACAAAGTATGCAACCTGATTTGGCCTTCATGACCTACAAGCTTGGCTAAGAATTCATACAGCACTAAGAGTTGTAGGGCAAAGATAAATGTGACTTTTCCCTCACACAAAAAGGACATTTTTGTACTTCAGAGTTAAAAAGAAACAAATTTATTCTGCATGAACCAGTCTTTACTACACAGCCATTCTAAGCACACACTTAACCTGGATCAACACATATCTTAAATTGTAGTGACTAACTGTGACACGGTCCTATCTTAATATAGCCATGACTGTGCATAATTACTATTTCTGTCTCAAAGAACACTGCTGAAAAAGTCTGATAGAGAGAAATAATCTATATGGAAATAGGACAAAGCATAACAAAAAGGTTCATCTTAGCTGCACTTTCATTTGCACTTCAAAATCAGACTTGTCAAACAAAAGCATCCACTTCATAGTCCTCTGCAGCTTAGGGAAACTATCACAGTTTTGAGACATTTCCTCAAAGGAAAAAGGAATATTTTAGTGTGGCCCCAGCAGTGTATTTTTCCCCTCATCTTTCTCAGACTTGTTTGGGAAGAAATTGAAATACCCTTCACAACAATATCTTCTCTAGAATTCTGATCCAGCTTAATTTCTGATCCAGTGAAGTAAACAATGATTTTACCGTGGTGAAAATCCGAGAACATCCCCAGTTCCAACAGTCACACTGGTTTTCTAGAAAATATTTTCAATTGGTGAGTGTTTAGTCGTAGAATTGAAGAATATCCTGAGTTGGAAGGGATTAACAACGATCGAGTCCAACTCCTTTATTTATCCAGTGATATCAAATCACTCGGGGCGATACAAAGACCTTCATTAAGGCTCAGGAAAACTACCAAGACAGAAACTGTATTATCTTTTAATTCAACTTTGCAGATTAACTGTGACTCAAGAGATCTGTGCATGGAACAGAGCAACATCAATCTGCAATGGCATTCATCATATTTCTGCTTCTTCTGTGTGAGGAAATAAAGCCTGAATTAACCAGTTCTATGTCTCCTTGCCTGAACAATGAATTTTTCCATGCTCCTTTAAAGGAATCATCTTGATATCTAGCCCAGTGTTTGATTAGGACTAGATATTCCAAAAAGCTCGGGAAACAGAAGCCCCATTGGAAGGCAATTTTGCTAAAGCTTAATAGATAATTCTAAACATCTCTCTCATAGTTAGAGACCTTTTTATCTTCATCACAATTTCAAAAGTTGCTCACAAAAGTTCTCAAGTGTAGAATTACATCTGCAGTGCATTTTAACATAGTGGGCTTTGTTGTTTGAGTGTTTGGTTTTTATTGGTTGAGTTTTAGGTGCTTTCTAGTATCTCTTACCTACAACATGCTCTTCTTTGCTGCCATCCAGCTCAGCAGTTGCATGCCTGGTGATACAGAAGAGCAGTAAGATAAAGGGCGAAGGTAAGGAATGCTCCTTTTTTCTTCCCTTCATCTTCCCTGTAAGACAGAAAAATGACAATTGACAAATTCAGTCACGTTCCTTGAGCATTCTGCAAAAGTCACTAGCGGGGCAGCACATAACCCTGTGGGCAGGCACATAAACTGTGAGCTTTAGAGATAATGTGAACTCTTTTAGTATAATTATATAAGCACAATGAAAAACAAGTCAAGGATTGCAGTTGTGCTCAGCAGATTGCAAGTCTCCTATCCCATCCCCAGTAAAGGTTAGAGGCACTGTTGCTTTCATTCTAAGCCCAAAATAAAATCACCTCCCGGAACACATCATGACACGAGATGTAACGCTTGGTACTTTTAATGTCCCGATGTTAATTACACCAATGTGGTGTTGCTTGCCAAGTCAAATCATTCCAAGTAAGTTTTACTCCACCTACAGAACCTAGATTCTTTACCACAGCAGTTTTAATGAATATTAATCAATTTATATAGTTATATATAAATTTATATATATATACATATACATAGTTTATATATATAGCTACCAAGTTCCCAGACTCTTAGGTTGAATTTCNTTATATATATATACATATACATAGTTTATATATATAGCTACCAAGTTCCCAGACTCTTAGGTTGAATTTCAGAGGGATCAGTGAATGTTTTGCAACATGGGCTTCAGTGCTTTAAGCAGGATTTTGTATCTTGTAGATCTCTTTAATACTGAGAGCCTCACTTAAGTAAAGAGCTATTACTTTTCAGTTTTAATCAGTGCAATCATTGACAGAAGGAAAACACTTTTATTCCATGGCAGCTGGCATGTTCAGGTTGCCAAAGACGAGGTTACGCACACATGCATGAAATTAACTCCAGAAAACTTTAACTTTTTTAGAAATATGCATTTTCCAACTAACTACAAGTTCCTTAAGGATCTCTGGATTTTAATTAGAGAATAGACTCAATATCTTCTTTGTTACCAACATATCAATTCCCTGTTCATAATCCCTAGTTCACTACCCTCTTCTCTTAAAGTACAATACTAAATTTTTTTTGCTCTGTTAATTAATGTTAAGTAAATAAAACCTAAAAATCTAAGAGCTAGCAAGTTCCTAGCCTTCAGACACTGTTTGGTCAGCAGTGTTTTTGTTTACATGCCTGTGAAGACAGCATGGCTTCACCAAATCAGTGCCACAATTCTCATTTCTCTCTAGAAAACGTACAAATTTTTCCCTCTTGCATACTCAGTGTTTTCCCAGCTTGCAGCATATTATAGAAAGGGAATGAATTCTTAAAAACAACTCTTGATGAAGCCATAAACAGCATAAACTATTTAGGCAATTTTTAAATTTGACGATATCCTTAAAAGGCCTCAGTATATAATGAAGTGAAAAACACTAAGACTTCTTCCTTTTTTTTAATAATGGAACAAAAATTTTGGGTTTAAAGGAATTTCTAATTTAGCCAGAAAATATGACCATGGTAAATTCTACATCATAATGCATTCTTGCCAAAATAAACAAAAAAATTATATGTCTTTGATTCCTTCTAAACTCAATTATTAAGCTTAACTTCTACAGGAACAAATAAACAGGAACTGTATATTCTACAGGAACATACAGTTTGGCAAACTAACACAAATCTCATTTTGTGCTTTTAATGAGGACTTAAAAATATTTCCTCAAAGACTATTCTTTAATTCTGTGAACAAATTCAGAAATTACTGTTTTCTAGCAGAGATGGAATAACCTCTCTTGGATTAGAAATCAATTCACAAGTTTTGAAATCTTCTGTAAATGGAAAAAATGAGCAAGAGATAGAGTTGCTCATTTTAAGGTATTTTTCAAAGAAACAGAAGTAGCATCTATCATAATTCTAACTGGAACTACAGTCTTACAATCTTTTATATACAAAGTTTGGTAGTACCTGACCTTGGAGGAATTATGCATTTTCATAAGAGTTACAACAGAACTTTTAATTCACACCGATAAAAAGTCCAGTCATGCTTTCAAATAGAAAGTAATTCTGTACAAAGTAACCTGAAGTTGTCTACGACTGTGTTTGTGATTTGAGAAACACCTGATTTATGATGCTAGTTTGACATCAACTAAAATAAAAATAAATCTACAACTGGTAAAGATGGAATGGGGAGAAATACCAATAAAAAATTCAAAGGACTGCACAGATACTTAGCATTACAATATAAACAAAGCTGGTGATGGTTTGACATACTCTAGGCTCACTTAAAGCAGAAATACCATCAAATATCCAGATTTGATACTTAGATATAGAGTAATAACTTTCAAACTGCCTGGCTCCAGTGAGGTCACTGGAAGAAAAAATTACAAAATACAGTTATAGGTTTTGAAATTACATGGGAATGAGCAAGTTTATGGCACATTTTTTTCCTTAGAAGTAATGATTTGTGCTATTGTAGCTCTTTATAAAGGAGTTTGCTAATTATCCACAACCTCAGTTGTGGATTAATTGCATGTTTGTCCCTGAGCCCTCATTTTCCATGTTTGAGTTTTTCCAAACATGTCATCAAAACTCTCATTAGTTCAGCAAAACTCTATTTGAATTTGGTTTTCTATCACTTAAATTGAGGGTTTGGTTCCTCCTGCCAGGAATCTGCAGCGTACAGATTTAGATTGCAAAATTTAGTAATCATTTTTTAGTCAGTTATTCCATATTATCAAAAGCTTTTCCCCAAGTAGAAGAGAGAGATAATCAGGCAAATTTCTATATATTTTTTTTTTCATTTGGAAATAGAATTTTGGGTATCATGAGCTACCATACAGAACTGTCACTGTGTGATTATGAGGACAAATCACTGCATTTGTACAGAGAAAAAACCCTTACCAGGGTACAGTATTTCTATTTTTCCCACTCCTACATTTCCCTCAAAAGGAAGGGTCAAAAGTGTGTCAAAAGCTAAGCATCTTGATGGTCGGGCCACCTCCCAACATGAACAATGGAGTGTGCAGCAGTGTATCTGCCTTGCTGCAGTCTCCTGACCAAACACAATGTCCTTTATCTTCCTGCAAACCTTCCCAGGAGGTCACAGAGTCTCAGAGTACTGGGTCAGGTTTTGGTGGAAGTGGGATGAGTGGGGTGAAGCTTTTGGTAATAAAATGCTTAAATCCTTCCACAGTTCATTTATTTCCTATTTTTCGTAAAGGAAGAATGAAATTCCAGATCAAAGCATACTTGGCACTGGATTTTCAATTAAAACCCAAAGCCTCTAGAAAAAGTCCAGCTTTTCTGACTGGATGTTCAGCTGCCCAGTAACACAACTTTAAAGCTGTAGGTCTCTTATGATACTGGTACCAGGGTTTTTTTTTTAAAGCATTCTAATTTTTTGTTGTTGCTGTATCCTTATGGAGTGTAAAATTCAAAATACTTCATCTATGATATTTGGCTCAGTAAAATGTCACCAGTGTTTTCACATTGGTGAAAAACTGTCACGAGAAAAATAAGAAATGTTTCAATTTTAAGCCATGTTTAACTGTCTGATTATTTCAGACACATTCTGAAAATTTCTAAGATTAAGTAAAGCCTTTTCCTCCAGAAGAATTCTAACTTAGGACAGCCAGGCATTAGTCCAGCATTAATACTCTACATCATCTTGTCATTAAGGTGTATTTCATACAGACAATTCCTTAGGAACTGGCATTCCACTGCTCCCAAACTCCCCACCTTTTAATGAGACATTTTATAACTAACACACAACAAGAATTTTACTTGACAAAGGAGATCAAAGGTCTGTGGGTAATAATTAGCACTGATTTATTTACTGATTTGATTAAATGCTGTCATTTAGTTTTGTTAGCTTCCCTAAGGCTGAAATACAGGTAACCAAGGTAGACCACAAGCAATCAAGGAAGCTCCCAGAAACAGAACCTTACTACCTGGCCTTATAACCAAACCTTTTTTATCCTGATACCCAAAACAAAAATAAAAGGAAGATCTCAAGATTTTTTTGCCAAAACCAGATAAGTATAAAACTCAGTGTCTTGTCCATGAGTTTGCAGCCTTTGGAGACAGGACTTTTATGTATGTGTATATAAATGTATATATACACATAGACATACTTTTTTTTACGTAGAAGTCTCTTCAACACCAATTTCTATAGTTCCCTGAATGTTTAGTCACAACCTTTTTTTTTCCCAGTGTGGCATTTATCTCTAACAAGCTAACTGGAAAAAGAAAAATAAAACTAGCATTTCCCGTAGTAGCCAAAAAAAGACATCCTTAGAAAAAAGCCTAAAGTGACATTGCAATAACTGCAAAAGTGACTCATTCACACTGACAGCCCAGGAAACAGAAACACACATACACAAAAAAAAGCAGAGGATATAACTAAGTAGCATTAATAGCAGGAGGTAGGATGTACATGACCAGAGGTCAAATTTTGCACAGCCTAAAATTAAGGATTAAAAGGTCTAACTAGACAGGATTATAACACTTCTGATATAAAAGCAGACCTTTTTTAGTTCACTATAGTTCAGAGGCATTGTCTTCACCCTATGAGATCCTGCACTACCTACCAAGTCATGTGACTAAGGTTTCACTAGCCTTATCTGCAGCATTGTCTCCCAGCTGGCAGAGTCAGCATTCTCTTGAAAATTATTTCATTATATGTGCTGGTTTGGAGCTGTTTTCTCATTGCCTCAGCTGTAAATATGAAGAATAAAGTGAACAGGACTTCCACCACCCCTGTTCTGACTGTGATACCTGAGTCAGTGATGAGCTGCCAATTAAACTAACTTCCACCAGAATCACCAGAGCCTCGTGCTGTCACAGCAACCTTGTAAGTTCAGGCAGTGCACTGTGAATCATGAGCATGCAAACATTACTGAGGGAAAGAAATTCCATCCCCCATCCCAAATTATCTCCCTTTTTCTGTGCCCCACTGTAGCAGCTCTCATTGTCTGTGTCAGTTCTGAGACCAGGGACTCCACTTGCTTCCTCCAAGAACTTCAAATGCCTTCCTGTCATGAAAGAGAATTGTGGTTGCTTACCTACCTTTCACCATTTAGCATAAATGCTTTGCTGCTGCACTATCTCAAGAGTCTGGAACTACCTAGTGAAAACTGGAAAGTGAAGTGAAAACTAGGAGCTATAGGAAAAATTTAGAAAAACTTATGTTTTTATTAGCTTTTATGCTGGAAAGTTGTATAACCTGATGCCACTGTTTAAGATTTAAACTCCCACCAGCTTTCTGCTTTTATGAAGGTTCTAAATGCTGCTTTTCAAGCACATCTGATGAAAGAATTGCAAAAATAAACCTCATCATATTTTGAAATGGAAATTTTAAAAAGTTAATTAATAAACCCAGCACAA
Organism: Anthoscopus minutus; assembly: GCA_013399455.1. Lineage (NCBI taxonomy): Eukaryota > Metazoa > Chordata > Aves > Passeriformes > Paridae > Anthoscopus > Anthoscopus minutus. Next base: position 28,994 of record VWYI01005991.1, on the reverse strand, counting down.
GACCCTTTTTTTTTTTAATATGCCTGTATACCCTTTGCCTTTTCATCTTCCTTGTTAGCTTCTTTCACTCTGACTTCAAAACTGTTTTCCATTTTCCCAGCTTAGGTCCAGGACCCATTTTTTCCCTTCTGCTGGTCTATTTACACCTGGCACTAGGCACTTCTGCCATTCTGTCTCCACTCAACTTCTCTTGTGACACTGCTCCAGACTTGAAATTCTTCCTCCACTGAGTTTTCTTTCTTGCCTGGCTCAGTCATGTGTTCCATCCATGATGTCCATGACCCAAGAGCTGGGAACTGGATATAATCAGGTAGGCAGAGCCACAGTGACAGCAAGCCTTGGCTATAGAAGCCTGCAAACAATTTTCCTAATTCCCTGATCAAGCAGTGCAGAGCACCTGATGCAACAGTCAAAGTGAATTATAACTTCTGAAATTAAGACTGATTTATTAAAATAACTACACTTTTCACAGAACACTGGATTTGTCTACAGCAAATCACATAACTAGCTCATTTTCATTTTTCACTTCTCAGCTTTCAACAGGGAAAAGAAATCTTTTGCTCTGATCAAAATATTTTTACATGTGGACTAAAGCAAATAAGTAGTTTACATAATTTCATAGATCTTAATAAACAAAACAAACCCACTACACTCAGGGCTGTACTGCTCGGCCAGAAACTACCCATTGGTAGCAAAAATATTGGCTAGCTGATCTTATTTTCAAACAGGGAATGCTTTCAGTATCCTAATAAAAACGACTCCAGAGGAAAAAATCCACTAGCAAAACAAACAAGTAGCAATATTAGTTACATCTAAGCACTATAAAGTGTCTAATCTGGTTTTTTTAGCCGTTTGGACTGGAAAAGTCCAGTATTGAGAAACAGAAGTACATTTACATGTCAGTTAACTTAGCACAACCTGCTTTTCTAGTGGGGAGAGTCATTTCAGTACTATATTATATATATAAAACCCAATGGTGTGTAATTTCCCATTTGCACGCTCTGTGGAAGCATGACCACTCAACTGTGAAGCTGTCAGATACTGAAAACACCACAGGCAGGCACAGGAGGAAACTGCTGCCACAGTGATGCCTCTTGTGACTGGTTTTGATCATATCCATTCACCTTTTGTAACCTCATCATCACATCAACCACATTTTACACACATACAGAGGTTCAAAATACAAATTTCCTTGCTCTGTCAGGCAAGTTTAGCTCATCTGGTCTGTCTTCCCAGCTGGAGACATCACAGACACTTCCTGCAGTGGATGTGTAATCATCACACAGGTTAGAAATGCTGAAACTGCCTTCAGTGGGAATCACCCAGGATTCAGACTGCATCAGATTATCACCCTATAGACACTTTAAACCAACATAAAATAACAATGCCATAGAAAAGAAGGGTTGCATTCCCTCCATCTCCCACCACAGTACAGATCATGCTTCTCATTCTGATGGCAGTGCCAGCTCCTGTGGACAGAGAGCAAATGCCAACACACTTTGAGAGACCTTTCTTGAAGTTCATAAAAAGAGTACTGAGTGTTTCTTTTACATAAAATTTGTATTTCTAACTTGCTGCAACTACTCTTTTCACTGTAGTTATGTTAAAATTACTTCTCTTGGAAAGCTTTATTCTTTGAAGGACGGTTACACTTTCTGAAAGAAAGTTGAACTTTCTTGTGGTCAAACTTCCACCGTGGAGATCAACAGCCTAGTTTTAACTTCTCACTAAACTGAAAATGTAATTACCCAGTTAACTTCAGAGCTACACTCAGTTATGAGAGGCACTCATCAGGGAAGATGGCAGCAATACTAAAGATGAGAAATAAACAGCTGCATTAGCAGCACAGGAAGTAATTAAGAAACTGAACAAAGAGTTGTGAGAGAAAATTTAAAGGATTAAAACAAGTCTATTTTGCTGTGAAGTAACTCTTAGGGGAAAGGAATTATACAATTCTCCATATGGTTTTGCTTAATTCTGTCCCCAGAGGTACTCTGTCCCCATTGTAAAGTTAAAATGGTTTCATAAGAGAAACATACAGGAGTGGGTAATTTGTCCTTGTTTTTAAAGACAGTTTTCCCAGCTTTCACTGTGAAGAGCAACTTCAGATAGGAAGACCCTCATCAGCCTCTCCTGACTCTCCAGAGAGAAAATTTGTCTGTTCAGAATGCAGCCCAAAAAACAACACTAGTAACTACTGGAACTTGACAGATTTTTAACACTTTGCTCCAAAATTGAGATGTGACAGTCGTATAAACCTCAATGCTACTAATTTCTACTGATTTTTTTTTTTAAATTTTGAAGTTTATTTTCTTCTTCCTATACACATGCTCTGAATCCTTCTGGCAGACATTCTCAGAAGGAACTGAATGTACACCAACAAAATCCTGACAGTAAAAAGCACTTAGAGCAGATACCACCTTATTTTACAATGTAAGCTAAAATTACTGTCAGACTCACCTTTTAAAAGTAAATGTAGATATTCAAGCAACTTTTCAGAATGTGAGAGACTGTGTAATGGCCTTTTGTTTCCAGATGATATCTGATTTTTTTTTCCAAAAAAAAACCTAATCCTACTGATATATCAGTGGGAAAAGTCTGTGTTCTGTGCCCTGAAAGTAATCCAATGTGCACAGAATCAGAATATCATAAGAATATCAGTGTCCCTGTGCTGCAGAACAGCTGGGTACCCATGTCTGCTTCTGTTTATGCACTTGAAAGGGTTATTTCAGAAACAAACAGTCCTTGTCAGTAGAACTGCAGCTGAGTAACTATTCTCTAACTGTAGATCTGGACATATTCTGAGAGTATGCTGGGATGCTATTTATTTTACACCCTTGCTTTGTTTCCAAGATCACTTTTCCTCCAATTTCTTTAAAATTTCCTCCTCCCAGAAAATCTGCCTCCTATTTGAATGCCATCCCTCACTTCCCTTTAGATCCAAAATACACACCAAAGAGTCAAATTTTTACCACTGGGCTTTCAAAATAACTCTCCAATAAGATTGGGGATAGATAAACTCGATGCCATTAAATTTCTATCTGTCCTGAGTCAGAAACATAAAACTCTAATTCTGCATTTAGAATATGATGAATAACAATTGTTTTCATGAGCAATATTAGTCAATGTGGGCACGGCAGTAAAAAACTAAATGCACCTTAAACATCACGTAGGTACACAAGAGAGCTGAAATGCTTTAAAACTCAAAATTACAAACTATGCAATACTCAATGTGAGGACAAACATACAGACTGCTTAAAGGGCACTTGGTGACTCCCTGGCGTAAAAGTCATAAAATTTTCAAATACATGGATTCAACAAGCAATTGGATACATGGCTGCTTTTTAATGAATCATTTCACATGGGGCATTATTTGACAGGAGAAATGTCCAGAGCAGGATGTGCTTTAATCACCTTTACCTCCTCAGCATTGTTCTGTGTACATGACACACAAAGAAAATTTGATTATAATTCTCAAATTCAGCTTAAACAATAACTCAGAGAAATCTGCTGTGGATACAGATATTTACTGCCTTCACAGACAGTAATAAATGTCTCCTAGTGAACTTAAATAATGGGCAGAAGGTTCCAAAGGGCAAAGGCTGACAGCTTTGCCCAAGTAGGTGCCTGGCAATTCCTCCAGCATGCCCTCGCTGTCCCTATCTGCACAGACAGCTGTGCTTCCTGTCTCTGTGTCTGTCCATAAGACATTCAGGAAGGAAGGTTTATATCTTTACATGTTTCCCATGAAACTTTCATGGCTAATTCCTGGAGCATTGAGTCAGACTGACCATCCACACACTCTCCAACCCTCCCAAAAAATTTGCTATTTGTCTCCCTACTCCTAATTTCCTGTTGTTAAGGGCCTTTTCCTCATTTAAATTGATGATTTTTAAAACATATTAGCCAATCCTAGCAATATTTTAAAATACAGGCTAGTGTCAATGCTTTGTTTTACACAGTTACTAAAACTGAAATTTTACATCAATTATTCTAAGTAAAATATAACAACAGTCACAAAAAATATTCTGTTTTTTTGGGGGAAACTGCATCTGTTACACTGCTTCCACTGGACAGATCATTCACTACCCTCATTCTTGTAAACTTCAAATATACTGTAAATGAAATTGTCTTATGTCTCATCAGCTCAATTCGATTCTCCTAAAATCTTCCTGTACTTCTCAAAATATGAATTGCTTCAGATGCTAGTTGCCTCAGACTGATTTGAAACAGCCTGGCAGACCACTCTGCTTGAATCAAGTTTCTCTTGTATCTGCTACAGTGGAGAAATTGCTTCAAAAAGCAAGAGCTTTTCTTCAAGCTTGAGCCATTGAACAGAATTAACTTATTCAGCTTTAGGATGTCTTCCCTTCCAAGAATTGTCTTGGAGTTTAAAATACTGCAGACTGAGATTATGGCAACCAAATATTAGTTGTATTAATCATACAAGTGTATTCATTGTCCTGCTGTTTCAAATTTGTAGAGGAAAAGAAGTGTCCCTTTTTGCAGCAGTCTTTGCTGTACTTTGAATCTAAACATCTGACTACTGCATCTAAAGAAAAGCCACCAGTTGATACTGCTTTCGGCAGCTGAAGGAAAAAAGATTACTCAGTTAAAACCGAAAGTCTGTTGCAAAGTACTCACCAAACTCCTGGCAAAAGTTCTTGAAGAAAGAGGGAATTCCTGAATCAGAGCTGAATATGATCCTCCCCTACTAATCCACGCTGAAGGGGTGTGGTGTAAAGCTGCAAAGGCAGGGCTGCAACCCGATCTTGCCAGAGCGGACTCCTGCCGGGGGGCTGCTCAGCTCGCTGCCGCTCCGGCGTTTCCTAGAGCACACGGGCTCGCTGAGATCTGCGGCTGCTGCGGGGATGCTTCCTGTTTAAACTTCTCATCTGCCTGGAGTTTGGGGCAACTGTTTTCCAAACAGCACGAGCTAAAATGAAATGCACCTTTAAGGAGTGAGAGACTGTAGGATAATTTATTCATTGTACCTGGTCAGGCTCTGATGCGGCTCAGGAGGATGCCCTATTCCCTGCAAATTTAAGAGCTGCGGTGTGACGGACTGCGGTGTTTTGTCTTTTTAAACGAAGCCATGCTGCTCACCCGGCTGTCTGGAACTGTTCACAAAGGCTATTCTGCTTGCAGCTACAACATCCCTTCTATTTAAACACAATAGTACATGCTAAAACTCGAGTTCAGGGTCATTAAGAGTACCAAGGCTGATGACTGTGAGGGATGGGGACCCTCAGAGACCTTGTAACTCGTGCGTGTAGAGACACATGTCCAGAATCTCACATCCTATGGACACATAGGATGGGAATTCCCCAGGTAAGCAATTAAACGGTAAAAGACACAAAAGTAACAGCTGAAGTACAATACCTTACACATTCAGTAGCTGCAAGTCATTGTAATTATTTCTAGGCAAGGACAAACAGGTAGTTAAAGCACTTTCATTGAAATTTATATTCAGCTGTTCATCACCATCCTGAAACAGACTGGCAGTTTGTCCTGGTCAGTTAATGGATTAACTATCTCTGACACAAACAGAAGGGCTCCTGGCAGCTCCTTACATCTCCTGGCTGTTCCTGACTGTAAAAATATCTGTAATACTTTTCAGAACAAAGTCATTAGTCAGCTGAGTCTACTTACTATTAACTGGGTCAATAATCAAATGGATTAACTGTCCTGAAATGGACTAGAAGCACTCCCAGCATAAAGGGACAGTTCAAATGCTGGAGATGGGATTCTACCGTGCAGTTACTAATTACCAGCTCTGATAAAGCAAGAGGCAAGCCAGCTGCAGAGGTCAGTGAAAAGGAAACAGTCAGTCTGTCCTTCGTGTCACACCACAGCAAATGCAAAACATTGCATTAAGAATTAGTATCAATCAGTGCTATCCATAAATCTGTTTGAGGGTCACAAGAAAGTCCAAAGCAGATGCACTAAAATTACTCTATGGCTTAAACAAACGTCTATACATTTACAATAGAAACAAAATTCACTAGATTTCAAAAAATGTACATACTTGTCCACTTTGATAATACATCTATATATGAATGAACAAGGATCTGTGTGGATAGTTTCAAAGCTGCTCCACTCTACAAGCAATTTACAAAGTTGCTTTGGTTTCAGTAGTACTGGATGCTGAATGGTCTGAAATTACAAGTCCATGCAAATTTATTTCAAATCTAGGGAATGGGTCTGGCCATAATTTCAAGTGGATTTTCTGTTGTTTTTATGAGATTTTTATTAATGAACACACACAAAAAACTATTTTTATAATTTGTATCAATGTGTTAACATCAGTCTTTTTCTCACACGATCTTACTCAAGTAAGTCAAAGGAATTCTGAAATATATAGTCCACAGATAGAAAAAAATAAAAGGGAGAAGCTACAGTTTAAAACACATTTGACACTGTAAAATAAGGGAAGAAAAACATACGAAGAAAAGTACATTAAAGAACATATAAGAGAATGAAACCCTCATTTTGACTAAAAGTTAGACTAAGAAATCTTTGGCAAATAATAAAACAGGATGACAGCAAAAATGCCACCATGTGCCCAAGGAATGCATACTCAAAATAAAAAATTCAAGAAAACGATTTAATTTTCAGATAAGCAGTTTTGCTTTCTATTCTGCAGAGCTCTTCAGCTCCCACATGCAGTCCTCCTAATTTAGTTGCCAGGAATTAATTTCGTTGCTCCCCTAATTTAGTTTGCATTATAGCTACAACATTAAAGGTTTCAGTCAAAACTGGAATCAGACTGTCAAGATGAAAACAAAACTGATTTGAACCTTTGGTGTGATCAGAGAATTCCATCCAGCTATGACCTGGCCTAGAAAATCACACTAATCTCTGGCCTGCCCTGAAGCCTGCTGATAACTCTTGTCTGTCTACAGTGGAAAATGTCCTACCTGAGGAGGTATCAATTAGCAGATACATACAATAGTACAACTAGAGTAAACTAAAAGAGAGATGCCATGAAAAAAATTGTTTGTACATACTTGCAGTACTTGGTTCTGAAGAGTCCAAAGCTGAGATTATTAGAATTTAGTCTTCTGAGAGTGGATAGAATTATTCCCAACAAATGGGGAGATCAGGGAATTAAAAAAAAAAGGTCTGTGTAAGAGGTCAGCATCATTACAAGCCTGATGAGCAAACAGATATGGCTTGAAAAGGCACACTGCCAGCTAACCTCCGACCACAGAAAATATCCCTTTATTCCATGTTGTCAGCTGGGGGCTCTCACCATAAAGCTGTTTCTGGTGACAGCCCCACTTTTTCCATGAGCCTAAACAGGAGACAGTGTGCAATCCCAGGAAATCCCCTAGCCTGGAACTCTGTCTTGACTACTGGCCTGCAGAAGGTAGGCAAGGCTAACAACACTAATAGTAAAAGTCTTTGCATCTTCAAAATGCTTACAACACACGGGTTAAAAACACCTGACTCTTCCTTGAGACATGCCAGTGGCTTCAGAGCAGGTATTTCATCCTTCTCTCCACCCTGTCACTGTACTACACAGCCTACATTTCTACCACAGCATGGCAAGCTGGTTTTACACTGACAACATTTTTAGTGCCAGCAGGGCATCAGGAAATGGGAAGAGCTAATAACTACCCTAAAGGCTTCAGAGGACTGGGACAGGGTCAGTCCTCTGCAATGTCTGTTCCCAGTTTGCTTTGCTGCTCATACTGACTGAAAAGGAATGGAGGGAAAGACAGTGAACTACAAATCCAATTTTTCCTAACTTGTACATTTTTATTTCTATACAGTGCATGCTTTTTTAGGAGAATATGTTATACTTCACCACAGAACTAAGTATATGCTGTTCAGAAATTAAAATGATGCACAAATATCCAATCTTGTAATTGTTTTACTGTATCAGAGATGAAGCAATACAATATCATAAGTTTTGTTTTTTGCATATATAATAAAATTAGTATTTTAAGCTCTATCATTATCAATTCTGAAGCAAGATTTACTGTGTCACACTGCTGGGAAAATACAAAGGCTTACATAAGCTGTTATTCACACGTGTCTCTCAGTGAGGGTGTGACATTGCTGGAGCTTTAACAACACAGAGTCTGTGATGTCCTGTTGCCCTCTAGCGATGCCACCTGATTTTCCCACTGCTTAGGTCTTTAAAAATTTCCTCAAAGCTGAGAGCTGTCTGCCTCCTGCCTTCAACAAACTTCATAACTTAATACTTCTACTGGTGCTGGAATGAGATGGGAAAGCAGCGATATTTCTGAAGCCTCATAAGGAGTAAGGAACCTGAGATCAAGCTGACAGAAAAACCACCAGCAGCATTGCTGGATCAGCCCAGGATGCTTAGAGGGAGAGCTGAGATGTGGCAGTCACTGTCACTATAGTGTGCACAGGCTCCCTGGGGCCTTCCCTCAGCACAGACACTCGTCACCTCCCAGGGCAGGGCTTCCCTGAACCCTGTACAATGGAGCACCACAGCAAACACTGACAGAGAGAACACTCAGGCACCTGTCAGACTCCACCTTTGCACTATTAACAGCACTTCTGTGCTGAAATGTGAGATTATTTTAAGATTAGCTGATCGTTGGGAGGTCTTTTCCAGCTAAGGTTATCTACACGTCCATGACACACAAAACGCTAACTAGGTTCTAAAAGAGGAACATAGCTTAATTTCCTTTCAGTATGAGTTTTACAAATGGCTCTAGTGCTGGTTTGTACTTGTTCCATTATTTTTTTTGTCTCTGTAGTATTTACTATTTCAATCCCAACTAAAAACATGTAAATGGAAGTGAAAGATCTTCCTTAGTGAAAGCAAGGTTAGAATCCAGCAGCTGTCACTTGAAAACTGTCTCTCAGATGCACTCCTCTGTATCCTCTTATTGTTTCTTTCCTGCAACTTTCTGATCTTATTTAAAAACCATGGCTATCTCAAGGGTTTTCTAAAGGCTGAAACTGAAATGAACATAGAAGATTACTATTTTTTGTGAAAGGAGAACATCGAGATAGTCAAGATAGTACAATGAGGTAACTCCAAAAATTCAGGCTTTGTTTCTTTCCTCACTCCAAAGCAGTAATAACTAGGTAACACATTAAGGCAAAATATTACTAATGGGAATGTAGGAACATCTTTAAAAGGGAGGAGAATCTTCAATACTTAACACCCAAATTCTTGCTGGGGTTTTGTCTTTCGGTTTTGTGATTTGAAAGTCAGACCTCTAACAGGGCTATCAAGGGTAAGTTGGGTAAGTCGACTATCCTAATGTGCTTTTTTTCTTCAGGGATGAGAAGAGGAAAGGAATTGACTGATGAATGGGAGGAAAGTGATTATTAGATCAATTTCTTACTAGCTGAAAATCTTCCTAAGCTGAACTGCCCAGCCTGTTTGAGCAGCATCAAGGAATACATTCAGCATCTGACTTTCTGATTTCCAAGCCTGGTTGTCTCATGGTGAGCACTCAGTTCTTTAGAAATTAAAATTCTACTTTGCCCAGCAGAAGTACAGAGGTTCTGCAGTCAGCTGATGCTCTTGTTCTTTTTCCTGAAAGAAGTTGAGATTTCAAAACTTTCTCTCCATGAAGTCTAGGACTTAAGAAAAACCCGGAAACAAACAAAAAGGTTCTCCTTTTATTAGATAGAACACATTGTCATCTTCTATCCTATAGAAACCCAGTATTAGCATACCACCAGAGTATAACATTTTCTTTGTTGATAGCAGGTGAAGCAGGGGTTAAATACCCAGCATATTTAATAATCTGAATATTGTTCAGATCAAGCAGGGAGAAGCAATCCAATTCTAAGGATTTAATTTTTCTTTTCTTGTATCACAATCAAACTACTGTGTGGAGTGCCCTGCCCCAGGATGCAGGGATTCTACCTAGACAGACAGCATTGGGTGAGGAGGTGCCTTAAAGCCCCTCCACCCGGTGGGCGTGCCACCATAAGCCCACAAAAAGACATTCCACCCCATTCCATCAGATAAGGAACGGCCCCAGAATGTTCTTCTTTTCCTGTACCCTCACTGGTTTCAATTTACTGCAGTGTCCTCGCCTTAGTGCTTCCCATTGGCTGTCCTCCTCAATCCAGCCCTTTGCACTCCCCTGCTCCTCTCACTATTGGACCCCGACCCTAAACTCCACCCTGCTCTGGCATATAAAACCCATGACTCTACCCTCATTCTTGTTTTGATCCCTGGCTCATTAAAGGATCTTGGATTTTGCTAAACCAAGAGCTGTGCTGTTTTTGTTCTTTCCTGTTGGTTGTTAGTGGCTGCCTGAGGTCTGAGACTCCAGGGCCCAGGGGAGTTGCTGCTTCCCTCGCTGTGGCAGAATGCATCACTGCTGCCTCTTGCCAAAGGCCAGATGTGACAAGTGTTTGCATTTCTTTTTTCCCTTATAATTATTTTAATTCATTTTTCTGTGCATTTCCTTTTGTTTATGACCTTACATAACTCACATACTTTTAACTCATCAATTTCTTAAGAGTAAAACATGGCCGGCTTGGAGCACGCTTTGAAGCTGAAATCCTAAAAAAATAATTCCCACTACTACCTTTTTTAAAAGCCCAGAGATAAGCTACTTCTGTAGTACAAGTACAGGAATCAAAGTATGGGACATATCATGTGACATTTGGAATAATGTGGAGATTTCAAGACTCATGTCCAGTAAAAAAAAGGATAACTAAGGAAGTAGGGGACCAGGTCAGAATTAAATTCCACTCATTTCTAAAGCTAGCAGCTTTATAAAGTGTGAATTTTATTAAAAAACTCACAAAACCTTAAACCAAAACAGAAAAAGGGATGTATTATATAAAGTAAACATGTCACCTTCCCTACAAAAGGCAGTTTCTTATTTCTTTCTGGTCTTTTTATTTAATTAATTTCTATCAATTTTATCTAAAATTGATATAACTTTCCATCATACAGCTGCATTTAGATATGAGGTAGATCATATCTGCAGCAAAATAGGGTAGGAATATTACCTAGTGAATTCTGTTTCATTAAATAATAACACAGGTATGTGTAGGCTCATCGAACAAATCGCCTCACTGGACAAAGCACTTGTTTTAAAATAGTATGGGTTAATTCTGTGCATAATTTTTCTTGATTACCTATTGATCATGATGTTCATTCTCCCATGACATTTCTAATTATCCTCTTAATGTGTCTAGTGTTGCACTAAAGGTCACAGTAAACAAACATCCCTTTCCATCCACATCCTTTAGAGCTCATTCCAAATACACACTGAGCCCAGGACTAGCTGCCTTAGTCACTCACTTGATGTCACTGTTGCAGCACTGAGTTTCACTGTTTTACGTGGAAACAGCCGGCAACTACTCCTGTATTTTATTCCATTATTATTATTATTATTGTAATTATTATTATTATTGGTTTGCATTCTTGCTCAGGCTGCAGTCAGTGTGAGTTTTGTCATAAGTTAAATATTTAGAAGTGTTTAGGCCTGAGGATAATTTCTGCTTTCAGGGGAAAATATTCCATTACATTTTTAAGACTCTTTTTTTTTTTAAATTTAAAAGTGTGCTCTTTTTTATTTCCACTGCTCACATAAGAGATTTATTTCTTTATATCTTTTTATGTATGCACAGTATACATATTTCTGCAATTACATATATACATGCAGAGATATATTTATGAACACCATACCAGAATAATATACTTGATTATGAATACTCATGCACATATGAAATTGATATAATATTTCTTTAATCATTCCAAATTAATTTCTGGTAGGTTCATGTAAGCTGTACATTTAAATGATCAACTATTGTAATATCTAAAATACCTACCCCTTGATTTAACAAAACTGAGACAAGGCTAAGTAGTGCAAGAAGCACAACTCTTCAGGTCCAGAATGTTGAAAATAGACTAATTTAAGCATGCATGTCAATGCAATGTCTTAAAATGTCAGAGACTTCTTACATGGGGTTTCCCAAGCCCCCCTTGAAATGTATTCTCGCAGCACCAAAATCATCAATCAGAAGTATACTCTTGACAGTTTTAACTGTTTCTAACTCTTGGTTAAATAAAACAAATTGAAATTAAATGGAGTGTGCTTTTAGACAGAAAACCAAAAAACAAGCAAAACTTCCCATTCGTTGGACTTTCTACTGATCTCTCAGAAAGCTGTGAACACACCTGTATTTTCTTTATCTTGGCATAGAATGAATAGAAGCGCAAGTTATTTTCTTTTCAGAGAATGTGACTTGGAGGCACTAGTTACAGTTGTTCCTCCAGACTGCACACAGGCCACCTTCTATGTCATTTATGGTTTCTCAATATGCCAGTTTCTCTTAGGCTGAGCCTTCCTCTGTGGTGAGGCTGGTGAATAAATCAGGTAAAGGAGATACACAAGCTGTGCCATAAGGAACAGAAGCAGGAGTCCCAGAGTACGCTTTCAGGAAAGTATTTTAAGGGTATGTGAATTAAGGCTCTAAAAGAATCAAAGGGTTAAGAGCCTAGCTAGAGTATAAAAGCAATATATATAATGATTAAGAATTGAGCAAGGAGAATAGAAGCAATGTAGAAAAAATAATTATTAGCAGATCGAGCTGGCTAGAGCTAAGACAATATATCATTTGCTCTGTTATCAGGATGGCAGGATGGGGTATTGTCAAGATGGAAAAACAGTAACTAAACATGGGCCCCAAAACCAGCCAGAACCAGGCTGGGGAGCTTGGATTATGGCCAAGGGACCAGAAAACCTGCCAGCAAGACAAAGGTGAGAAGTTTACCATGAGGAAGACATCCCTGACTTCATCTTCGGAGACCACTGACCCATTTTGAAACCCACCAACTGATGTTGAGGAAGAAAATGCGCAAGTGTGAAAGGACTTTGAACTCATTTCAATACAAAGTGGGGGTAGGCAGGGTCAGGTAATACATATGTATAGGTGTATTGAATAATTATATGAATATGCAAGATTTTTGTGGCCAAAAAGAGAGCAAGAGCCCTGTGGATTTTCTACATGCCTTTGGGAGATTACTCCTGGTGTGCCCAGCGTCATAATAAACATAGCCCTTTCTAACTTTAACTAGTTGGAGAGTCTTTGTCGGTGCATCAGTTCCAGGCCCCTCTGGATGCTCCCCTTCCCAGCCCTGGCATGTCAGCCCCCAAGCCTGCTGCCATGCTCCCTCCCTGCCCCTCAGGGATCTGTCCCCACAGAGCTGGGCTGCGTGGGCGCTGCCGGCCAGCGGCAGTGGGCAGAGTGCCCGTCCTGCTGCGGCTGCGTCGGGAGGCCTGGCAGCTCCCTCTGCGGCCCTGAGCCCGCAGAGCAGGGTAGTGTTTGCCGATGGTTGGAGCCATGTTGGGCTTAGACACTTGGGGGTAGGAGTCCTTTAAAATGGGACCACTTTGCTAGGGGCTGGGGGTGGCCCCAGGGCAGGGCCCTTTGTGACACGGTGTAGGATGGTCTTCATGGGATGAAGGACAGGGTGTCCAAGGACCTTTATGACACGTGGTGGCATAGGAGCTGGCAGTGACACAGCCATGCCACAGTGCTCGGAGCACGCGACAGGACAGGAGGCGCCAGAGCGGTTCTGTGAGTAGGCCCTGCACAGTGCACTCCTTGGTGTCTGACACAGAGCATTTCCGAGGTGTCATCCCTGCAGCTGACCCCGAGGCCAGACCACAGGATTTGGTGACCCATGGCCTAGCCATGGCTTCTCTTCTGCAGGTGTCCTTGAGGGCAAACCGTGGGGCTTGGTGACTCGGAGCTTTTCCGAGGCATCTCCTATCCCTGCGGTTCCTGCCCTCAAGGCCAGACCTCACTCCCTGACAAGGAGTCTCCTGTCCTTGTGGCAGGAGCCCTCAAGACCAGAGTGCAGGACTTATTATCCTATAGTCTTTCCAGGACTTCAGTCTTGCAGGTACCTTCCAGGCATGGCTGCAGGAATTGCTGACTCAGCGGTTTTCCAAGCCATCTCTACTCCAAGTAGCCATTAATCCAGTCACTGACATGGAGCAGAGACCCCCAAGTGTGCCCAAGCTGGCCTTGATGGAGAAGGAGGAGGAAGAAGGCTCTGAAGCTGCCCCAGCAGAAGAGACTACAGAGGTGGAGCATTTCCAGCCAACACAGGAGGGTGAGTGACAGAGCTGGGCAACAGGGCTGATGCCTGCAGCCAGCTTGACCCCATCCCCTCAAGATGTGCACACAGAAAGGACAAAAGAGGGGCCGGGCAGACACCTTGCAGCCCTGCATGCTGCATCATGGAGCATCCCTGGGCTGTCCCTGCCTGGGGAGTGCAGGGCTGGGCTGTGTTCTCCGGCCTCTCCGTGGCCCCTCAGCTCTGGCTGCACTCACTCTTTGCCAGATGCAGCCACAGACCAGACACAAGAGCAGGAACCTGCCCATGGCCGCTTCCGCACAACAGCTCAGGTACCTGCAGCCATCACCACCTGGGCCGGGCCTGCTACCACTGCTGGCTGAGCCCTGCACTTGAAGCACTCCATGGAACATGCCTGCCTTCCTGCCTTTTATTCTGCCACAGATGGTTTGCAAATTCATCAGGGTCGTTAAAAAAGAAGAGACCAGTGCCGTGGGTGCTGCGGTCACACCATACTCAGAGATCTTCCAACATGAGACCAGTGCTGCCCTGCTGGATATGCTTGCAGAGAAGGGCGTCTCTAGTCCACAGCAAGTAAGCAGCCTGTGGCTAGGCCTTGATTCTCCAGGAACTGCTTGGCTTCTCAAACCACACCTGCTGGTCGCTGTAAGCCTTTGAGGCCATCACAGTGTGGTGGGAAGGAAAGCACTTCTCTATGGCAGCTTGGGACTTTACTCCCCCTGGCAGCTTTCCAGGTCTCTCTGTGCCTTCTGCAGGTGCCTGCCATTGTGAGGTACATCCACCGATGGCTCACGGCCAATGAGTCTGCTGAGCACAGGCTGGACAAGACCCTGCTGGATCTCACGGAGGCACAGCCCGCTGACGTGGTTATTACTCTCCTGCGTGTGGCCCCAACATGTGACAGGTATGGGGCCCACCTGTCCAGAGGGCTCAGGGCTCCCCAGCCCATTACCCTGTAGAACCTGTCCCAAATGGGCTAGCAACAGAGAGATCCAGGTCCCTCTGGGTGCTCCCTTTCCCAGCCCTGGCATGTCAGCCCCTGAGCCATGCTCCCTCCCCTGCCCCTCACGGGCCTGTCCCCACATGACTGGGCTGCCAGGGTGCTGCAGGTGAGCAGCAGTGGGCAGAGGCAGAGCTGGCAGCCAGCTCAGCTCCCTGTTGCTGCCCAGGCCACAGTCTGAGCCTCCTCTGAGACAGAGATCTGGCCCTGCAGAGCTGCTATGACCATGTGGAAGACAATCATGTCCTCGCCCAGGATTGCAGAGGAGGTGCAGCTGCTACTCCTTGATGTGATGGGGAGCTGGCCAGAGCACAGCATGAGCACCACAGATGGAGACAAAAGAGGTGTCTTGGCCCTGGCTGTGAGTTTCTGGAAATGGCCTTTGCTCACCTAAAGGCTGCCTCTCCAGCAGCTCTCCACCCTTCTTCCCCTACTGCATCTCCCTGCCTCAGGCACTGGGCTGAAACCTCTCCTATGCACAGCTTCAGGGGCACCCAGCCCGGTGCTCCCTGTGCCCTCTGTCTCCCCTGGCCTCTCCTTGCTTCACTTGGATCCTGCCACACGGACACTTAGGCACTGAGCACTGCCTCTGGGTACTTTGTTCTTTGCAGGTGACTGTGGTGATGTGGAAGATCCTCAAGGAGCCCTGTGTCCCACACGTATTGATAGTGTTTTTCCCCCGCCTCTTTGTGCATCTGCTTTTCCAAGTGTTCTACAGCACTTTGGTTCTGCCAGAGGAGGTCAATACCTTCTGGAAGGAATGCCAGGAGCAACATGGCCTTGCCACCAGCCCCAACAGGTGCTCCATCCCAGTCGTCCCATCCCTGCCATGCCTCCAGGGCAGGAGCCAGTGCTCCCAGTGTGACCTGGGCTTTACTGTGCACACAGGTTTGCAGTGCGGACCCTGAAGTCCCTGCTCTGCCTTCTCCAGTGTGAGCATGTGGTGGTGTCAATGGAGCGCAAGTGTGGCTGGGACACGCTACTCTGTCTTGACACTCACCACTACGCCGTGGGTCTGCTGGCCAGGTGAGACTCCCTTCTCTCCACTGCCTCTGATATTTGTGCCCTGTGCCCGGGGTGGCCCACATAGTCCCCGTGGTTGTGGGCCCAAGGGCCTCGTCACAAGGGCTGGCCAAGGAGACTAGAAAAGGCTGGGAAAGGAGGGTGTCCAGGAGCAGCCACATCTCAATGGGCCCACATCCTCTCGCAGGGTGGTGGGGAAAGATGAAAACTCTGTCAGTCAGTGCTGGGAGAGATTTCCCACCCTGCTAGCTCAAGGTCTTAGTGCTGTTTTCCACATTTCAGGGAGATGCGTCATGCATCCATGCACTTATGTAAAAGCATCTTATGCTGCCTGCTTGAGATGCTCAGCAAAGAGGTGCCATACTGGGATTTCCCAGCCATAACATTCCTTGTAGAGGTGAGCCTGAGGGCAGCGCTGCCGCCCTGAGCTGCCTCCCAGCTCCCTGGCCTCTCGTAGCCGCAGCCGCCTGGGACGGCGCCCGCGCCCGCTGCTGCTGCCTGGGCCCGGCCCTGTGTGGCCCTGGGCTCATGCCGGCCGGGCCCCCTGTCACTGCCCTGTGCCTTTCAGGTCCTGGAGTGTATGGATTTGAGTGAATGCAGTGACAGTATAATGGATGTCTTGTCAAAGCACTTGCGGAGCGAGCGCACAGAGATGCGTCGCCAGGTTCTCAGGGCCCTCCACCTCCTAAGGGATGATCCCTTGATGGTGAGAAAGCGATAAGTGGCTGAAGCCATGTGGGCAGGGTAGGAGTGGGGAACGCAATTGCTTGGGCTTGGCTGGGCTTTGGGCACTGAGGCAGCTGTGCCCAGCTCTTCCGCCTCCTGGTTCAGCTGCCCAAGAGCCCTGGGACAGGCCTTTGGCCTCTGGGCCCTGCAGCAGCTGGGTGGCGTTTCACAGACTTGTGTTCTGTACAGGCTGAAAGGATGTGGAGCCTGACTGAAAACCTCATAGAGCTCCTGCAGGAAGATGATAACGACGTGGTCAGGATGACCATGGTTCTAGTCAGCTATCTGTTCCTGGATAAAGATGCCCCAATACCCAGCCCCATCGCCCTGCAGCTGGCTGAGGTGCTCCTACCACTCTTCGACAATGTAAGGCTCTGTGCCCACAGCCACAGTCACTAGGCCTGGACACTTGGTGCCCTGTGGATTTGCAGGGTTGTGCCAGTGTGGGCCAGAGGAAGCCAATGCTGACGTCTTTTTCCTTCCTTTCATACAGGATGATAGCCAGGTGCAGCTGCTCTCCATGTTTGTCTTTCGAACACTAATGTCTTTTGTAGTAGAAGAGGGAAAAAAGCCCCTGAAGACACAAGTGTACCAAAGCCTGCTGCCACTTTTCTTCCACTGCCAAGATGAGAATCGGCATGTGGCAGAGGTGAGGACTCGTGAGTTGCTGGTGTTGCCCTGGGAGGGGTCCCGGCTGCCTCCTTCCCTGGTGCTTCGTGGGCTGCAGCCTCCCCCTGGCCTTGGCACAGGGATGTGGGTCCTGTGCCCTGGGGTGTGGGGCCATCTCTGGGTCTCTGCTGCTCTCCAGGCCTCTCAGACAACGCTGCTTTGCGCAGCCCAGTTCCTGAACAGGACAGATCTTGAAAAACCTGTGAAGAAGGAGAAACTGTGGAAATTCGCCGAGTGCCTGGTAAGGGCAGGGTGGAAGCCCCAGCCTCAGCCTGGAGAAACTCCCTGCCCCCGGCGCTCAGTGAGTGCGCCTGGCAGCTGGGCCCCTGCCCAGCAATGCACCCAGGGGCACCAGCCTGCGCCCTACACGCCGCTCCCTTCCCTGGCCCGCGCGGGCTCTTGCCCGGGCTCCACCGGCCCCGAGCCGGGTGCCCGAAGGAGGCCTGGCCGGGCTGGCCTGTCCGGCGGGGCGGCACCGCGGCTCCCCGGGCAGCACCTGGCCCTCTGCCCCCTCCAGAGCCTGGCACCAGCGGCTGCTGGCCGGGCGTCAGGGCTGCGCGGGCAGGGGGAGCCGGGGCCGAGGGGCAGAACCCCCGCCAACCCTTCCTTCCTGCCGCTCTCTCCAGCTGGCAGAGGACTGGAACCAACCGGAGGAGCAGTGGCGCCAAGTTCTGCCGTACCTGCAGAGCCCACAGGAGCCCCTGCGAGCAGCAGCCATCAAGTTTATCGGTGAGCCACGAGCCCGGGGTCCCGCCCTGCCCCTCCGCAGCTCGGCCCCAGCCCCGACTGCGGCCCCGGCAGCGGGAGCTGGGCCTGGCGCCGTGGAGCACCGCCTGCCCTCGGCGCTGCCGGTCTCCCGCTGCCGTGCCCTTGGGCGTCAGGGTGCGACAGGGCCCGGGCTCAGCTCTGCTGGGGTAGGAGGGCGTGAAGCCACAGAGCTGGCAGCGCCGCTGGCAGAGAGCTGTGCCGCTGGGGCCATGGCAGGCTCTGTGTTCCCAGGGATGGCCGGGCGACACCTGAGGGGGCAGGAGGAAGAGCTCCAGCTCATCTGCAAAGGTAGGTGAGGGCAGCGAGCTGTCAGCGGGGCTGGCGGAGGCAGCCGCAAGCCCCGGCCCGGCTGCAGAGGGCTCTGCTCCCTGTGCAGATGAGGGGCGGCGTGGGCAGAGCACACGGAATTTCAAGGGCACGTGGGGAATTCATGGCTAGTACCTTCAGGCTGATCCCGTTGGTCCCTGCTCCCTTTTGGCTGTGGCAAGAGCCGGCTGCGATGGCCCTGTCCGAGGGCTTCTTGGATCCCTGAGATCTGGGATATGACTGTGGCTCTGTTCCTCTCTCTTTCAGCCCTTGAACGCCTGACAGAGGACATTAGCAGTGCTGTGTCCGACCTGGCACTTCAAACGTTGTATGTCCTCCGGGCGGTACAGAGTGGGCGATATTCTGTCGTCCAGAGGCTGCAAGATCAACTCCTCAGGGCATGGAGGGCTCGGCCTCGTCTGTCAGGCCTTAGCTGGCTGTGCTTCTGGAGGTCTCCGGAGAGCTGATCTGGGAGGCTCTGTCTGCTGGGGTCACCTGAGCCAGCGGGAATTTTGCATTTCTTCTTTTCGATATATTAGAGTATGTAAATATAGGGTGTGTTATAATACACAGACTCCCAGGATCTTTCTTTTGCTACCCAGGGTCAGTTGGGCATAGGGGAAGAGGGGGGAAAGGCTGCTTGTGCTCAGCAAATTGCCAGGTGTGCAGTGGTGCAGGGAAAATGACCAGAAGCCCCTTGTCCTTCAGTAGTTCTGCTAAAGCCACAACCCCTGTCACAGCTAAGAACTGCCATCTGTGTCCTCCTGCCTGTGTGTTGCTGACTGGATATCCGAGGGCTCCAAGGTGCTTCTTGATCGGACTCCTCTGGACTCCTGTGGGCCTGTGGCACTGCTGCTGGGCCTGGCTGGGGGATACCCTGATGGGCCGGGGCACTGGGAGGCCATGAAGGGATGAGGGGCTACTGAGGCCTTGAGGGGACAAGGCAGTGGGAAGGCATGAGGGGCATGTGTCCCAGAGTGGGGGGCTGGAGGTTCCAAGGGGACAGGAAGCCCCCTTGAGGCTGGGGTGGTGGGAAGCCCTGAGGAATTTGGTGTCAGAGGCCATAAGCAGGCCCCAGGCAGCTGCCTTGTTCCTGCCAACAGGCTGATTGGCACTTGCCCAAAGCATCTCCCAGGCTTGCAGCAGAAGCCCTCAAGGCAGGGACACCACCCCACCAGAAGGCTGGAGACACCCCTGAGGTGCCAGTCTGGGCTGTCTCAGGACGTGCAGTGCAAGATTCCAGCTTGGCCCCACTCCATCCCATCCCATCAGGACATGCACACAGGACAAAAGAGGGGCCGGGCAGACACCTTGCAGCCCTGCATGCTGCATCATGGAGCATCCCTGGGCTGTCCCTGCCTGGGGAGTGCAGGGTAGGGCCGCGCTCTCCGGCCTCTCCGTGGCCCCTCAGCTCTGGCTGCACTCACTCTTTGCCAGATGCAGCCACAGACCAGACACAAGAGCAGGAACCTGCCCATGGCCGCTTCCGCACAACAGCTCAGGTACCTGCAGCCATCACCACCTGGGCCGGGCCTGCTACCACTGCTGGCTGAGCCCTGCACTTGAAGCACTCCATGGAACATGCCTGCCTTCCTGCCTTTTATTCTGCCACAGATGGTTTGCAAATTCATCAGGGTCGTTAAAAAAGAAGAGACCAGTGCCGTGGGTGCTGCGGTCACACCATACTCAGAGATCTTCCAACATGAGACCAGTGCTGCCCTGCTGGATATGCTTGCAGAGAAGGGCGTCTCTAGTCCACAGCAAGTAAGCAGCCTGTGGCTAGGCCTTGATTCTCCAGGAACTGCTTGGCTTCTCAAACCACACCTGCTGGTCGCTGTAAGCCTTTGAGGCCATCACAGTGTGGTGGGAAGGAAAGCACTTCTCTATGGCAGCTTGGGACTTTACTCCCCCTGGCAGCTTTCCAGGTCTCTCTGTGCCTTCTGCAGGTGCCTGCCATTGTGAGGTACATCCACCGATGGCTCACGGCCAATGAGTCTGCTGAGCACAGGCTGGACAAGACCCTGCTGGATCTCACGGAGGCACAGCCCGCTGACGTGGTTATTACTCTCCTGCGTGTGGCCCCAACATGTGACAGGTATGGGGCCCACCTGTCCAGAGGGCTCAGGGCTCCCCAGCCCATTACCCTGTAGAACCTGTCCCAGATGGGTGAGCAACAGAGAGATCTGAATCTAGGGTTTAAGAGAATTAAAGGGTTAAGAGCCTAGCTAGGAGATAGAAGCAATATATATAATGATTAAGAATTGAGCAAGGAGAATAGAAGCAATGTAGAAAAAATAATTATTAGCAGATCGAGCTGGCTAGAGCTAAGACAATATATCATTTGCTCTGTTATCAGGATGGCAGGATGGGGTATTGTCAAGATGGAAAAACAGTAACTAAACATGGGCCCCAAAACCAGCCAGAACCAGGCTGGGGAGCTTGGATTATGGCCAAGGGACCAGAAAACCTGCCAACAAGACAAAGGTGAGAAGTTTACCATGAGGAAGACATCCCTGACTTCATCTTCTGAGAATACTGACCCATTTTGAAACCCACCAACTGATGTTGAGGAAGAAACTGAGGAAGAAGTGTGAAAGGACTTTGAACTCATTTCAATACAAAGTGGGGGTAGGCAGGGTCAGGTAATACATATGTATAGGTGTATTGAATAATTATATGAATATGTAAGATATTACTTTATTACTTATATGTAAGATAACTTTAGCTAGTTGGAGAGGCTTTGTCAGTGTATCACATGAGTAAGTGAAGGAGGTGGCAACTGAGGACACCACCATGTGCTGCCAGTTCTGGGGAGCCTGAACAGCCCATGAGAGGCATTTCCTGGCAGACAGAGCTGGAGTCAGCCTCAGCTGCCAGGAGTGCCTCCCAGCATCCCTGCCCTACTTGTCATTTCTGCTCCATCACCTCCTGGATCCTCATGTCTATACCAGGCACAGGAAGGCAACTCAGGCGCACAAGCAGGAAACCTGTTTTCTAATCTGCTAAAAATCAAAATAAAGCATTACCCACGACTGCTGTGATAAAGACCTGCACTTCCTGGGGCTGGCTGCTTTCTCCCCAGCTCACTGACTTGCAGTCTTCTAGGTGTACATTTGGAGAGGAAAAGGCTTCTTTAGGAATTGCAGAGACAGCAAAAGTCTTTTGGGAAACAGCACCTAAACTTTGGCTCTTATCAATTGCTATCCAGTATCTAAGATAGCATCTCTAAGCAAAACAAACATTTCAAGTGTGTTCAGAAGAAGTCATTAGACAGCTAGACCCAGCCAGTTGTTCCTGTGACAGTTACTGCAGTTCACATGCTTACCAGGAGCAGGAGACAGTTACTCACACAGTGCTTACAACTCTCAGAACAATTGTCTGCCCTTCACCAAGTTCCTGCCCTCCAAGAAACTGGTAACAATTTGTGTTTCACAGATAACAGAGCACTAATCCATCTTCAGCAAAGCTTATGTTGCCTAGCAGGGAGAAAAATATTTTTCTTCTTTTAGTATTTAATATTAATTTTCTGGTAGAAAATAAGTAATAAATAATGAGATTAGACACATGGAAGAAGTTTAAACACCAGATTGTGCTTCAAAACGGGAGAAGTACTGGATTAGAACTGAACGAAAAAAAAATCTTTTTTAAAGTCCAGTACCAGCATGTTTCAAAACTAATCAATCAAGAGAAGACTATGCCAAACATGGAATACTCTGTACACTGGCATACTGAAACTCCTGACGTGATAAAAGTTGTATGTCACAGGTCCCATCCAACTGCTCCAGTTAGGAAGGCCCTTTCCGACTCATTAGGCAAGAGCCACCTTAGATGACTGATACCTATCAAATTAGTCAGTGCTAAATAATTTGCTCCTTATTTTGGAAGCAAAATTATTGCAAGGAAGATGCTGGTTTCAAAACATCTTTTCTGTGCAACTGTTTCATGGCAAATACACAAAATAACAACAAACCAAAACAGATCTTTGGCAAGATGGCCTCTCCCAGGAGACAGAAAATGAAACATAATGCCTTCCATAAGAGTTTTCCATTTTGGCTCGATCATTTCAAAATGAAGAGTAAACATCCGGAATGCTGACCAGCCAAAGTTTCTCAAGTGTGTGCCTAACTCTAAACATGCAAGTGATAACTGGAAAATAAAGCAGTGCTTTTAAAAGGAGAAGAACACAAAAGGTTGCTGCAGAGGAATTTCCTGATGCTGCATTCTTGTCTCATGCAGCAAGTTCTGACATGTTGGTCTGCTCAGTAACTGGAAGAATGAAGCAATTTAAACTGTATACACAGCAATTCTCTAGCAGAAATTAGTTAATGATGGCTCATGTGCAAGATTTACTCAGAGTGCTACCAGAAGACAAGTCAGAAAGGTATCTAAGAAGTCTGTGGAGGACTGAGAACAATTCAGTGATCCTGCTTTGCTGATTGGAAAGAATCCCAGTATTTAAAGGTGTTTCCTGGGTGCTAAGTACATCCTTAGTAAAGCAGAGTTTAACAGGACTGTTTAGAATCCTTACAAAAGTTGTATTTACAAAATATGGAAAACTGTGTGGCTCTTGTGGGAAAATTCAAACAATTACAGTAAATCCTAGTTTGCTGAGTGGCAAATTTTTAACTGGTAAGAATCTCTCACTGCAATATTCTCATCACCTTTCTTAAATTAGCCTATTTTAATAAGAAAACAGGCAGTGAAAGAGGATTTTTCATACAGCTTGTGTGCTGTTGGTAAAAGAAGATTAAGAATTACTCTATGTTTTTCTTTAATCCTCTGCAATCTATTTCTGGCACTATACAAATCTTCACTAGATTCTGGTAGAAGCCCGTCAGCTTATTTGATTTCTTTCCAGCCTGGTAGATAGCTGGGCTGAATTTTTTTGCTTACTTACACCACAGGATAACAAAATTTCCCCAGACCTAAGATGCTGTAATACACACACCCTGCTCTAATGCATGGATAATTCTTCTAATAGACACATAAAAATTTTCTTTGACAGAATAAGCCTCACAAAAACAAGTTACAGTTGCTGGTACTTATGTTTCAAAGAAGCATTTAATACAAGCTACTTGCAGTAAATGAAACAGAGAAACAGTTTCTTCTGATAGCTAAATACAAGCTGAACACAGATTTTTTTTTTCTGACAGAGTGCTGTGTTGGACCATATTCAATTAAAGATGTTTAAATATTTCCCCCCAACAGATTTCATTCCTGCAATTCTATTTTAAAAATCTGTTGCTTGTTGGAGAAATAGCTGCTATATAGATACAAGATACCAGTTCATGGGGGCTTTTCATCCTATCAAGATATCCACATATAATTTGATCAAATTAATATTTCCTTTAAATGCTTTGCAATAATAACAACAACACAACAATAAAATAATAAATAGAAGCAGCACCTTACTTTGATGCTAGATGCAAAAGAAAACATAACTAATTGATTGATTTAAATATTTCAAATCTTAAATATTTTGAGGGACAGCTACAATAGATAGTTCCATCCTTCCACCCTGCAGTTTTGGAGTACACTGGCATAGATTCCAGCCTGGAAAAAGAATAAGAGAAGAGTTATACACAGAAAGACAGATTGTGATTACCAGCATTCTTTAAGAAGGCTCTGTTTGTTCAGTTGCTCCTTCCAGCTTTATTTTACAATGAGCTGTAATAGCAGGCAGAGTATTTCCTACTTGGTCAGGACAGAGGATGCAAAGTTTTGAGGGTAAATAATTTCAGAAGTGTGACAAATGGCGAACTTCTCTCTTATTTTTGTTTCCTTACTATTGAACTGACAAAAATAGAAGTATGGAAGCTTTGTAAGCAAGAGAGTCTTGAACAGATTATGGACCCAGACTAGAGTTGGAAGTGTTCATACACAGAAATGCAAGAAGAAAATGAAGCTTTTCAGGACTTGTTCCAAGAATATGAAGTGGTTTGTATACAGGCAAAAGTTTTTTTAAATTTCAGGATGTTTCTTCATTTCTACTACTGTAATGCAGGGAACAAAAGATGGAGGTCAAGCATAACAAGAAAGCAAAGTTGAGCATTTTTCAGTTATCAGTTGCTCGTGAGAAAAAAATAATTTTTAAATTATTTATGAGAACATATACTATTATAAGTAACCATTTTCAATATTGACATCTTGGACTTTACCATTTCCTTTCTTACACAATGACCATTGTTTAAATTAGTGCTATCAATCAGGATACAAAATTGGGCTTTTTCTGGTTGGATTTGTATGGTTTGGTTTGCTTTTTTTCATATTATGTCAGCATTTCAGAAATAAATTAAGAACACAGGCATTATCTCTGTTTTGTTCCATTTAAAACAGATCTTATGGGTTTCTGAACTTTTCTTTTTGGAAAAAACTGTAAGCAGGTGGACAAGCAAGCTGGAAAGCAGAAGGAAGAGAAAGAACAGAAAGAAGTTTTAATTGCTCAAAACAAGAGACATTTATTTAAAGACTAATCCCTGTGGAGGTTTTTTAAGTATTTCTGGGAAAATAACAAATTCATGCTAACATAGGTCTTCCCTCAGTAAAGAGTATTTTTGCTGAAACTAAAGTGCTTTTTGCTAAACATAGATGATTAACAGCATTGAAAGAAGGTTCCTTGATTTTTAAAAAGAATACTCTTTTTTTGACTCATTTTCTGACTAAAATATCATTCTCAACTATTAATGCTTTTCTCACAGGAGAGAGAAGAAAATTTTTAACCCAAATATCTGTGTGAATAATGAGCTACCAGTTCTTTCTGTTTATGAAATTAAGGGGTGCTGATTAATCAATTAAGTGATCTATTGTCAAGATCTGGTATGGCTATAAGGCATATCAAGGCTCAAGTGCTTAAAACACCAAACATGAAAAGAGTTTGTTACTGCTCTTTTGTGAAAAGGATTAAACTTGACAATATTCAATTTGATTACTTGCTTCTGATTTTTCAGGATCATTTGTGACTTAGGTATAATTTTTACTACTATTAAAGAGGGAAGATGGTATTTCTTCCTTCATTGTTGCCAACTGCTCCTGCCTGTGAAATCCATGGAAGTGCCTTCAGCTCTGCAATAACCAGCAGAGCTGTGCAATTCACACTGAGAGTGGAGCTCTTCCCCCAGCTCACAGATGGACCTTTATACTTTATGCCAATGCTTGCAATGTGTCTGCAAAGAGCACATTTACTTTTTTTCCAAAACAATCTTGAAAACAGACAGCCTTTTTGGTGTAGCTTTATCAGTCTCATTACAATCTACACATCTGAGGTTAAACAGTACAGTATATTACTGGATGAAAATAGGATTTGTGATTTGCTTACTCACTGTGTGATATATGAAGATTTTTTTGTTCACATGCTTGGATTTTCTAGACCACAAGGATTCAAACAAACAAAATAAAAATAAACCCACAAAACCACCCCTTAACAAATAAAAACCCCAAAACACCAACTGATTTTCCCACTTATAGGTGATACAGTAAAAATTCTCTCTATATGGTACCCAGCAATGGCTGTGCAGAAAAAAGTCAATCATCCACTGAGTATATTTTTGTCTAGTAAAGAACCGCACTAATTCTCTGGTATTACAGTGGGTATTTGCAAGAACATCTCTTCTCCAAAATAAGCAGACTTTAAATATAGTGGAAAGCTGAATAACTACCACCTCACACTTGGAGATACTCCAACATCCTCTGGCACATCTGCAAGAGTTTGGCTTTGGAAGATTTTATAAGTCCACTGCTCAGAAAAGCAGTTTGACCACTAGAGGGGGAGGAAGCATTCCCAAGGGTTCAGCTGTGTCACTGCACAACCACGATGTGATGCATTACAGTTTTGTATTAGGTGCTCATTAATTTCCACTTTTTCATTTGCATAATTTATATCTTCTTGGAATTACACATTAATTAAATTACAGATGTGTTTCAGTATGCTGGACCACACAGAAACCTGTGAGGCTCAACTTCTCTGTAGATAAGGGGCTCCTATTAATCTCAAAGTCTAAAGTATGCAGAAGCTCTAGCCAGGATTCAGAACACTTTTTTTTTTTTTTTGTGGAATGACACTAATAACACAACCCAATAAGAAACTATTCTTTACTTATTGCTATTGGTATCATCTTTAAGGCCTTGAAAACAACAACCAGATCCTGAAAACTGGGTGTCTTAGCAGACCTTTGTAGTAAAGAACTCACAGATTTGCTCCACTCAGAGTTCTGGAGCACTCAAAAATATATTGACTGCTTTAGAAAGCTTCCTAGGGGAATTTCTATATCTCACTTAAAATACAATGATTACTCCTTTGGTCAGTATCACCAGAAAATGATATAAAAATTTATATCTGAGTCTTAAATTTGTTTCTACATTATTGTTATTATTGTTATTAAAGTCATTGCAATGCAGTTAATGCTTTCTACATAGAGCAGTTTCCTATCTGAATAAATGCTTCTAATAAATTTGTCTTTGGAATCTGCCACAAGAAAACATGTAGCATGTCATTACTAATTTTAAAACTATGCCAAATTTCATGGGTCTTTAAAGCACATGCACACAAAGCCTGCATATGTGGAACATCCACTAGGTCTGTTCAATCACTAAAATGACTACAAAATAATAAAATAATTTATTAGTCTAACAGTAGTGAATCCTACTGTACAGAATAAAAGAGGGTTTTTTTCCAGCATAGTTTTAGCCAAATTCCTTTTAAATCCAAGACAACAGAAAGAAAAGTCTAAGTGAATGGTGCAGCTAATGGAGATACAAGCCCTTTTTGTCTTGCAGGATCAATCCACCGGTGACCTCTCAATTTGCCTGCACATCTGGTAGCTGACAAAGGCTTTATTGTTCCAATTAAAAAGAGAAACATCTTGGTAAAATGACCTTTTTCTAACCGTTCCTACTCACAGTTTTGGATCTAAAGGCGATGAAGAAATAAATACCTCAATGAAGGAATCTTTTTTATTTTGAATAAGGTGCTCTGCTCATCCACGGCCACTGGATTAAAAGCAGAAAATCTGCCCAAAAATGTGTGTGAATAGCATGGAATAACTTATTTTCTTAAGATAAGAAAGAGCTAAAATATTTCAATCTATTTGTTATAAAAGAAGGTCAATGAATCTTGAATTCCTGCTACTTCCAAATCACTACTGAAAACGTAAGAAGAGATGATCAAGGACTAAGTTTTCCTAGTTGCTAAGTGCTCAACCTCTTCCTGCCCAGTTGCTGTAATTTTTGACTAGTTTTTTTTTTCTTTATTTGTTCAGGTTTTTAGGTCTGAGTTACAGCCGTAAAAATTCTTTGTCTGGAGGTAAATCAGGTTATACACAGAGTAAACTTCCAGAAGAGACATATCTTCAGGCAATCTTAGCAAAAAGAAATAGTGGAACTGAAATAAAACAGGTCTGCAGCAGTCTATGTTAAAAAGCAGTGAATTAAGTTATCATTTAATTAGAACTCACTTTCATTTCTTGATGTTTCTTATTTTCAAAATGAGTTGTTTAAGCATTCTATGTTTCCAGGGATAATGCAGGGGCTCTCAGAAACTACATATCAATTTAAGATTTTTGAACACCAGACAAAATTAAGATTAACTTCTGCAATATACAGTTATTTAATAAGCTATAGAACAAGTTATCCTACCTGTTAATACAACAAAGTTCTATAAAACAAAATAAATCAGAAAATAAGAAAAGGAAATAACCACTGATAAGAGGGTAAGTAGAAATTATAGCCTCTGGGGATTTAAGAAGTTAACCCTTCAAGCAATATCTGCCTCTGTGAAAGTACAGACCTATTTCACATGAACAGGATTTGAAAGTAAGAATTGTACTACAGGCTCTCAATCAGTCTGAAATACTCAAATTAAAGTTATTAAGCAAGTTTTTTCATAGACAGAATGTGATATAACTGGACCTAAGCCTAAAGCAGGCAACTGTTGCTGTGCAGAGGGTGAGCCCTTACAGTGCTTTTCAGCATCCTTGAATAGAAACATTAATTTGATGGCCAAGGAGTGAAGTCACTTTGAATCCCTCAGCTCTCAGGCCAAGGAAGAAGGAAGCTCACAATGATATAGTTCTGAAGAGTTGCAGCAGAGCTGCAGGAAATTTTATTTTTTATTTAACCAGAATGTTATTTATTTCCACAAATGTCCCAAGGATATAAAACACACATTCTGTTGCAGAAACACAGAGCAGAGAAGCAGGGCCACTTTCCCCAACTGGCTTTTTCCTACAAAGCACATTCTGAACAATGTGCTCGTGTTGCTGGCTGGTTGTCAAGAACCACATTCTTCATGCACAGCCATCCTAAATTGTAGTTTCTTTAGCTCCTTGCTGGATCTTTTACATAATGTAAGTAAAAATACCGGGAATTTCAGCATGTTGTGTTCTGCTTGCAGCAAGGGGAGCAACAACTCCCCTGGGCCCTGGAGTCTCAGAC
>VWYI01005987.1:0-32282 GCA_013399455.1 Anthoscopus minutus | reverse complement strand
TTCTCATGCTCTTCATTCTTTGGAGTACGCAGTCACACTCAGAGTGGCTGAGGCCAAGACTTTTTTTTAGCTCATATTCTACAGAGATGAGCTTTTGGATTTGTGAACATAAGGGAAGATGAACTACATCATTTTCTCTGAGCTTTCATCCTCTTCTAAGAAATTATGAGCCTGTAGGGGTGCTTACAAAATGGTTACTTCTTGAAAATTTTCCAAGGCAATAGAACATAATGAAGTAATTTGCATATACTGAGCCACTCATCAACAAGGTGAAAGAAAAGTCCATGATATTCATGAATATTTTGGTGAGCTGGGTTTTTTCAACAAGCATTCACTAAATTAGAGCGATTGCATTTGACACTTGAATACCAAATTTAATTTTGCTTTTGGATTAGGGTTGTTCACCTCATCTGCTTAAAATTATCTACTCTTTAAAAAAAAAATCAGAGGGGGTGTAAAGCTGAGAACTTGGATCACTGAAGTTGTCTGATATGCTATCTAGATTTTTGAATCAGTCAAGAATTTGTACTATCTCTGTATAACAAGAAGACACTATCTATGTTCAGCTCATTCATAAAGAGGGATTTCACCTACTCTTCTGCTACTACGACCAAACATTGTATAAAAATTAAATTATTACGGTTTGAGACCTAATGAGAAATGCTCCCAATGTACTGAGGCTTGCAAAAGTGGCTTTATGTGCTGAGAAGCACATGTAATAATACACTGAGAATACAAGATAAAGAAAGGTAAAAGCCAAGAAGGTTGAAAAATAAAATTATGTTAACAATTAAGGTATTGATAAATACATAGATTTAATGATATATTTAAACCTGCTGAGTGTTAGCTTCACTTAACTGGAGAGTGCATTTAAAAACAAAAATTTTCCTAAGATGGGGGAACAGCTTTATTCAAACTATGCATTTTTCTTCCATGAAATCCTGTTGCAGGTAAGAAAATCAATAATTAGTTAGTTTTCATTCCCTGCTTCATTTCAAATCTTATTTAAAAAAGCAAACTATCAGTGTTGGTTTGTTTTTTGTCTAACACATCTCATGAATTGCTACCATGCCTATGTGATGGAATATTTTATTCAGAACAATGGTAAAGCTCTGCATATAAGATCAACAGACAATATAATATATGCTCTTATGAGGGGAAAATGACTTTCATAGAATCATAAATCTATAGAATGGCTGGAGTTAGAAGGGACCTTAAAGATCATCTCATTCCAACCCTCCCTGTCACGGGACACCTTTTACTAGACAGGTTGCTCACAGCCCCATCCAACCTGACCTTAGAAACTCCCAGGGGCAGGGAATCCACAACTTCTGTGGGCAACCTGTTCCAGTGTCTCACCACCCTCACAGCAAATAATTTCTTCCTGACACCTAATCTAAACCTACTCTCAATCTGAATCCCTTCCCCATTGCCTTATCACTTTATGACCCTGAACAATTTTTTCTCCTATTTTTCTTGTAGGCTCCCTTCAAGTACTGGAAGGCCACCATTGGGTCACACCAAGTCTTCTTCAGGATGAACAATCCCACTTCTCTCAGCCTTACCTCGCAGGAGAGGTGCTCCATCCCTCTAATCATCTTCATGGCTCTCCTCTGGACTCCCTCCAGCAGGTCAATGTCCTTCCTAAATCTGAACTTTCTCCGTTACACTTTATTGAAAGTTCGGTGTCAGAATTTGTCTCTTCTGCTGCATAGAGAAGATCTTAGTCTTCATTTGTTTGGTGTTATGGTGGCAATACTTACCCTGGAAAGTGTTTGTTGCTTGTGGTCAAAGCATATTTTTCATTTGCACAGGTATCTTTGAAGAAGAGTGTTTAAATAAAATAAGGTATTAATAACTTAAGAGAAGATTATTAATAACTGAATAGAATAATGTGTTCATACTAGATTAGCAACAACACCAAGTGATTAGGCAATTTTAATTGGTTTAAATAAATACCAGAAACTAAAAATTGTCTGCTTTTAACTGAAAAAATAACAGTGTTAAAAATAAAGAATTTACTGGGTCAAGAAATGTTTCAATATTTTACTTTGCAGTTTTTTTTAACTGCAGAAATAAAATGGGTGTTAAGGTCTTAATGATTCATATTTGATACATTTTTGCGATTTATCTGCATGCTTTTTTCTGTCATTAATGGAGAGTTGTTAATCTTGTAAAATTAGATTGCCTTGCTTTGTTTTTCTGTCCTACTTCTGACCTACCTCTAGGCACAAAAGATATTTATGATAGATCTGTTTAACTTTTTGATCTGTTAAAATGGTAATGCTCCTGGAGTTTATGAACAATGCAATAACAGTTTATATCGTCAAGAAAATACCACATCTGTTGTAGTTTCTTTCAAGGGTAATGACACTTTCTATTATCTCTGTCAAAGTGCCACTGTGAATTATCTCAATGAACGTAGCCCTTTTCTTTCCTGTTCATAAGCAGATACAGATTTTTATAGAAACAATCATTACTTGGAAGCATTTACTAAGCAGCGTACCCATTTTATGTTATGGATTATTTATTCTTTTTGCTATCTGAATTCTCTGTGAAGTGACTGGTCACCTCACCGACACTTTTTTTGCATGGGAGTATTTTTTAAAAACCTGTTGCTTATCAATAATGGGGGAAAAACTAATCCATCCATGCCAAATCATCTATTGCATATGCAAATATACTTGTTTCTGCATATGAAAAGGGGTTGGGTGAACAGTAATAGAAACAAAGCTCTTTTAATTCAAACAACAATAAATCCTGGACTAAAAAGCTTTTCATATTCACCTGGATTTTTGCAGGAACATCACCTTCTTGGAATATCAATAGCTGGATGGGCAAGGGGTTCAAAGCATACCTCCTTTTTACATTACTCCTTTGACATACAGTAGAATTACATTAAGCTGCTCTTGCAAGTCTTTTTATTGAGCTTATCCTATAAGCCACCTTAACCTCCTTATTCACCCTCCAAATATATGTTATAATTAAGAGTAAGTTTGTGGCTTTTAACAGGTTGTGTAATCACAGATGTTTTGGATCTAAGTGTTTTCTTCTGAATAGAGTAGCAGCTGTGCAAGCACGGATGGAAAGCTGAGTGTAGGAAGAAGGCTGACATAGCAAATTCTTGTCAGCCACAATGCTTGTGTTCATTCTGTGCATATTGAAGTTTCACCGGTGAGAACAATCTATTGCCCCGCTAAAAATACAGCAAAAGCTGAAGTAAAATGTGCATTAATAACTGCTGGTTCTGAACACAAGATGACAATGCCATGAGTCCAACTCAGACAACAAACAACCCCCTCCAGATTTTCATCTGAGCTAAAAAACAAGTAGAAATAATGTTTAAAGGGATTTTAACCTCATTTCTTATGACCCAAAAATGAATATTCTAGTAGATTTTCCGCATGCAAAGTCAGTTTTTCCTTTTTTTTTTTTTACCTTTTTTGGTGTAATTGTATGTAAATGCTCTTGGGACTGGAAGAATTAACAAAACTGCTCAGAAAAAACTGTTGGCCTTTGAAATTTAATTTAAAGTTCCATAACCTCTTACAGTCTTTCTGACTCTGTCTCTGATGCATCTATCACTCCAACTGGCATGTGCATCAGCCTGACTCAAGGGGAAAAATGAGGGAGCATTCTGACATGAGCATGTCTATGACTAAGTCTTATAGAGCCTAACTGAAAGAGGACCAATGACATTCTAGGGAAATTAAGAAAAGAAACCATTTCTCAGAAATTAAAAGTTCTTTACCTTTTTGTAACAGTTTAAGGAAGAACATTTTGAGTGTCCAATTCTCTATTAAGTAACACCGCAAGATCTTCAGATAAGGGAAAAAAGCATAAAGGCAGCTGAACAGAGATTCTCTAATGGGCACAGTAAAAGGAGGAAGGCAAAGCTGACTCAATTTAGCACTGCCTTCATTAACTACATTCCAAGCTCACCAAAAGCAGCTTACAATGTACCTTTATAAAAAAAAAAGTTGTTTTAATTACTTGAAAATATTCTTAAGTTGTGCGTATTACCTGAAAGGATTTGATATGATGGCATATGAGATATTTATAAATGAAGAATTCAATGAAATTAAGAATAGATTAAACAATTTAGGAATAAAATTGTTGAATAAAATATGGTATGTTGAACCACCATATCTATGTCAGAATAAATCAGTTTTAGTTTTTTTCTTTCAGAATGCTACAACTGAACTCTAAAGCAATTTCAGAGTAAACAAGTTTAATCTTCATTTTGCGCCATAAAAAGTATGTTTCTTCTAAATTCCAAAGTTATTCTGTCTTTATACATGTTTCTTCTACGCTATGGATATCTGTGTGAATATTAAATCACCTATGGTGTTTGATATCTAGGGGGATTATTTTACTCAGATGAGAAAGGCTTGGGCTTCATGATAATCAGTGATGTTCTTGACTCAGGCAGGTGTGAATACATGTAGAACAAGAAAAAGACTGTGATCTGCTATGAATATTTGTCAAAACGCTTGCAGCTGGAAGAGCCAACTAAAGAAAACAGTGATGTACCCTGCCATATATACTTCTCATGTATTTGTCTCGTGTTGAAAAGCTATTTTAGAAATACCTGGAAAGTCAAAAAGAGACAGTTTGTGCAATATAGTCTCTCTTCTAAAATCCATCAGCTGCCTAATCTTATCTATAATGGGCCAGAGTCTCCTTTGAAATAATCTGATTGCTTTAAAATCTCTTTGGTGCAAAGCACTTATTTGCCTGTATTGAGTATGTAATCACATCACACATGCAAGAGTGGCACACCTTGTCCACGCCTAAATGCACTGCTTCAGCCTGAAGTGACAGCCACTGTGACCAGGATCACACCTGAAAGATGAAAAAGTCTTGAGCCCTGCAGCTGAGTTTCCTGTTGACAAAGAAGCTAGAATATATTAGAAGCTATGATACAGTGCATGTTATTGTGAGGGAACTTTGTAACTCTAAAGCCAGAGGTTGGCTGTTGCAATTTGTATGGGATTTTCTGAGCATCATCACAGGACTCTCATGTCCTGGGTCAGTCCAGGACTGAGAAAACATAGAGGTAAAGGTGACCTACACCTACTTAAGTACCCCTTTTTGAACATGATTTTCTGAGCCTGAGAGAGTTTTTCGGCCTGTCAGTGGCTGATCTGATTTTTCCCAGGGGAAAATCTTTTGGGAAATGTTCTCTTTCAAGGACTGTTTTTTGTAAATAGGTTTTGGTTCTCAAAATAATGTCACACAGCTGCTCTGAATGTGTTTTTCTCTTGTTTCACTAACGGGAATAGAAAGGTAGTTCCTTGGCCAATCATGTTGACCTGTATCAGAACACTTTATAAAAAGGGTTGCAAACACTGAAATAAAAGCTTTTCCTGCCTCATTGAGATCAAACCTTGCTGTTGTGATTTGAATCCACTCTTCTATTTTGTGTCCACTAGCAACACCCCTTCCTAAGAATTGGTTTTGGTGATAGCCCATAGACTGTTTTCTGACCATGAGTCTTACCCCTGCTGTGAAGCCATGGCAAAGAATTTCATGAGTAGAAAAAAAGTAAACAGGAAAAAAAAGAAGCCTTTTTATAAAAAAGCCTAACACACATTCATCTTGTGTATAGTTAATCACTTTAAGTTCCAGAACTCACTTGAGAGATAGGAGTATGGAATTTCCTGTGCTCAGCTATGTAAACTTTCCATCTCCTCTGAAAGATGGAGAAAACAGTGGATTCTGAGCCTTTATGTGTGGCAAGACCATCAGTGTATACTTCAGAAAAAAATTTCTCCTTCGTAGACTCCAGGCTGACTAAGTTCCAAGTAATTTGAAGCATTAAATTCAGGGGGGCCTCAATAGGATTAAATTTACATTTCAAAGTCAGAAATTGAAATTTTATATTGGACAGGTCTATCTTTTCAAGGCTCTTCAGATGAAGGTTCTCACACTTGGAATATTCAAGAAAACAATATGGAGTTGAGTCTTATGGTAAGAAGGCAAATAACATGATCAGTAAAGCAATAAATAACAAATCAGGTACTTTTCTCTGGTTTTACATGCTGGACCAAAGGAAAATGCACCTGTTGTAAGCTACCAATATAATGGCAGTGTATTCATTAACTGTAGAAAGCAGAGCACCATTAAATACTTACTCTAGTATAGAGGGTTAATTGCATGAGTTATTACTGTCAAGATGCATTAATAGGTACATAAACATAATTTTGTACTCTTTTTGGTTTTTTTCTGCTGAGTAGAGAACAGAAGACATTACCAGTACCCAGAGGCTATAAAAAGCAATTTTGTAAACAAGAAAGGCATAATGACAGTTCATACTATGTTTCTAGATTTGTGTGGGGTCACACAGACAGAGGCTATTCTTAATTAGTGTGAGGACCCCAGGTAGGGTCAGCCTAATTGATTCAGTCTGAGAAAAATATTTGAGGTTGTGTTAGCAGGCTCAGATTTTTTCTACTTCCAACTCACACTGGGGAAATTTTGTCACTGAGCACGAGGCAGGAAACCTTATACTCTCCCTACCTCTGTGCTCAACATCCATGCTCTTTAGTTTATGGTAATGTTGTATACTGAAATTTCTGTCATAAGCTGCCAAACAACAATTTATTCTCCACCCTCCCACAAGGAGATTGCTAAAAATAAGCAGAATCACGCAGCAGATAACGGGTCAAGGGTGCCAGGAAGCATCACTCAGTCTGTGCCACTTCTCCATTGAGGTTCCAGCAGTATTGCTGCTCCTACCACTTCATGTGCAAATCCTCTGCTTTTCATTTGCATTGCTGAGATGGCAAAGCCAGTCTTAGAATTTTTTCATTTTGCAAAATCTGTCCTTTTCTTCTGAGAAGAAAAGCTCCTACACTCACTCCAGCAAGAGTGAATAATAACAAGGCACAGTAAAGTCCTTCTCCACCTTGTTTTCTACTTGTAAAACTTAAAGCCTTTACACCAACTGTACCAAGTGTCCTGCACAAAAGGTCCCCTTAAAAGGGAAGAAATTGTACTTTATAAGAAACAACTAATTTTAACAGTCTAACTAGACATGACTAGGCATTAGAGAGAGCTACTGTTATGTTTGCCTATACTGTGGTACAGAGGGATTTGTTTAATTAGACAAGGCTGTGCCAGAAATCTGTGGAAGAGGTGGGAACTCAGCTTGGTTCATTTGAGATCCATGCTGTAATTATAAGGTCATGCTTCCAGGAGGACAAATACCAAAAATTTCCTTTGGTACTATTTCCTCTCCAGTTTTTTCTGCAAGCAATTTTTCCCATTTCTTCCCATCCAAAACTCTCTTATTACAAAGTTTATTGATCGTTTATTGGTCCTGGGTCCACTCTGAAGCTTTGGAAAGTTTTCTTTTGATACACAGGATTGCTCATTTTTAGATTACAGGATTACTTACAGTTCATTGTCATTTTTTGTTATTGACTGAAGAAATTTATAGCATACGGGTTATGGAATACAGATAAATATAATAATCTAGTAGAATATTTGCTAGACAATATGAAAACAATTTTTCCTACTTTCTCCAAAAGAAGGATGAAAGCTATATATAATCTGCCACAATTAATGTATAATTTACAGCACATGTAATAATTTATAGTTCCTGTGTTTCCAACCACCAGTAATGATATTTATCTTCTCTGGAGGCCTAACTAGTCTGTTAAAGGATTTTCACACTTGTGAGCATATTTGGATCACTCCAGTAATAGATTCCTTGGCTTTACATGTAGAAACATTCTTTCCATCACTGATATTTGCCATAGTGATGTTCAGATGTATCAAATGTGGTAGGTTCTTTGCTTTCCAGAATAGCTCATTTCTTTAGTGAGACAGTCCTGAAAAATTACTAG
This sequence comes from Anthoscopus minutus, assembly GCA_013399455.1. Taxonomy (NCBI): domain Eukaryota; kingdom Metazoa; phylum Chordata; class Aves; order Passeriformes; family Paridae; genus Anthoscopus; species Anthoscopus minutus. The sequence continues at coordinate 24,429 of VWYI01005987.1, read as the reverse complement.
TAGCTCCACAGTCCTAAAAAATTGCCAGTAGCTCCACAAATCCAACAGTACATTGGGTTTGTGTAGCCATGTTTTGGCTGTGGGGATGTTAGAGGATTGTTTCTCTGAGAAGCTATGAGAAGCTTCTTCCATGTCCAGCAGTGCCAGTTCCAGCTGGCTTCAGGATGGATGTGCCACTGGCCATGGCTGAGCACATCAGAAATGGTGGTGACACCTAAGGAAAAACTAGTTACTGCACAGATGTAACTGTGGTCAGAGCAGAGCAGGGTGAGAACATGTGGGAGGAGCAGCCCTGCAGATGCCAAGGTCAGTGCAGGAGGAGGGGCAGGAGGTGCTCCAGGCACTGGGATTTCTCTGCAGCTGTGGTGCGGACCAGGGTGAGTCAGGCTGTGCCCCTGCAGCCCATGCAGGACCACAGGGATGCAGGGATCCACCTGCAGCCCACAGAGGAGCCCAGGCTGGAGCAGGTGGATGCCTGAGAGGAGGCTGTGACCCCCGGGCGACTCCTGACAGAGACCTGCAGACCCATGGAGAGAGGTGCCCATGTTGTAGCCAGTTTCCTGGTAGGACTTGTGATCCCATGGGGGAGCTCCCATGCTCACACTGGAGCAGCCTGTCCTTGAAGGACCATGGAAAAGTGCCCCATGTTGGAGCAGTCTGTGGAGAGCCATTACTTATGTAATGGACTCATGTTGGAGAAGTTCATGAAGAGCTATCTCCCTAGGACAGACCATGCTGGAGTGGGGGAAGGACTCTTCTATCTGAGCAGTGGCAAAAACAATGTGCCATGAACTGAGCATAATCCCCATTCCCTGTCTCCCTGCAGCACTGATGAGGAGGAAGTAGAACTGGGAAGGATGAAGAGGTGGGGGAAAAGTGTTTCTTATGTTGTGTTTTACTTGTCATCCTGCTCTGTTGTTCTTCATAATAAAATCAATTAATATCTCTAATTCAAGTCTGTTTTGCCTGCGACATCACTTGGGGAGTGATCTCTCCTGGTCCTTATCTCAACTCGTGAACCTTTAATTATATTTTCTTTTCCCAGCCCACTTGTGGAGGGAAGTGATAGAGCAGCTTTAGTGTATGCCTGGCACTCAGCCAGGGCCAACCCACCACATCCAGTTTGCCTCTTCTTTCTTAAGAAATGCAACAGCTGTCTGGTCTGAAAGGATAACTGTGTCAGTAAGAAAGACAGTATTGAAAGGGAAGAGCCAATTTTCAAATAATTTCTATATTTTCTCCTTCCACCTCTGAGAATACCTGTCCAAAGCTCTCTTGGGGTTTCTCAGAAAGAACAATTGCCAGGGTGAATTGTGAGGGAATTGACTTAACTTACCATGCTGCTTCTGAAATCCTGTCTGAGGCTGTTAATTTATTCAAAGATAAACAAAATGCTCTTATTGCCTCACATGCAGTTTTGACAGATGGCTCTTAGCATTCAGCCCAGGTGTAAAGAGACAGAGATGAATGGATCTGTTCTTTTTAATTCACACACATACTTGTGACTTTCATCTCTACCTGAAAAGCTCCTCAGGCTGTCTATCTATTTCTTGTTCTGTGCAATAGACAGATCTTCTCTACCAATACTTACTTGATTGTGCCTTTTAACAGAAGTCCCTCCCTCTGAAATATTCAATTTGCTGAGAATGAATCATATATATCATTAATATCAGATTTAAAAGTGAAATAATATTTAATTATGAATGTGCATGAATTCTTGGCTCGGTGGAAAACTATAAGAAAAGAAGAGAAAAAATACCTATCCTCCCACATCACATATGTAAAAAGAGGTTGTCTCATTTCCCATTCCAAGAAGTAATGATTAGATTAGTTATGTGAATTTGTACAGTGAAAGTAGAGAGCAGGATTGAAATTACTGTGTCTTTTTTAATACAGGACTTTCCCTATCCTAATAAGCATCTTGACTGACTTCCTTGCTGCAGTCCACAGATAATATACAGTACAGAACATGGGAGAAGTTCTATGTCATGCTCATATTCTGCAAATATTTTTAAACCATAGGAAGCACTGTATTAATCTGTGTCACATTGTTAGAAATGGCAGAGGATGAAAAGCAAAGAAGGTGGCAGAAGCAGCAGAGATTCTGTTACTTTGCTCTCAGAGTGTACGGAATTTGGAAGTTCAAAGTGTCTTCCCATTAAAGAGGGGTGCAGAAATAAAAGAATAAATGAGCCCACAAGAATCTTTGAAATTAAGGTAATGACAGTCATGAGGTACCTAAAAGCACAAAAATCTAAAATCAACTCAGCTCTAATGCAGTCAAGATCCTGTGGTGAATACACCAGTATTCCATACCTGTAAGCTTTAAAATGTTATTTAACTTTGTGTTATAAGACAAACCCTATTACGTTCATGTCAATATACCCTTGATCATTATCAGCATCAGAGAACATTTTATTCAGGGGTTCTGGACCTGAACATTCCCAGGTTTCAAACTAGAAAACATATTGAGTAGAAGCTATTTTTCTGCCTGCCAGGTTTGAGCAATTTTCTAGTATGTAGCATTGCTGTCTTTGCTGAAGAGTTTAAAGTATTTCTTTTCTTCCTCAGCTTCTAAACTCATGGTTTGGCCAGTAGAAGCTGAAAACCTGTCTGTGTCTAAGACCTGGAGATGGTGGTGTATTTGAGACTGGTCCTCTTGTCCCTCTTTACTAATTTAGTTTAAATGTGAATGTGTTACAGAACTGAACTCAATCACCATCACTAGAGTGATGTGTGATACAATATAATTTCTCTCCTTTGTTTTCAGGAAGCTTGCTAATTCAATGCAAATGGGAGGGATTCATTCAGGGTTTTGTAACACTGCCAAATGCTCTGGCATGGTATTTGCTGGGCTCCTGTGCCTGCACAAGCTGCTGCCTTTGTAACAACGTGTAGGACAGCAAGTCCTTGTTTCAATAAACCACTGTAAGTTTGTTAAGATTATTTGAGGTCAGTTAAACCATGGGATACTAAGTGGGGATGCAGGCTGTGCTGCTTGGGATATTTTCTCCTCTCCCTATTTGCCCAGCATATCTGGCAGAAACCAATATTAATCCTGCTGCCAGTGATGGTAATGAACAAGAGATTTCACTTTCTCTATCTGCTGCCTTTGGCTAAGGTCTAAGGCAGGAAAGAGGGTGAATTGATTGTGTGTGAATGAAATCAGTCCATGCAGTAAGAAATTCTGCATGCTTTTTTTAAATTCTGCATGCTCTGTCCCTAAATGATCTTTAAACTGCATTTACAAGGATTTCTGATGACATTTTAAAATTGCATATTATCACTACAATTTGGAATAAGTTGGACTTTTTTTTTTCTTTTAGGATAGAGTATTTAGTGAATATTTCTACTTGTTCTGTCAGAATGCCATAATTTATTAATAAAAAGCACAGGTAACAATTTGAAGTCTTAACACCTAAATTGGAGTTTGCTTTTTTGGTTTAAACTTGTCCAGAGTGAGGGAGAAGTTCAAAGGAAATAGCTCCCACAGGTGAAAATAAAACCTTTGAAATAACCACTGATTCTGCTATATGGGATGGAGAAAAGATCTTACAGCCTCGGCTCCAGATGCACTTCATATGTACCTTCATGTGCACTGCATTTCTCCCTTCAGGAAGATGGGAAGGGTCAGAGGTAAACAGAATCTGACAGAGGAGGATGAAAAAGCTGATCTCAAAAGTTGCTGCCTGGTGTGAGGCTGCTTTAATGCTGCAGTTGGCTTAAGAAATTCCAAGTTCTTTGAGATGTCGAAGGCTTGGTGTTAAAGACAAAATATAGTAAGAGGCTGTGTTCTGTTTAAAATTCCATCTATAGGGTTTTGATTCTCTGCCTTGTATATTCTGTCTATGTATAATACTAGCAAGTTCATCTCTACTGTGGTGTAAATATAAAACTCAGAAGTGATCATTCTTTACTTTGATAAAACCTGTGAAAAAGCACTGAAATATTGAATACTGTTAACAGAGAGAACACTTGGATGTGCTTTCTCAAATTAATGTTTGGGGAAAAAGCACCATTATCCTTGCAAATATCCTGCCTGGAATTGCTTTTTTCTGGAAACTTTGCAAACCTTTTCCTCACAGGTTTCTCTCTGTTCCCCAAACTTCCCTATTGCATGGAATCAGAGTTCAAGTGTGTATTCCCTGTTTTGAAATATTCTTCTGTGCTGAGATGCAAAGGCAAACAGAATAAGTTTTGATATTCTATGAACTGGTCCAGTTATGGCTGGAGTTATCTGAAGCTTTACTGAAGAGTCTGTATTATTAATGAAGTAGCTGGAAACCTTTCTGTGAAGGGAAGGAGGATGACAGGAGTGATTCTGATTATGCTTCCACCCTCTCTTTTTCAAGACATTTCCTGGGGATGACATTTCATAAGGTTGCACTGCCTGAGAATAATATTTCAGCTAGATGGAGAGTGCAGTGAAATGTTTCACTTCTGTGTGTTGCATATGTGCCTCAGAGGGACATGTTAGTTCAAACACAGGGCCATTCTGCTATGCAAATCTGTCCATGCAATTCCCAGATGAGAGCTGGCTCCTATCCTACCACCTCAGAGCATGGGCAGCATAAGTTTTTGTCTAATTCCAAACCACAGAGTAGGCATACTCATTCTACTGAATTTGAGCTTGCGGTCTTTGGCATGGGAAGGTGGTTTCAAGCCCACATGCAAGCTGTGGAAGGCAGAGCTGAATGTGCTGTAAGTGGCCTTTCCAAAGCTCTTCCACATCTCAATTGACTTCTTAACACTTATGGTTTCAGCTTCTGGCCTGTGAGGAAGGGGCAGGATGCCAACTATCAAAAATTATAGGAGGGATACTGAAAAGGTTAAATCAGTCCTGTGTCTTCCTAACTATCTTTAATAAATGTTGATAGGGAAAATAATTTTAATTTCTTGTACTGCTGCTGCAGACAGCTGGAAAAAGAAGAATCTTGTAATGAATATGCATGATTGTAATAAGAACAGAAAATGGTACCTATACTTAAAAATTTTTCTTATAATTTGAAGACTGTATTCTTCTGGTCCTCCTGATGTGATATACCTGAGCTGTAAAGCAGAATTTGCATAGCTTTTGATCTTACAAAAGGCCTCTATTTTATGAGTTTGGTATAATTTGATGCTTCAGTGGTTTTGACTTATAAATGGTATTTGCAAATCTTTTTCATTCTTTTGGAGCTGAATTTTATGGAGAAATAATAAGTAAATGACATTTTTGTAAGTAGAAAGAATTGGCCTATCTCTGCTGGCTAAAGAACATTTTTCTCTGGAGTGGAAGGTAGTCCCTTATATGTTCTTCCTCTGAACTAAGCTGTCTTGTTTTTTCAGACATTAAAGTAAATACACCTTTAGGCTGAAGAATAAAATACTGTGGCCTATCCAAACCAAAGTGGTTTCCCCCAGAAAAATAGGAACTTTTTTCTATCATGCCTTAGTGAGTCATCACAGATTTAATCACTCCTGGCAAATATTTGAGGTGATTTAGTTACCTCTAAAGTTTTGATCATCTACAGAGAGAATGGTTTGATACAAGCTAGATTAAATACATAACAGTAAAGTCTCCTCTAAGAAAACAACTTTCAGCATCAAAGCTATGCATAATATCATAGAGTAGTGCTAGATATGACAAACTCCTTCCAACACACTGACATTTAAAAAGCAGACATAATATCCTGTATGATTTTCAGTTTCTGGGCTGCAAACAAACACTACAGTCTGGGAGGATTTATTTGCAAAATGCTCTTAAGCAATTTGTAAGATCTTCACAAGATTTAGTGAAGGTCTGCAGCTGCATAAAGGCACTCTTGCACTGATTACCTAAAGTGAGGAACAGCAGCTACAAACACAGATGGGCAAGGAGTAAGTAGAGAGGGCAGAAGGTTCACAGTGTCCAAACCTAGACAGTTGAATCAGGAGGGTGATTGAACCAATCACTAAAAATTACTGGTTTACTTTTACCATGAATTAATTTTGATAGTTTTGATAAAGATAAATTTAATACTTCAGATAAAAGAACAAAAGGGGAACTATTTGCGACTTCAGCTTATTTTACTGTTTAAGAGTGCACCTATATGATGTGAAGCTAGTAGGAACTTTATGAGACCCTAAGTACAGATCTGGGACAAACATCAGACATCTAAGTTTTAAAAGCTGGCCTGTGTATTACAGAAAGATTAGTCTTGGGTATAATGGAGCATTTGCCAGAACCCAGGTGGAGGCAATTGGCAGATGAAATGATAAACACACCCAAGAACTGAAATACAAACCTAGTTAACCAACATCTGCCAAAACTGAGGGTTTCTGTATTGCAGGTCAATTCTAGCTTGAGAGTGTGCTGTGGTTTCACCCCAGGCAGCAACCAAACCCCACGCAGCTGCTCACCCACTGGAGAACTCGTGGGTTGAGATAAAGTCAGTTTGTTAGGGAAAGTGAAAGCCTGCACACAAGTAAAGAAAACCAAGGAGTTAATTCACTACTTCCTATGGGCAAGCAAGTGTTCAACCATTCCCAGGAGAGCAGGGCCCCATCAAATCTAATGGTTGCTTTGGAGAACACTGTCACTCCAAATGTTTCTGCCTTCCTACTTCTTTTCTTCACTTTATATACTGAGCATGATGTCATATGATTTGGAATATACCTGTGGTCAGTTTTGGTAGTCTATCCTGGCTGGTTTTGCTCCCTGTGGTCACTTTGGGTAGTCTATCCTGGCTGTTTTTCCTCCCAACCTCTCATGTGATGCCTTGAGAGGCTGAAATAGAGGCTAGATGGTGTTAAATGAATAAAGTAGGTATTTATTAAAGTATCTTCAAAGGATACTTCTTGGGCAGTACAAGAGCTTGGCCATGGCTTCACTCAAGATGGACTCTCAGTCATGAGTTTTCACACTTTTATAAGTTTTGGTCCATTTACATATTGGGATTAATTGTCCAATTACAGTTCCAGATTATGAAGTCCCATCCTCCCACACTGCTCTCCTCAATTCACTGTTTACATTTTTTGTGCTTGGAGCTGCAATGGTGTCCTTGGTTCTCTGGCTGGAGGAGGATTGTTTTGTCTGACTACCCTGTGAACAGAACTTGCTAACATTTTATATGAAGTTCAGAGTTATATGCCAATACAGTACAGAATCTGAAAAATATGAAAGCTAAAACTTAAGGCATTACATGCACTTCCAACTTCCCTCACCACTGTGGCTGTACAAAAAGTACAAAAGGCCTTGGCTCTGTGTGCGCCCTGCTCAAAAATGAAAACATCTCTAAATTGTCTACTCTGTGTTCAGCACAAATCTAAACACAGCCCCATACCAAACACTGGAAAGAAAATTAACACTCTGTCAGCCAAAACCAGCACAGAGTGGTTTCAGCAATAAAATATTGACAGCAGAGTGCTTGAGAGCTTACAGTAGTGAGGCCACTTTACTTCCTCCTGCAACTGCAGCATCAGTACTAATAGCAAGATGGATTTCAAGACATATCTGCCTTATGTACAAGTGAGTGACTGGGAAGCTGCAGTTCAACTTCAACTCACTGAAGATTTCTTCTTGCAATCCTAAGTTATTGAAAGGGAAACAGTTTGTGTCAGAATTTTCTAAGAATGTCAAAGAGGATGTCATTAGAGGAGAGGTATAGAAATTAGGCAAGGGTGATGATTCTGCATAAGAAAAACTCCATCATGCTTTTTTTATTATTCTGAATGAGAGGTACTTGGTACATAGAGCCTGTTAACAATGACCCATTCTGTCTGAAAACTCTGTGGTACTGCAGTCTGGACTTTGATGCATGGACTCAGGCACTGAGAAACACAACATCTTTGTTTGAAATCTAAATGAAAATGCTATGTTTATGACAAAGAAATCAGGAAAAGTCTTTTCTTAATCTATAAAGAGCCTGCACCTGGGATGGGGGTGCTAAGCCCCTGAGCCTGGCTGGAACAGTATTTGACTGACTGCTCAAGATAGTAGATTTGCAGCTGACAGAATTTTACTGCAGAGAAAACTTGTGAGAAGTGGAGCTGGAAGTGCAGAAAGTCCTTCTTTTCCCTCTGCCCCTGTTCTAACCAAGGGTGCCTAGGAGCTTCTGACAGACTCTGAAGTGTGACTCAGGAATTGTGGCTAAGTTGGTGTTTGCAGCTGAAAGCCACGAAGAGTCAGATAGTTGGAAATGCTAGACACAGAGACTCTGGTGGATTTTACACTGCTGCTATTGAACATGGACTAATGGGCAGCTTTTAAGTAACTCAGATATTTGTAAGGAAGAAACAGTACATTTAGCTGTGATAAAGGAATGAGGGAAATGGGACGAAACATGGTTTAGCTAAATGTTTTGAACTCTGCGATATGAACAAGGCTTAAATGATATCTCAAAAGTATTTTCTGTGTTGTTGATTGTGTCAAATTCTCAGACCAGCGATAAGTACTGTACCAGTTCAATTCAAGTAGAGGATTTTTTGTTTCATTTACTAAAAATAAGAAACAGCCACGGCTCAATAACGTGTTTCTTTTTTTTCCGATTTGAAACTCTCTATCTGAACTGAGATTCACATAATATGGAAACAGAAATGGGACAATGAGAAATAGAATTTCCTTAACCATGTTTATTTTTTCTCATAGCATATCTTGTATATTTCTCCAATGCATACAATTTAATCTGCTGATCTTCATGCAGTGAGAATAAGTTGTAAATAACCATTACAGAAGTAATTTCAAAGAGAACCTAGCCAGCCTACATGATATGTGTTTTACTTCCTATTATAAAGAAGATCCTTTTGTCAAGACTGTACTAATACTCACAACATCCAAAAGCCTGTAAATATATTCATCAAAATGGGACACACTTGTATACGTAGAAATGGCACTGTTCTGTCTCCTAATTATCTAGAAGCACAAAATGGGTATCAAGGTGTCACACATTTCTGCTTAGAGCAGCCATCAGTGCAGCCAGAGGTACAGAATAGTTAATGTAAAGAACAAATGCATTAAATCGCAAGGGCTTCTTTCCTTAGATGGAACAAAAGTGCTTCATGCAACTCAGAGCAGTGCTTATAAATGAATAGGAATTGAATATATGTGTAGTGTTGAAGAGATCTCTGAGGTTAACAGGGATGAGGGCAGGAATCCTAATCATTTAATGACTCACCTTTGCTGGTAGTGGTGTTTGCCTCCTTTATTATAGATAAATAATTTAAAATGTGGTAGTCTGATGCTAAAACAAGTCATCATTTTTAATTGAAATGTTGCTTTTGACGGAGATACAGAATATTCTGTGCCTAAGGTAATAATTCAGTTTTTGCTCAAGAAGTTCTTCACTTGCACCTGCAATAGCTGCTTTCAGATATAAAAAATGTCACCTCCAAGCCTTACTTGACATTAAAAGTTATGTATCTTCTTCTTTAATATTCTTCTGGTGTTCAAAAGCACCAAAATAACATGCAAATGAAAGCCACATTGTATCAAATCCCTAATGGATCCGAAAGATGTCTCAATACACTAAAAAACTACTATGGAAGAAGTAAACCAAGGATTGTATAAAAATTCACTTAGTTTTGGAAGGGATCTATAGCAGACCAAGAGAAATGCTTGAGACAGAGTCACAGAACCTCAGATGGAAAAGGCAATCAAGGATAAAGGGAAGAATCAGCAAATTAAGAATAAAGGAGAAATAAGCTGTATATTCATTGAACCCTCAGGTAGAAGAGTTAGTGTCCAGAATGTTACATGTGCAGCTAAGTTGCAGAAGTACACTGGAGGAGTGTTGCCTTCCACTTTTCCACTAAATGCCATTCAGCTTTCAAGTTAAGAGTATTTGTCATGCTGGGCTTTGTTTTGGATAGGTGACAGGCAAATCTGCACTGAGGTGTATTGATGTTCAAGGCTCATCAGTCCAACATTCCTTTTTCCCACAGTGCTTTGTCTTTCATTGCACCTTCCAGCCAGCTCCACTGGACCTACAGCTCTTTGTCATATGTGACTGCAATGGTATCATGGTAGCAGTGACCACCAAAAATCATGTGTGTTTAGACCTGCTAACTTGTTCACTGATGACTGTTCATTCATCTCTTGTGAGATGTAAGCTGTTTGCTTGAAGGCATGGGTTTATGAGTAAAATCTCCCATGGATCTTTGAGGAGGTGGGAAATGAAGCTGAATTAAAACTTTTATCTTGTTCCTCTTCTGCCTACCTGTGAACTGCTAACACTGTGCCCTCTTAAGAGTTAGGGCACAGCTCTTTGGCCTTGGGAAGGGCAGCCACTAAGGTCGCCTTTCCAACTCCCTCCTCCCGAAGGAAGCAGGTATGCAAGTTACAGGAGTGCATGGCACAGTGGAGAGCACAGCAGCACTACACACAATCAATGCTGAAAAATTCCTTAACATCCTTGTGGGCTCAATGTTCCTTGTGCAGATAAGCCAGTTGTATTGAGATATCCTAGTGGACCCGAGTGCAGATGAAGACTACAGCCTCAGTTAGAAAAGACTGAGATGTTACTGTCAGCAAGAAGTTCATCCTGGCAATGCGACAGGGTATGAACACCAAATGACACCCTGAGATCCAATAAATAGGTGCAGGTTCCAAATTTTGTTTCATTGATCAAAACAAGACACAGAGATCACTAGATCTAGATACACTAGATTGGATGTTGCCTTCTGCCCTTACACCGAAAATTGTTAAAAAGATCCATCCCATTTGTATGCTCATATTATATCTGCAGCATCTGACCATGCTCTGCTTAAGAACTTTTCCCTACTCACCCTTGGACTGGGCTCTGAATATTTCACTATTCTCCTTTTACATTTGAGATTATTCAAATTGATGGATATTTCATAGTAAATATCTCCTTTCAGGCTCGTGTTGTTTAGCATTTCAGCAAAATCTTAGCACAAGCTGAGAAACGGTTCAGAGAGACTCACAATGAATACCAAAGATGATTTCTTTTCACTCATGAATGTTGCTTCAATGGATAGCATAGTAAATTTTGCTTTGTAATATGTGCTTCAGTAACCTTTTCCTGTAAGAGACAGTCCAGATGAAATAACTTAGTTTACTATTAGAAACAGAAAGGTTATATTTGGTCCTTTAGGTGGAATTAATTTCTGTCCATTGAGTAATGTGTATGTAGTGTTTAACATATCTTGTGTCTGTTTCAGGTCCTGTTTGATGCCTGGGAAACTCTTAATTCTTCCTTGTCTTGCTGATGCAGCCTGGAATAGGCTAGATACACAGCTAGAAATTCAGAGTGTGGTCACAAAAGATTTTTATACATATTATGCTAATAACACATCTACAAGAGATGGGTGCTTTCAGCCCTCTAGCAAATGAAACCTCTACAACTATACAGGAAATTATAGACCACATTTGCAAGGTGAGTGTGCGCTTGTTTTTGAAAAACACTTTTAGCTTTCCTTTTTTTACGGGCTGGCATTTGCCATGTGTACAAAAGACTTGAACACTCCAGTCAGGAAGATCAAAACATGCTGTGGGACTGACTGTTTCTTGGCAACGGGATGAAATGTCCTACAGGTGCGGCATGCTGCTGTAAGGTTGCACCCTGTGCAGAGAGGCCAGTGCAATTGGGAGAGGTTGTGAAAAGACCTCCATGGTCAGAAGGTGTTACCTTTTCTGCAGGTAGTTTTGGAGATTGGCCCCAGAGATAGAATCTGTTTGGACTGTGGGGAAGCAAGGCCTAAGCCTTTGCTTTGGATTCAGAGGGAGCAATGCTTGAGCTCTAATATCATGCTTCCCAGGAGTTTTATTATGAGGGATTTTTTTAGTTTTCTTCTCAAGCTTAAGGCATCAATGATATTTTGACATTTTCCCTTTTTTTTAAATCGTGGTATGTAACTTTGTCAGACAGTCTATTTGAAGGGATAAAAAGGGAAAGTTGTTTTCTGTTTCTTTTTCCCAGAGGCCATTAGTGTTGTATATTTTTGTTCTGGACTTGCCTTCTAGCTCTCTACAAATATATTTCCCCATCTTTTCTCTGCTTCCTGGCTAGAGGGAGCATGTAAGGTCGATCCCACAAGGCAGTTAATCTGAACCCAAATGAAGTATTTTGCTTTATTTTTGTACCAGTTTTATTTGTGCATTTGTTTTGGTTTTTCTTTCCTTTCTTTCTCTCTCCTCTCTTCCCACATGGTCCTGATACATCCATAAATTGGCCCAAACTCGGTCAGCAGTGCTTTTTTTCTGGCTCTGTGGGTTCCTGTTTCATGCCAGCGACACTTGGTGGAGCCAGGCTGCCAGACCAGGTGGTTTGTAGTTGCCCTGCTGCCAATGCTGCCAGAACTGCAGCCTGTAGGAATGTGCTCCCAGCACAGCCTCTCCATACCCTGCTGTGCAGGCAAATGTGTGGCTCTGCCTTCTTAGCAGCAGAGTTAGAAATTGAGTGGACTGGAGTAGGAAATGTTTGCATGCAGCTCTGGCAGGCAGTGATTCTATTCAGTCAATCATATTGCCCTGACACCCTTATAAATACAAGCAGAGTTTCCATTCTGTTTCTGCTCTGTTAGCAAGCAACAGTTTGAGAGGGCTAGATCTGTAACATCAACTCAGTAGTATTTTCTAGTATATGAGCAGAAATCACAACAATTTGGGTTAATATACAGAACATACAGATAAACTGATTGCTCTGGTGCTCCTGGAACAGAAATCTAAGCTTTCTCTGAGATTATGAATGACTGTGGAAGAGCGTTGTGGCTCATTGTTTCCATTGTCACTGCTTTGAGTACAATGTAAGAGGAGCAAGGAACAAACTGATCTATTGATCTTGCATCCAAACATTCTTGCCTTGTTCATGTCCCCAAGGGTGTACAAGGTATTATGATTTTAAAAATGAATTAGTATGGCAAGTGGTGAATACCAATCCCAATGCTTAATTTGTCAGCTTTCTCCATCTGCTTAACCATTCCCTTGATGACAGCAATGGGTGCTCAGGACAAGCAGGCATCTAAAGAGCATACCAGATTAGAAAAGTCCGATTTCTAGTCTCCAGGAGTCTGAAACAGATAAGGATAACTGCTGCTTTTGCTATACACAGGTGTTGAAACAGATATTTCTCTATGCAGCTACATGCAATATTTGTTTTTCTGCATTCAGCACTGTTCTTGGTAATATTCTGACACTTGAAATTCCACACAAATCAGGTTATCCAGCTTCTCTGAGAGTATCCATGTACTTGGGTGTGTACTTAGCTTTAAATGAGGCAAAGATAGCAGAAGTGGGCACCACTCATAGTGTCCTGCTTTGACTTCCCTTTTCACCTTCTCACCTTTATGTCTTTCAAAACCTTGTGAAAATATAAGAGACAGCCAGGTCCTTCTCACAGCAGGTAACCTCTCAGACTTGGAACAGAATTCTTAACCCAGTTCTTGTTTTTCTAAATATGGCCTATTTCAGGGCTCGTTTCACAGCAAGATGTGCTGAAAACAGAGTTCTTCCTTTTTTGTTCATTGGTGACTGCACTTGTTTTCATGTTTTTCAGACCCTTTTGTGCCATCTTGATTACTCTGCTTTGCTCCCAGAAGTTGTCCAGTATTTTTCCTATATATTTCCCCTAGTTCCAGATGCTTTGACAAGATCATAGCTGCTCAAGTGGATCTTGGGACAAATATTGCAAAAAGAAGAGCTGCTCAGCCTGGAGTTTGACCTTGTGTCTTCTAATCTGTTACATGCCTCTCACCCTGCCTGTACCTTTGGTAATCCACAGAAACTGAGTGTTTGGAAGTCACAGTGAAGAATCTCTGCTCTGTATTTGAACTTCTGGGTGTTGTAAAGTCTAGCAGTGCTAAAAAGTAGATGCTGGTTCTTGGGGCAGAACTCATGAGTTTGATCTGGGAATGAAATAGGACATATGCTCTTATAGAACAAATAAATCCCAGTATTAGGCACTCCAACATGATGAATTCAGTGACACCTGTATTGAAATATTAAGGGGAGGAGCATGTTTGCCACTTTTGCTTCCTATGCAGCTTTAGAAAAATGGAAGAATAAGTAAATAAAAACCCTTAGAGTCTCCTATATAGCCCAGGTTTAATGCAGTCACAAAAGCAGTAGGAAACTGGGATTTCTATGTTTTCCATGGAAAAATAACTATATTGAGAAAGTCTCCACAGCTAAACTTGATTATTAAAACAGCTATAATACTGTCTAGGTTCAGGAAGGTTTCTAAAATCATGAGTAGCAGTGAGTGCCTGAGCCAGACAGCAGGCTCAGAGCAAAAGGTCTCTGATTCTGCTCACTCACATGCTGCAGCTCCTGGTGTAGGGAGTTCCCAATCCAAGGGTAGTAATTTCCATGTAATAGTTCTTAACTTTTCTTCTCTACATCTAATTGCATTTTGACTCTATTTAGAATTCTGCTCTCCACAGGCTCCTGCAACACATGGTTCTATAACTTACATAAGCTCAGTTTTGCACCTGTAGTTATGAAATCACAGAATGTTTTGAGTTGAAAGGGACCTTAAAGATCACCTTGTTCCAACCTCCTGCCATGGGCAGTTTGATAATTTAATTTTATTTCCCTTTGTTCTGACATTATAAGCATCTGACTAATATTTCTTCTTCAACTACTCATTCTTTTATGTCTACCATATTCCTAAATTTGATTCTTTCTTTTAGCACCTTAAAAATACTAATTAATTTAATCTCTTATCATATCATACCTTCGATCAAATTTTTCAAATTTTTTCTCTGTTTATGTTGCATCTCTTTTGAAACAAGAGACCAGAACTCCATATCAGAATCAAGAAACAGAGGTGTCCTTAATAAACACAGTGACATTTAATACTTACTTTGCATTCTCTTTCTGTCTAGTAATTTTAATAGTTCCATTTATTCTTTGTCATTACAGATACAAAAAGGATATTTTCAGAGAGCTATCTTGAGTGTGGTTCCAAAATCTCATCCTAAGTAATGACAGATGATTTTAAGCCTACCATCATATTCAGGTAGTTAGTTCTGTTTATTCTTCTTTTGGGTTTCTTTGTCTTTACCCACTCTTAATATGATTTTATCTATACTGTTTTGAATGGAATTTCATCAGTGTTAAATATCATGAGATCCTGTGAAATCTGCCTTCTCCATAAGTCTGCTTTACTCCTTTGAACAAGATTAATATATTTTCTAACTTATTGAATTGCTGAAAATGCAGATCCTTTTAAGAGCTTTCTTGCCCTTTAAATTTTTAACCTACAAGAGGCAGCTGAGGGCTGGTGAAAAGCCAGTTTTGTAAACAGTGAGTTGCTGCTCAAAAGCAGGCAAACACCATCATACTTTCAAACCCATTCTTTTAAAATTCTGTCTTTTCAAAACATTAGGTGTCTTCTGAGAACATGTAAGGATATGATCTGTTTGTTACTGTACAAATCTAATTGTGATGTTATTTTCTAAATTTTAAATTCCATTGCCGGTGAAACTGGTGCCCAGCTTGACAAAGAATATTGTCTATTGGTACATATGGTACATCCTTGTTTATAGAGCAAAGTTTTATCCTGAAAACTGAAACATTTGGGTCTTCATCAGGAGAGTAAGCAGCCTTGCATGAATAGCTAAACTACAAAATTTGTCAGAGCAAATTTTTTATTTTGAAAATGACAATTGGGAGAGGTTGATGTGCCCAATGAGTAACATGCTCTCATATTTGGTTTTGTTTTCCTACCAGATACAATACTGGATTTAGCCCTAATTTTGAGTTCAGCAGTTACTCCTTCTTTAATTTTGTCACTCTAAAACTTAAAGCATGCCACATCCAAAGAAAAATTTTTAAAGTATTTACTTTAATGTAAATGAAAAATGAAATACATTTGCATTGGCTTTCTTTTTTTTCATTTTTATTTGAATTATTTTTANTTATTTTGAAAATGACAATTGGGAGAGGTTGATGTGCCCAATGAGTAACATGCTCTCATATTTGGTTTTGTTTTCCTACCAGATACAATACTGGATTTAGCCCTAATTTTGAGTTCAGCAGTTACTCCTTTTTTAATTTTTTCACTCTAAAACTTAAAGCATGCCACATCCAAAGAAAAATTTTTAAAGTATTTACTTTAATGTAAATGAAAAATGAAATACATTTGCATTGGCTTTCTTTTTTTTCATTTTTATTTGAATTATTTTTATTTTTATTTTCATTTTTATTTTTATTTTTTAAGAACATTTCTGTCATTCAGATTCAGTCACTGAATAATTGAGGTTGGAAGGAACATTCATATGAATGAAGAACGATTGCTCTGCCCATTCTCTATTGTCAATAAGCGTGGAAAATTAATCACTCATTGGAGGTGAATGCTTCTTGCTGTTTTGAACATATCTAAGTGCAGAAAGACTGAGATAAAAACCAGCCTGTGTTCCTTAGAGGGCGTGCTATACTGTGAATGCATTTTTCCTGGCTACAAGAAGAGAAGACTAAATGTAGGTGCCACATCCACTCAAGAAATTTTCTTGACATCCAGCAAGAAATTTTGTTGAGTATCTAAAGCCATATTATCCTAGAGTTCAGATGGGGAAAGAAGTGTCAGTTTCTTTCATGCTACATATCTTCTCCTTTATCTCTACTCCAGAAATTCAAAATTCAATGCTTCTTCCTGTCCTATTCCTTGTTCCTTTTTGTTTAAGATAAAGTAAACACAGAGCTGGTGATCAGCCACATTCCACTAACACAACATGGAATTGCAAATATCATGTATCCATTGATAACTAAAGAATTTTCTGATGCTATAAAAAGCATTAATATTCAAAGGAAAAATCTGTGGATCAACATGTTCATAAAAACTATCCCTAATTATTTACTCAAGGGTTTTAATTCCCTCACAATGTAAACAGGACTGAAAAGAGGATTCTAGAAATATAACATGATTTTAGCATAAAGCAGAACCAGCCTATTTATAAATTAATTAATTTATAATTTATTAATATCCTTTAAGCAGGATAGTTAAAGACTGAAAGACTCTTCTGTTTTCAAATAGATGAAAAATGTAGTGAGAAGTGTCTTTGGAATTTTTTGGCTGCTTTGGGAAAATCTCCTTTCTGTGTAAAGCTGTTTTTCTTGAGTATGAAGAAAATAATTTAAACTTTTTTTCTGTTATGCATCAGCTCTAATTACTGCTGCCACATTTTACACTAAAGGTATATTGTTCAAAATGTAGTCAATGTGTGACATTTCACTAAACTTTGAGACTAAACTACTGAGGGAACTCCAGAAAAACATTACACTTAGTGAATAATATTTTAAAAATAATTCTTTTAAGAACAGTACTTGCAAATATACTCCTTCCTCTTACTAATTTCCTTGGAATAAAAAAACATAACAACTTTGTAAATTTGTTATTAAGTTAAAATTTGAACCTTCAGTTTTGTCTGCAAAATAATGTTAATTAAGGGGAAAGTAAAGCAAATTTAGAGGGAATCTTTATAATTTCTGGATTTTTACACTGTCTCTTCATTCCTCTTCTCAGAGATTTTTTTGAAGAAAACAAAGCTATGTGCACATCTCCCATTTACAAACATGACCTTAAGTGAGGATTAAACTCTAAACCTTCTGGCAGCCTACTGAAATGACTAGCCTTAGATGAAAAAACACCCAGAAGCCCTCATCAAACATTTGATCCTAAACAATCTGATGCCAGATACTGTCCTCATGAGGAAAAAAAATCAAGAGTGTTCCAAGTGGACAAACATAATCTACTCACTCCTAGTGGTAACTGAGTAGAGATGGTCAGGATGTGCACAGCACAGGACAAGGCTCTGCTGGCTGCTGCCTGGGAAGCTCATTCATGAGTGCCACAGAAACTGGATCGAGCAATGGGAGGCACAGCACATGGTCACATTTTGAAGGGAATGTCACAGGTCTCAAACTTTGCCTTCTGCTCCAAACAATATGGCCACATTCATGCCCCAGATACGATATCTTTGTTTCATTGCAAAAATGACGTCTGACTGCAGAGCTTGGCTTTGAAAAAAAAAGGAACTGAATAGTTTTCAGTGTAACTTCGCCTCCTGCATATGGGTTGCACTCCAGCTCATCTGATTTTGTTATGTGCAGTGTAGAAATTTACCTCAGAGTTGGTGACCCCAGGCTCCCTTTAGATATGATGAAGAGCTATAGACACTTTTAAGCTGTCATTCATCCAGTCTATTTTGGCCACCACCTTCAGTGACAGATGAATTATGGCCCTGATCTATCTATTGTCTAAACTGGCAGTAAAGGGAGCCTGGAGTAAAAGCTCAGATGTTGATTTCTTATGCATGGATCTCACTCTCTGCAGTGTCCTAATTGAACTCCCTAAGGCTTTTTTCTACAAAGAGAGCTGGCTAAAATATTTTGTGACAATGATATCCATCTAATTTCACAAACCTGTTTCTGTTAAAGGAAGTAACTTTTTTATTGTTTGAAATTGAAAATAAGGTATTTTTATACACTTATTTGCAGTCTAAAGGATGTGGTTGTACATATAAACAAAGAAGCTTTTTCAAGAAAAACCTTACAGTGAGCTCTCTAGTGTTTTTAGGGTTTTGTGTGTTTGTTTGTTTTTAATAATTAAGGGAGAGTTTAAACACAGTCATTCAATCAAAATTCAGAGTTATCTCCAAAGTCTTTATGTTTAGCATTTGTATTCTGACTAACTCTGAGAATATATTTTAGGACTTAGTAAAATGTGGAAGCTTCCTTTTGGCTAGATTTTCTTATTTTCAATTTAAAGGTTAGCTGGAAGACTTGGAAGAAAAATGTAGTCATCCCACAAAAAGAAAAAAAAAAGTGACTGTGTTGGAATGGGTCCAAGATGTTTAAGAGATGATTTAATTAGAAGAGACATCTCTCATGAGTGCTTATTGAGGTTTATAAGTTTCATGGACAAAACAATAATCAAACATATGTCCAGAAACAACAACTAGCCCCTCTGCATCTGTCAGTGTGAGCTCAGTACAGTTTTGGGCTTTTTCCCATTAGATGTGTTCTAGGAAGAACTTTGAGAATAGCAGTGTCAGGAGTATGAAGCCTGGAGACTCACAGAGTATCAAGCTTTCAGTGGATCCTCATGAGCCCATGCAGCCTGGGAACTGAGCAACCTTTTATTCATCTAATAAGAATCAGAATGGAAAACTATGCTAGACATTATCCATTCAATACTTATCAGAGAAAATAATCCATGTCTTCTCAATTCTGAGTGCACTTCAGTACATTACTTTTACAGTAATGTAAATCTGTAATTTACATTACAAATTTTGTTTGTAAAAACAACAAAAATTATTTTAAGCCCTCAGTTTTAACTAAAGATCCTTAGGGGTGCTTTCCTCTGGCATATGCAGGGTATGAACCGCTTCCTACAATTGTACAGTTGTACAGTTCTACAACTAGGAATTTCACTCAGCAAATCGCCACTATTGGGACTCAGTGCCACTGATCTCAATATTTATACTCACTTCTTCCAGCACAATAAAATTGAGGATTCTGCTTGTAGATTTCTCCTAGACCAGTGGGAAGCTGTGGTCCTCAGTTCATTTGGGCTGAGAGACAAAAATATTCTCCTGACCTTTCTGTTTCCCTGTGATTGCTTGAGGTGCAATTTGACAATCCTGATAGCTTCTCCATAAGCTGCAACATTAAATTTGTCTATCTGGGGAGAGCTGGAAGGAGGTGAACTTGTTCAAAGAGGAATTGCAACAGGATGAGGAGACTAATGGTACTTTTTCTGCCTCCCTTCTCAGGTAACAGCAGAAAGAGCTGATCTGGTTTGTGCCTCTGTCTCTCTGCTCCTTTGCCCCTATGCTCTTCTTTTGCCCATACCTACTTTGCCTAAATTGAGGAGTTATCCATAGCTTAGTGGTGATGACTTAGTCACAACAACAGCTGTTCACTAATAGCTGTCACAGCATCCACCACCCATGACCACTTGGTCACCTCAAAGTTCACGGTGCTGAGGGTGGGCTGGGGTCGGGCTCTTTAGACTGATAGTGCTCAACTCTTTCCTCCAGAGTCAAGAAGACTTTTATTCTCTCCATCAGTCTTTGGGAGAAAAGTTCTTCTTGACCCCAAATCTCATATGTAGTTAGCCCTTTGTGCAGGCAAGCCATGTGACTTCTTTAATCATCTGTCTCCATTTATCTTTGAGGCTGAACACTCCATGGTGACAAATTTTATAGCATATCATTGGGTAGATGGAAAAGTCTGTCATTTGTCTGCTAGCTTTTTTTCTTTTTAATTGAATGACATTTGAGCAGCTTGATGAGCCTGAAAGAAAAGACCATGCAGGTATTTTATAACAGGTATCTGTCATCTTCATGACAGGCAGATGCTAATTTATACTCCTTTTTTTTGCATATGATATGTCAACATTTTTCATGAATGTCATAATCAATATCCAGTATTTCATTTTCTGCAACAGCTTTTTTGCCTGATATCCTTCAGTAAGAGTCATTTAGACACATGATGTATGGGGTTTTCTCCTTCAGGAGTCAAGTCAGGACGGCATACATTTTTTTCCAGAAGATAGAAATAAAGTAGGAAAAGTCAAGATAGAAAAGGAAATAAAGAGTGGAAAATTAACAGATTAGAAGAGTCGTAGAAGAGACCGGTGACTTTCATAAGTAGTATAGTTAACTAAAACTGAGTATTAACTATATGGTTTTTTCTTTGCTAGGCAGAAATGAAACAATTATGAAGAAATTACAAGACTTTTTGAGGTAGGTCACTAAAATTGTTGGTTTTTATTTTATTGTCATTGCTGTTTGGTTTTTGGGGGTTTTTGTGTGTGTTTTTTGTTTGTTTTGATTTTGGTTTTTTGGTGGGGTTTTATTGTGAGTGTTTTGGTTTAGTTTGGTTTTGGTTTTTTTTTTGTACAGAAGAGTCTATATTGCCACAGAAGAAAGCTCTGATGCTCAGTATTCCTGTAATATTAGGCATATAGTTTAGATATTTTAATCCAGAAAACAGGGAGAGAGTTGATTTTCTGCCCAACAGCTGAAGCTGTATTTCAAAACACCTGAAAATTCAGTTAAAAAAAATAGTCTTCAAAAGAAGGATGAAATGGAATTTTATATCTTAAGGGACTATTGAAGACCCCAAGA
This sequence comes from Anthoscopus minutus, assembly GCA_013399455.1. Classification (NCBI taxonomy): domain Eukaryota; kingdom Metazoa; phylum Chordata; class Aves; order Passeriformes; family Paridae; genus Anthoscopus; species Anthoscopus minutus. Next base: position 3,378 of record VWYI01005987.1, on the reverse strand, counting down.
GGAATTTTTTTATGTTTGGATTTAGCTCTGTCTGAGTTTAGATATACTTTGGATCTTTGTGTGGCTGATACCTTTCACTCTACTGATACGATGTACCAGTATTAAACTTTTAGTTTGAGCATGGATTTATTTGTTAATGTCTCAAAGAGGTAGGTAACTCATGATTTCCACCAGTGGAAATCTTCAGGGTAATTCTGAAATGAGCCCAGTCCCTTTCACTGTTAGAAATGGAGGTAGCAGCTCCATGTCTCATGGTCTGAGGATTTGCAGAGGGGACTTGGAGAGGTAGACGAGCCTCTGAAAATGCTGTAAGCAACTTGTGTCCACCTAGTTCATGTTGTGCATATAAAGGAAAGAAGTTGTAATTGGAAATCCACTACAACTGATGAAGCAAAATCCAAGGCTGAGTCCCAACAATCTGTCATGTTACTACTGATAGCTATCTTTAGTGAGGAAAGGCAAGGGGATGAAAAAATAAAAATAAATACATAATTTTTAAAAAGAGACAGGAAATTGAAGATTATTGAGGTGCTCCCCTAGACTACAAATGCAAAGGGCAAAGTGCAATCTAAGACATCTGGCAGTGGGGAAAGAGCTGGCTTTCAACATGGTAGTTGAAGCAGTCCTTATCTTAAAGTAAAAATAGTAGACGTCAGTGGGAAAGCCTAGATTCCTGTTAATATTTTTTAATAAAAAAGAGAGGAGACCTGGAATGTACCCTTAATGTAGAATCTGTTCATTTGACAGGTAGCTATTCTATGGCTCCTCAGGATACTGAATTCCCCTCCAGAAGTTTTTTGATGTGCTAATTCTATAACTGCAAAAGCTGTAACCAGGGCTAGTGATAAGCTAGGATGATATATCTTTCATCAAGCTCTTCTGAAGTTAGTTGGTTGAAAAGCAATTCCAGAAGGTTTAGGGCATTGTTTTCTAAAGCAACAGTGGCTTAGGAGCTAATGGAGATCTTCCCTTGATGGCTATTTGGAGCTGGTGCAGCTGGAAGAAAAATTAACAGTAAATGGGATTAAATTTATTTTGACATTAAGTTTTATGTTGTCAGATGATTTCCAAATGCTGAGGTAGACTTTGTGATTATAAAATGTAAAATATGTATATTTGGGTCATAAACTAATCAGGAGGGGCCTTTTATGTAATCTCTGTTCCAGAAATTTTCCTCATTACTACATCTACATTTACCAGAGTACATACAAGCAAAATCTGTTGTTCTTTAAGTATTGAAAAATGCTGAGATTTTCAGTTAAAATGCAGATTTGAATTTGTATATCTTTATTAACCTGACATTCAAATCACTGTTTAATGCAATTTCTGAGAGACTAAGAAACCTACTTTTAGTAGGTATTTGTTTGGAATGGTTTTTCATATTGCATTTGCTGCTTTTGATGGACACGTGAGCAACATTTTTATTGGCGCAAGCAGAGAACAGCTGGCTAATACACAAAAAGTAAAGCCATGAATGAATTATTCTGCCTGTCCTAAGTATATAAAATAAACTCATCTACTGCAGCAAACAATCTAGGATTTTTGTTTATTTTGCACATTTGAGGGAAGCTATTTTATAGAGTAAAAATAAAAGACTTTCAGAAAAATTTTATTGGTATTGCCTCTATCTTCTCCTTTCACCTGGCAGAGTCTCTGCCTGCTAAGAGCTATAGTCATTTAGGTGAAGTATATGCATCTATTAGTCCCTTTCACCTGGCTGAGCTTTGACTCACTAAAAGGTACAGCAATTTAGATAAAGCAAGTTTGGATACATTCAAAAAGGAAGTATGACTTTAGTGCATACTTCCTGCTGTGGATCATGGTCCTGGTTGACATGCTCCCTCTAGTCACTGAAAAGCAGCACCAAGCTGTCTATCTCTACAACCCTTTATACCCTAATCACCTTACAAGGTGATTACACCAAAAGTCATCTAATTTTTTATTTCTGTTTTGTGGGTCAGGCATAGGTAACTGCAAACTAACTCTCAAAATTATGCACTCTGTTGTGGAAAAATATTGTGAAAAAATATTGTGGAAAAAGATTGTGGAGAAATCTGCTTTGTGGATGATTTTTACCTCTCTGTATTCTGGAAATTTTCTTTCCAGTAATATCAAGCGATTTCCATCTCCTCTATAATGCCACCACAGATTTAGTGTAATTAGGCAAACTTATTCCTTTGTTATTCCTTCCTGTTAACACTGAGTTGGGTTCCTTTTTGCATTCCATCTGCTTGAGAAACTGCTGGCAGAAGGGAATATGGCCAAATATTTGCTGCTTTTTCTCATGTTCCTGTCAGAACAGCTGCTGGTGATGACACATCTACCATGTGGTATTTATCCATGGAAGATTTGCTCCTGGTGAGTTCAGGTTTGTCTGGACATGGGGCAGGTGTGAGTTCTTCGTGCATTTGAGTAATCTCTCTCTTAGATGGCAGATAGTGTGTAAGGTAGTCCTTGGAAGAGCTGATGTTGTGCTTCTTAATCCTCAGGGGATTTATGGTCTGTGGAAATTCTAGGCATACAAAGGTGACAATGAGAGATCCCTAATGCAAACCTGAGAACCCACAGCTTCAAAGTCCTGAAAGTTTTCTTGGACTTCCAATGAGAATTGGATAGAGGAAACTGGGTAGGGTCTGAGACTCTTGTTTTGTGAGGAAGGGTTTCTTTAAAATTGAACATCCTGATACCACAGGCATACTTTGTATGCTTAATGGCCTTGAGTCACTAGCTTAGACAGGAGTTTACATCTTGGGGCTGACATGTATTTGGCTTGTTTTCTGCCTCTGTGCAAAGCCAAAAGCCATCTCATTTAATTGCCACAGACTTTGTCTTGCTACATCCTGCCAAAACACAGTTTAAGATCCAGCATGGAAAATCAGATGGCAATTGCCTCAGCACACAAGGTATTGTGTGAAGTAATGTGTAAAAATCCCTTAAAGTGAGAATTCAGTTTCTGTGATCCACACAAAATTCAGTGCTGCTAAAAAATGACCTTTTAAAAACTTTTCTACCAGAATGAGGTCCAAGAGCTGGTTGAACAGTTAATTATGCTTCCACAACATGTGCACTCCATGCTGCTCACTTTCTCCCTGGTAAGGCATAAAGGTGTCTGTTCTGTGGGTCTGCTGTTCCTAAAGAGCCTTGTGTCTCTGTGGGATAAGAAGATAAACTCCTCATAGCTGTAAGAAAAATCCTCAAGACCAGACTACTTACCCTATTCTTTAAATTGCCATAGCACATTGAAGGGATCAGTTGAGCCTCTGGGATTCATCCCTGCTTGTTCCCCTGTTTTCTCTGTCCCAGTGTTACTGAACTCTTTTGTTGTTTTCCAGCTGCAGTGCATTTACCCGAGAAGCCAGTAAAAAAAAGAAACAATAA